>NW_023590807.1:466514-552336 GCF_014843425.1 Jatropha curcas
TCATTTCAATAATATTATTCTTATCACCCACTACTTACACCAAAATAATTACATGCTTTCAGCTTATATTTAACAATCCACGAGTCTAAGCTCTAACAACAATAAGAGCAATTATACCATGCCATAACTCTAATGCCATGCCATACACATCTTCATTCTAACTCAAATCTCTCAATTTACCTATGACCAAATTTAAGCTCACTTCTGCTTTGAGATAGTAACTCCTGCCAAAGTCCTTCAAAGTAACAAACCACGATCTTCAACCCTGCCGCGGTGAATAAAAATCGGACCGCGCTGAAGTAATCAAACTCAGTGGTTCCGTTATACCTCCTCACATACTAAACCAAAGGTGCGATGGCAACTAAACCTTCAAATATCCAATATTCATTAAAGCATTGGGATACTCATAGAATCAGTAAAATTTTTCGACTATGAATGTCTCTTTGTAGAAAACGATAAACTTCTAAACTCATAAAGCATAATTAATCTCACTTCTGCTCATAACTCCTATTCATGAACCTTATAATTAACACATTATGAACTATCAGTCGGTCTTACCCGTGCTGTTCATTGGTGTGTGTCTGGCGATGATAATCAATAAATAGTTGTTAAAGAATACATTAAAGTATATGCTTCAGTCTGGTCTTACTTGCTATTCATTATGCATTTGGTATGGACTTAATGCCCCTTATTACGTCACAATCAGTATGAAGGTATGCCTTCATAACAACTCCATGACTGTAATGGCTTTCTTAAGAAATTAAAATAAATAAACTTGTGGGGAGCATATATAACATTATAGCTTTTCATCGATCTTACCCTGGATGTTCTTTATACTGTACCTGAACTCCTGCAACTTGATTAAACTGCAGTGAGTATCAACAATGAATGAAGAAAACATATAAAGCACATACAATATGTGGAAAATAAACTACATCCAATTTACTCGGCATACTGGCAATGTAAGCACACATATCATGATAACTCGTCATGTTCCACCTTGATGATCTTTGCTTGCTGTAGTAGTATACTGTATTGATTCATGGCAATGTTATGTCAAAGATAGTCTGCTATATGGGCTCCATAAAGGGTTATACGTGAAACCTCCAGTGATACAGATAAACCTGTTATGAAAACTGGGTGAAACTTGTATGCTATAGGCCCCGAAACCGGAATCGCCTATGCCAATAATGTCCGTTTTGGGGTGCCCCTAACCGGATTTGCACCCGCAGCACGGTTTAAATCCATATCCACTCAAGCGGCCTGAGCCGGGCAGTTCCAAACTGGTATGGGGCGCCAGATGGCCCTGCTCTTTCTGCAAGTGTCGGGGCGACATCGCCTTATCCTAAGATGGTTTTTCTCCTCCCTACACCTCAATGGAGCTTATTATGTACATACGTACCCACCTAATAATAACCCATAATACATAAATGGTTGGCATACTATCATATTTTCATCATGTTTGATTTGATTTACACGATCATATGAATCGCTTGTATGTTTGCTTTGTTTCATCCAATGTTTTATGTTGGTCTTTTTTGGTTGAAAAATGAATTGGGGATGCATGGCCAATGTTGAGCAAAAGGACAATGTAATTACATAGCAAATGAAAAGGCAAAAGAGTGTCAAAGCATCATCGCGAGCGGCGACATTCACAGTCGCGAGCGCGAGACTGCTTCGCCAGAGCAGAAGTGCAGCGGCGATGGCTGTTCAAACGGCTCGCGAGCGCGAGAAATGCATTTGAAGAGGTCAGAGGGTTATTCTTGGCGCAAGTCGGCGATCGCCCCGTTCTCGCCGGCATCGCGCAGCACAAAGTCCGCGAGCCGCGAAGATCGAAGTTCGCGGAGCGGCGCTTGTGGTGATTCGCGAGGCACCGGCCCGAGAATGCGCACACTGGGGACAGAGTCTAGAGAAGACTTCTGGCCAAACAAGTCTGCGACGCCGGTGCATGTTGGATGCCTCGGCAGAGGCGGCGAGTTGTGGCATTGGAGAGGGTCAGAGAGCTACTCGCTGAACTCAACGGTCCGCGAGCCGGCGGCCAATAGGAAATAGCGAGCGGGCGACCTTGCTTTCCAAGAATGCCGCGACCGCGGCGCGGCACGTGATTCTGTGCAGTCTGTATTCTTCTTGGCCATAACTCTCAATAGCTAACTCCAAATTGATGATTCAAGCACGCCCATGTAAAGCTAACACCAGAACAGGAACAGAATAACTGCTTCTATGAACAATTCCTAATTCCACTCACTTACTGGGGGTCAAAATCAGAGATGAAGTTGCCTGGTAAAAATTTCCAAGCAAACTCCTGGTTCATAAACTTCATTCCAATCCCCTGTTTTCAGCAATCCATTTTCTAATGCCCTCTCACGCCACAATTAGCAGACATATGATTGCTCAGTGAGCAAGCACTCCAGCACAATTTTTCCATGGCAAAGAACATGGGAAATAACAAGAGATAAATCAAAACCTTGGTTTCAAAAAGCTGGGACTCTGTTTTAGCTTTCTCTTTTTCTGCAACTTTTGAACTTTCTTCTTCCTATAGCCACAACGAATTCTCATAACTCATCTCCAATATAACTCAATGAAATAGGAAATAACATGCGCAACCTTCCAAGGAATTCTACTTACCTTTGCAGTTGAACTTACATTGGGCTTACTTATGTTCGACAAGTATGCGAAAAGAAAATGGGCGGGACAAGTAAAGAAGAGAATGATAAAACACATGAAAATAGGAAAGTGAAACTGATAAGAAAAACCGGGTAGCGTCTCTAGAAGAAGTGAGTTGGCTGTGTCATATCTTAATTGGAGTACCGCCTTCCCCCTTCGAGTCCAAGTTGTAACAAGGCTACAAACTTCATACCTCAACGCTGTAATGTTTAATGGCAAGCAAGTCCTAATTTACATTCACATAAGTCCACCTTATACTCTTCATTCCTCAGAGCCCCCAAACAAGGGTTTGATTCAACCCAACTGCACTTACCTCTATGAAATGACTGCAAACTCACCTCACTAGGATGTACATTCTCTCCTGCCTTTCACCATCGACCTCTCCTTTCTTCTCTCTTTTTTCTTCGCCCCTTTTACCTTTCAAACGTCTCCTTCTCTAATCTTGGTCATCTTGCCATGGCTGGATAAGCGCAAGAATAGCTGCAAAGACATACACAACAAACGTCGATAAAACAATCAGTGCTCAAAGGACAGCACTTATACTCTCATTCTACCCCAACAAGGTTTGATTCAACCCAACTCAACTTACCTCTATGAAATGACTCAACTCAACTCACTAGGATGTTACATTCTCTCTGCTTCACCATCGACCTCCCTTTCTTCTCTCTTTTTTCTTCCCCTTTACCTTCAACGTCTCCTTCTCTAATCTGTCATCTGCCATGGCTGGATAAGCGCAAAGAATAAGTGCAAAGACATACACAAACAAACAGCTCGATAAAACAATCAGTGCTCAAAGCACAGTGCCTCTTCATTTCTTCTTAGATTGGGCAAAAAATTTGGGAGTTATTTACCAAAATTCGCCACCTTTTTCTTCATTTTACCTCTCTTTCTATCTCTAGATCATTTCTTATATAATATATATTTAGCTTCTTGAGCACTAACTGATGGCTTCTTGATGGATATGATTTTTGGTTTTTACTTACTATTTGATTAATTTATTGGAATATTTATTTTTCTTTTTTCTTATTCATGGTTTTGATTGCAAAATGTGGAAATTTTATTTTCTTAGGTTAAACAAAATCTTTTTCTTCATTTTTGTAAATCAATAGTTAGTTTATTGCTTAAGAATAGAGATGACTATGCTTTGGTTTCAAACCGGAATCGAACCGAAACTGAACTGGTTAAAATTGCACTAAACCACGGTCAACAGTTCTGATTCTAAAACTGTAATCAAAATCGTGAACTTAGGGTTCGCTTTCGGTTCTTCATTTTTTAAAACTAAAATCGATAGTTCCGATTTCATGAAAAACATATTCTTAAAGGAACTTCTAATTTATTTTTTTATTATATTTTTTTAAAGTAATTTTTAAGAAATTATTATTAAATTAGTTTAGTTTTTTTAAAAGTAATATTTATCATTATTATTATTTATTCAAACTATAAATCTTTAAAAAATATTTTAAAAAGTTTAAAATATATTATTTAATTTCAATTTGAAACCAATAAAAAATTGAAACGGACAATTTTAAAACCGTCGTCAAAATTGTCTAAAATTAGTTCGATTTCAATTTCACCTTTTTTATATCGGATCTAACAATTTTAACATAGAAACCGATAGTTCTAGAACCATGGTCACGCATACGTTCAGTTTAGTTTTGTAATTTTTTTTTTCAAAAGGGAAAAAAATAAAAAATAAAAAGAAAAAACGAGTTAGGGAGCAACGTGGCAAGATCAAGTAGGTTTGGCTGATGATCACAACCATTTAAGAAAAAGAAAAAATGGAAAAAGCCAAGTAAATACAACCAGCACAGAGTACTGTGAAAGAAAAGTTCTATTACTGGGGAATAAGAGAGAGGTTTGGATCAGAAAAAATGGCGTTGAGTGCGACGGTGATCGGAGCATTGCTAGGACTGGGCACCCAGATGTATTCTAATGCCCTTCGCAAACTCCCCTATATGCGCCGTACGTTCTTAACTATTTTTATTTTTATTTTTTTGTCTTTTTCAAGAACTGAATTAAATGTTTATGAATATGCAGATCCATGGGAGCATGTAATTGGGATGGGATTAGGAGCTGTATTTGTTAACCAGTTAGTGAAATGGGATGCTCAGCTCCAACAAGACCTCGATAAGATGCTCGAGAAAGCCAAGGCCGCTAATGAGCGCCGTTACTTTGGTACTTCATATCATTTCCATACTTTATTTTATCTTTTGCGTCTCAAATTGCAATTTGAAATGATGAATTGTGTGTATTCGTTAGGAGATATGGTAGAATTTTTATTGGAATTAGGTTTTTTTACAATCTTGATAATATAGGGGTTTTGCTAATTAAAGAAAATGATGTTTTTCCTCTTTGTATTCGTTTAGATACTTCATTTTTTCATTTGCCTCTGGCACATCACCGTATTGGTAATTGCAATTTGAAATGATAAATTAGGGGTATTTGTAAGAAGGTAAGGTAGAATTTGTTGGAATTAGGTTATTGACAATCTTGATTAATATAGGGTTTTGCTAATTAGTGAAAATAGATTATTATCTATATTCTAATGACAGCCAATGATGTGGAAGGAAATGGTTTAATAATGGCTGCTTCACAGAAATAGTTATAGAGGAAGGGGAAAAGTGGAATAACGGAAAGAGATTCGAATGAGAAAGAGAGATTGGGAGGTGATAATGTAGAACTAAAATGAGATGATGTAGCAAAAATGCAGCAAGGTATTTGGCATTTGAATATTTGGAAATAATATTGGTTTGACTATTTGGAAATAATGTTGGCTACCGCATGCGGAAAGGAAATTTAGGATTGCATTGTTGTTAACAAACGAGTGAGTTTTTACTTGGAAGGTGCAGCTGTGAAGTAGTTGGGAGCATGCACAAGAAGTCTAAACATCTAATGTGGTGGATAGAGTTTGCTAACTATCTTCTTTCAATTGCAATGTTATTATTGATTTTCTTTTTCACTCTACCATCCTAACGTCTTCCCTTTGCATCCTATTCCCTGAATTTTAGACAGTCGAGAATTGAAATTAAAAGAATAATTTACCTTTGATTCTCTCTTTTGAGTATTGTATGTCACCAGTTCTCTTTATCTATATCTTTGTCCTACTGCTACTAATTGATAATTATTGTAAAGAAATTGTTTCATTTGCTAGTGCATGTGGCTGTCACACCTTTGAACCTTATACTGCTTTTTTCATCCGTATGCTTCCTATGTCATGATAAATTTCCTAGTTGGATAAATTATCCTTATTTGTGAGCTTCAATATTAGTGTCACCTTATTAAAATGCAAAACCTTGAGACTTGCGCCCTGCTTGGTATAAATAAATTCAAATTGTATCAGGCATTTATAAATAAATTATAGGTTCAATTCATTTACAAATGAATTTTCATTGCTTGGCATACTTAACTTAAAATATTTAATTCAATTGAAATCCACTTAATCATGTTTGGAAAAAGTTCAGAATTGAAAATTCATTTGCTTTTATTTCCTAAAATTCCATTGACATAATAATTTTGGAAAGTTAAGGACGGATGGTTTTGTTAAAAAATATGGTTGTTTTGTTTTGAGGAATTCATTTGGTTCACCTATTTTAATTGGTTTAGTTATGTTTAATTCTATTGAATTGAATTTGTAGACTAAAATCTTCGGTTTTCTTTTTCATTCTAAACACAAAATTTTGGATTTCTAAATGAATTTCACAAAATTTTGTAGGACTTATTTATTCCAAATAATGGGTTAGATGTTATGATGTTTCAAGCAACTAAACAAGCCTGTAAAATTGTCTTACATGTGAAACAAAGAAAGGAAGTGAATTGCTTTGTTTTGCTGCTAGAAAGCCTGCAAAATTCTTGCTTTAAAAAGAAGTTTATTTCTTTTTTGTGCTTTTTATTGTTAGTTTATTATTTTGCTGGATGTTGATATATAAGCTGTAGTGTTTATGTTCACGAACCGTCTTAAGATGCAAAACATGTAAGCTTGCTCCTTCTATTTGAAAATTAGTGGTGTATTCTTAATAGCAGTTGTCCAGAAATCAGTGATAGTTCATAGATCACGGTGCAAATGCATCTTTTGTTCCTCTTTTTAATTTCTCCAATTGTAGTAATTCACCATTAAAGCTCATCTGTCTCTTTGTTTTTGATGGAGGAATAACTTCTGAAAATAAAGAAAATGATGTATTATGTTCCCCTTTACTATTTGTGCCATACACAAACTTGGCATTCATTTTATGATGAGGGATCATATCTTTTCTTGTAATAAACTATGATTCAATAAATTTAATGCTTGGATTGTCCTCTTCCCATGTATGTTCCTGGGTATGCAACATATTATTCACAGTACATGTTGATTTTTCTTGAACTTCCTCTAGGAGACTGTTATACCTACAATTATTCAGACTGGTCAGAACTTTTTTTAGGACTAAAGAAAATGAACCTATGTTACATTGTTGAAGAATAATTCAAGATTTTTATTTTTTATTTTCAGTTATAATGGATCAATTAGTTGAGATATTCTAGTGAAGTTTTGCTAGTAAATTTGTTAGATATAGACATGGGAATGATGACTCATGATCTCTTAATACTCTCTATTTAAATGGGTTTTTGGTGTGTATGAAAAGTACAAGTAATTGCAATAAAAAAGAAAGAAAGAAAAGAATTCTCAAAATTTCTGTTTCTTGTTTCTTTGTTCTTTATTTATTTTTTTTATTTCCAACATACTTTTGTGCCCAACAGATCGAGGTCCATTACAGTTATCTTTCTTTTATCATCTATCTTGAGTTTTGCTTATAACAGGACTGGACTTGATATAATTTATTGGTGTTATGATATTGGCATATGCATTCAAAACCATATTTCCCTGTGTTGACATGAACTAGATTTTTAGATATAACTTTTGGTTTCCTTTTTCAGATGAAGATGATGATTAGCTTACGTGTTGATTCTCTTTGCAACTTTTTGGACAAGGGGTTCCTCTTTCTGGAAAATTGTAGCCTCTGAATGACATTTATCATGGGCTATATACACTTGTTGGTTCTTTTTTTATTCTCTGTTGCTGAGCATGTAAGGTTGCTAGAACTTTTGTTAACTTGTACTGAAATGGCTAAAGCTGCACCTCAGATAATAATTGAAGCAATTGAGTGATTTTCTTTGTTTCAGTACTGTTTTTTGACGCAATTTTATCGCCTTCAAACTTTTAAATGCTTTCCATTAATTTTTCATGGGTTAGTACTGGTGCACCTATTCAAAGGTTAAACCACTTTGAAGTGAGTATAATATTCAGAATGTGGTCATGGTTATCATCAAGTGTTGCTGCAGTAGAATATGATTAATGATTATCAATTTCTTCTTGCTATATTTCTCCAGAGACCTTGGGACATAAAAGTGTGGATAATTAGAACAGTTTCCAGATACTTTTGTAGAGTAGAGAATGGCGCAGAAATCAAAGCAATTGTCTGAGCCCTGAATTAAGCCTAAGATCTTATATTTAATTGGAAATTCATTTGAGTTTATTTTCATTGTCATTCCAATTTCAAGTTGAAGGAAACAAAGTTGTACTCTCACTCCGTTCTTTTATACATATACAGGAAATACAGGAAAAATTTATATTTTGGATGTTCTTTTTATACAGAGAATTTTATATAATTTGGTAACTTCGGAAATAATATTTATATGAAAAGTCTATCTTACTTTTGTCTTAGTCCTTCGTGAAGCATTTAATGCGGGGGATTTTCAAGGTAATGACAGACAAAAAGTATAGATGGATGGATTGTTTTATATCAATTTATGATGAAAAGTAAGAAAAACAATATGTGGTTATAGGAGATATGAGCGCTAATTAAAATTGTTTGAACATAAAATGACCACAAATTTTTTGGTTAAGCATATTGAGAGGAATCCTTATGTATTTCATCCGAATTTTAAAAAAATTGTGTTATATTTAAAATACGTTTTTAATAACCAAATATGGTTGGAAGATTAAATAAGCATAAGTTTTTATATTTTTATACAATTTTTTCAAACAATAACTAAAAAGCATTTCCCTTTAAATTTCAGGGTATAAACTTTTCCTTTTTGCATCAAGATTAGAACGAAATTTTAGACGTATATTTGACATTAGATGTGGAATTAACATAGATGTGGAATTAACGAGATATTAGGAGTAAATTAGGGAAAACAAGATAAACAAAGTTGGTTAATCATTTTTTAAATCTTGGTGAAAATTTAATTATTCCTGTATAAAAGAAGGAAGAGTGCTTGTTTTCCATTAATTTTTGGCAGGATTAGTACTGGAGCACCTAAACAAAAGCTAAAAAATTTCGAAATAAGTAAATTCTTTAAAACAAATGTTCAGATTATCCACATGTTAAAGAGAAAATCTTGTGCAATTCCTCAATGCTAGTAAATATAGATACACCAAATAATGATAACAATTTCTACTCTTCTTTTCCTGAGTAGACAACATAATCAAAACAAGACTGTGAAGTTAGCGTAGGATCTAGAGAACTAATTAGAGGTCTTATTGTAAACTTCAACTTCACTCAAAATAATAATTTTCAACAACTATTTATAAGCATCCATATTCATCTTCTCAAAATCTGTCATTCTATTGTTGAACAAATGCAGGAGCAGATCGCAGGCTTCCCTCGATGATGGCCTCTCTCGTGGGCTAGTTTTAGTGCACTGCAAAGCAATTTCAAGCACTTGATATGCTGCAGCGTCTTCACCTGGTAATAATGGTTTCAATTCAGGATCTATCAACTCTTCGCGACTACACCCTTCCATTTCCATTTGCTTCTCTACCCATCTCACCATATCTATCTCAACACCAAATGATGCATCTGTTGGCATTTTTCCACTCACAAGTTCCATCAGCACGATTCCCATGCTATAAACATCACTCTTCTCTGTCGCCTTGAGCGAGTATGCGTACTCTGTGAACACACCAAATGTTAATAATGTATACATAAATATGGATATGAAGGAAATGAAGTCAAGGGAATCTATTGCAATACCTGGAGCAATGTAGCCATATGAACCAGCGAACCAGGAATTTGATTCTGTATTAGAGTCATTATCCTCCACAAGTGCCTTTGCCAATCCAAAATCCCCCAAATGGGCTTCCATATTCAAATCAAGTAATACATTGCTCGATTTGATATCTCTGTGGATTAGAGTTGGGACACAGTCATGGTGGAGATATTCTACTCCCTGAGCTAATCCGACAGCTATCCTTAACCTCGCCTCCCAATCCAGGCTTTTCTTCTTCTTGCTGTTAACTGGTTGTTGATGCAGCCAATCCCATACGCTTCCATTCTCCATATACTCGTATATCAACATATTAGAACCTGCTCCCTTGTTAGTACAATATCCGAGCAACTTCACTAAGTGCCTGTGCCTAATTCTCCCAAGTGTCTTTACTTCTCTTGTGAAACTTTTGTTAAGGAGAAAATCATCTTTCCACAGTATTCTCTTGACTGCTACTATTTCCCCAGTGTGCAATTCAGCTTTGTAGATTGTTCCAGATCCCCCTGAGCCGATTATGTACTCATCGCTTAAATTTTTTGTAGCTTCCATAATGTCTTCCCATCTGAAATCTCTCTTTGCAGTGCTGCCATTTTGGAAAAGTGGTCTCCGCTGTGCTTTTGAAGAAGTAGAAGAGTAAATGCAGCTTAATTCGCTTCCTCGTCTGAGAGACTCTCGCTTGTGTTTGAAGAAAAGAGCAAGTCCTAGTACAAGTATAGCAATTGCAGCTAAGGTAGTAAAAGCTGAGATTACTACCACAGTTGATTCGCTTAGGCCAGACCTTTGATTACCAGAACCAAACTCATCACATTGATGAAGAGGACTCCCACAAAGTTGCGAGTTTCCCTGGAATGCCTCTGCTGGCCAGTGTGAGAATTGCTTGCCTAATTTCCCTTGAAGATTGTTGAAAGATAGATCGAGTTTGCCTAGACTGCTCATTTCTGCAACTTGTACAGGGACTTCTCCAACAAGGTGATTGTGGGACAGAACAAGAGCTTCAAGTTTGGACAATGTTCCAATGGAAGGCGGGATTTGACCAGAAAGATTATTGTAGCTGAGATCCAACATGATTTGAAGATTCTTCATTTGTCCAAGCTCAACCGGTAATTCACCACTAAAGCTGTTATTAGACAGCCTAAGTTCATACAATTTATTTAGCTTACCAATCATCTGAGGGATTGGCCCTGACAATTGATTATGGTTAAGATTAAGCACATTAAGCACTTCCAGTTTTCCAATCTGAGCAGGAAGACTTCCATTCAGTAAATTACCATCAAGAGAAAGCACCAAAAGTTTTGAACAATTAAACAACTCCACAGGAATAGGTCCAAAAAACTGATTCGAGGAAAGCTTCAGCTCCCCCAACAAGGGCAACCTGCCAAGCCACAGTGGTATAGACCCAGAAAGAAGGTTGTTGTTCAGATCAATGTGGGTCAATTTAGTACACAACATAAGCTGAACAGGAATTGGACCCGTAAGCTTATTTCCTGATAGGTCTAATAGCGATAAGTGGAGAATTTTCCCCAATGTCCAGGGAATTCTCCCTGAAAAATTATTGTTTCCTAATCTTAACCTTTCAAGGAAAGGTGAATTCCCCAACTGGGGAGGAATTTCATGCTCAAATGCATTATCTGTGACATCGAATGATAGAAAGGACCTCGAGCTGCATAATGCGGAAATGCTACCTCTCAATCTGTTTTTAGACAGATTGATTCTGGTCAAGTTTTTTAAATTGGTAAGTGAATCAGGTATTTTACCTTCAAGAGAATTGTTATAAAGCATCAACTGTTCCAAATCCTGAAGGAATCCAAAACTTTCAGGAATTCCACCAGAAAGATCATTATCTGCCAAATCAAGAATTATCAGTTCATGACAGTTACCCAAACTAGAAGGAATTTTACCCACTAGCTCATTTTGCCTCAAATGGAGCAAATTCAATCTTTCTAACTTCCCAACTGAAATGGGTATTTCTCCACTAAAACGATTTCCAAAAAAGTCCACCATTTCCAAATTTGAACAATTTCCAATCTCCACTGGAATTTCCCCTGATAGCTGATTGTCATAAAGATACAAAATTTCCAAATTGCTCAGCATTCCAATTTCTTTTGGCAGATTACCTCGAAAATTGTTGTGATATAAAGCAAGCTCCTTGAGGTTGGAGAGATTTGCTATTAAAGGAGATATTGAACCCTCTAAACTGTTGTTATGGAGATAAAGATAGGCCAATTCAGGTAGTGAAAAAATTTCAATGGGTATTGACCCGTTAAGTGTGTTATTGGACAAATCAAGCTGTTGCAGGGATTTACAAAGGCTTAATTCTTTTGGAATTGGTCCAGAAAGTTGAATTTCTGCTAACATTAAACTCTCCAAATTAGTAGCATTTGAGCATATGTTTCTTGGTAAGACACCAGAAAGATTGTTGTTTGATAAAACCAAGTAAACAAGATTACCCATATCGCCAAACTCCTCTGGCACGCCTCCGGTCAGCTTATTCATAGACAAATCAAGATTCTGAAGATTACCCAGTTTAGCCATAGACTTTGGAATAGCTCCTTCAAGATTATTACCAAGTAAATTCAGATAAACGAGTTGACTCAGTTCACCGAGTTGACTGGGAATCTCCCCAGAAAGACTATTATTTGCCAGGTTTAGGAGTTGAAGATTCTGTAAACGACCCATTTCCACTGGGATTGATCCATTTAGATTGTTGAGAGCTGCTGTAAAGATTGTAAGGCTTGAACAGTTCCCTAACTCGGCAGGAATCGGTCCCTCTAACTGGTTCTGTTGCAGGATCAAATTTTCAACTCGGGTGAGTTGACCGAGTTGAGGAGGTATTGGACCAGATAGGCTGCACGAGGCCAAAGCAAGAGTCACCAAATTCGTAAGTTTACCAAAAGAAGTAGGAATAGGTCCAGTGAGTCCATTATCACCGATTCTCATGACTCGGAGATTACTGAGTCGACCGAGTTGAGTTGGAATGGAACCAGTGAGTTGGTTTGAGAACAAAAGCAAAGATTCCAATAAAGAAAGATTTGAAAGAGCAGTTGGGATGGGACCCATGAGATTATTAGAAGAAAGATCAAGATGGATTAGGTTCTGTAAATGACCCAAAGAAGGTGATATTGTACCAGATAATGAAGAATCAGATAAGTTTAGACTGACAACTCTAACCGAGTCATTAACCGAGTTGTTCATGAGCCCACAAGTAACTCCATTCCATGTACAAAAATTTGGGCTGCTTTCATTCCAATCATGCAAAACATTTTGTGGGTATTCGGTAAAAGATCTTTTCACTTCCAAAAGAACTGAAAATTCATTACTTTGACAAATAACAAAACCGAACAAAGAATGCATTAGAAGAAGAACATTAAGAACAGATAGAACCTGCTTAATACAAGCCATGTCTGTCTTCTTCAGTGAAAAAGAGTAACCAAATAAAGAAAAAAGGGACTGAAGATGGGTTATAAAGACATGCAAGTGTAAGTTTTTATTCATGGCGGTGGATTGCATGTGAAGGAGTTCATGGAGCTTAAAATGAGGTTTCTTGATTATTGATTACGGTGTGTTGGAAGTTGGTATAAATTTGCAGAGCGTTTTAAATAAGAGGCCTTAAAAAGGGTGACAATAAGAGATAAGAGAAGGTCAATGAATATATTTTATGCCATAAAAGAGAATATATATACTACTGGACTGTTCTATTGAGGTCGGAGACAGTATAGAAGGTGGCATGCAGGATTAAATGAAAGAGAAGGTCAAAACGGGTCAGAGATGGGAAAAGTTCGAGAAATGAGAGTAAATATAAACAAGAAAGTCAAAATATATCCAGAGGAATGAGAAATTTGTTTGGTTGTATTGATTTTGCTTTTTGATGGTCATTAACATTAAATATTAATATAATGGAATAATTGAAAACGGGATTGATGGTTAAAATAATTTGTGTATTTTCTCATACAATTTTATTTTTCTTTTCCGAATTATTAAATAATAAAAAAATAATCATAGTTTTTTTATAGTAATAAAAAAAATCAAAAAACAAAAATCAATATGGATAATAATCAAAATAAAAAGATTTCAATCTAAATATTTTATTAGGTATATGGATAGAATTATTAAACACGTAAATTGATTGTTGGATATACAATTAAATTTATTATAATATTTTAGAAAAAATAAATATAAGACTCCACTAAAAGAACTCCATATTTAGTAAATTTTGGGAGATGTTGGCTCCTATTAGCCCGTGTGTCCGTCTTGACTCCATTAACATTTTGCTAGAAAGAAAGGAAAAAGAATATCTGGAGAGAGTGGTTGGTGGGTGGGTTTGATTGAAGAAGATGAAGATATTTATTACGTATGGAGAAGGTACAGTAGTTACATGACAGACAAAAGAAAAAGATGATTGATGTGGGTTTGCTTGTTATAGTGTATTAGCTAAATTATTCAAACCCTAATAAGAAAGTGAGGGGTTAGATTTCTAATTTAATTCCCTATATATTTGTAATTTAAAATGTTTTATAAACTCAAAGTTGTCATTCCTCACGTAATACCCAAATATCTGTCCCAATTGCATGTTTGTTCTATAAGCAATTACTCTCCCTTTGTCTATAAATATAAGTCGTTTTATAGTAATTTTTTTATCTACAAATATAAATCATTTTTTTCAATTTTCTTATATGTTCTATAAGCAATGTACTCTTCCCTTTTGTCTTATAATATAAAGTCGTTTTATAGTAATTTTTTATTTACCAAATATAAATCATTTTTTTTTCATTTTTCTTATATATAACTATATATATATATATTATATATATATATATATATATATATAATAAATTAATTATTAATACGCGAATATATAATAAATTAATTATTAATACGCGAGATAAAAAAGTAATTTAGTTAAATCATTAAATATTTTGTTATATTTTAGGAGTCCGTTATTTTTTTAATCACTATGTAAAAATGTTAAATGATTTATATTTATTGACGGAGGGAGTAACATTTTATACATTTATATTCTTATATTTTGGTTAAAGGCTTTTGTGTCATTATCATCAACTTTCAAAGGAGAATAATATAATGTTGGTTGTTAATTATTGTTTAATTATAATTAAATTCTTATATTGGGTTGAGCTACCAAACCCTAATGTCCTTTTTTGGCCTTTTATATCTTTTAATTGGTTCAAGTAACCCAATTGCCTAATCCAAAATACTCTACTTGACACCTTGTCCACTCAAATTATGAGGAATTAATTGGGCATTTGTTTAGTCATAACTAATTTTTCTTATACTCTTCTTTTGCTTTGCACAATCATGTTCAAACCTACTTCATAAATTATAGAATTTCTAATATTCTTCATTTTATGTGATGGCATATTTTTTTTAAAATATAAAATTTATTAATAATAATAATATCAAAAATTACAAATAAACATATAGACCAGACATAGAACATTGCTAGTTAATAGAGTTCGTTATCTTCTAATGAAAGAAAAAAATTCATATCATTTTGAATAATGAAATTAAAACTAAAAAAATATAATGTGAAGGCTTATTATTAATGTTAGTTTAAGCTAAAATTACGTTTATTTCTCCATTGGAGCTAGCCTTGATCTACAACTACCACTAGAATCAAAATTGGCTATTCAATTATGATAAGAAGAAAACAAAAATGAAATTATAGTCTAATCAAATCTTATCTTGTAGTAAACAATTTTCAAATATTTCACTCTTGTGCACAAAATTCAATAGGCCTGATGTGATTGAATAGAGAATTAAACAATGTACCCGAGAGAATATATTACCCGAGAGAATATATATTATATATAATAATATATATATATATTATATATTATTTCTTAATGTTTAAATAATACTTAATGTTAAATAATACTTATCAAATTTGAAATTTATATTTTTTTAAAAAAAAATTATTAAATTTATCAAAATTATAATAAGTTATTTAGTAAATTGACTCTATTATTCTTAATTTAATACTAATTTTTAAAAAAAAATCATTAAATTAAAGTAATAATTATTGGTCATATAGAAAGGGTAGATATAGAAAAAAAAATTTATTGCTCTTTAAAACTACAAATGTGACAAGTATAATGGAACATGGGGTTCCACAGGAACTTTTTAAGTAGTTATAAACATTATTATTTATGATGTTCAATAACGTAGTATTTGAATTAGCTTTTAAAAGTTAAGATAATGTTTTATAAAAGGTTAATCTATATAATATTTAGTTTTTAGCAGTTTATAAAAAAGCTACGCTACAAGCTACTTACAATTGGTTTATCGTTACGAGTTATTAAACTTTTATCAGATTGATTCTCTTTAATTGATTTAAACCAGTCAAAGAATTTTATCTCATTTTGGTTATTTAGTTGATATTCTAAATATTCATATTTTAATTTTTCAAAAGTATAAGTTTTTAAATTAGATATGGTGACTGTCTGTGCATTTGGCCGGGTCCCATGCCGTAAAACATGTTCTGAGGTACCGAGGATGGTCGCTGAAATATCCACGGTTTTATGGGAGACCGCTAGGAGGCATTTTGTTGGTATCAGAGCCAAACGATCTAAATAGTGTTTATCATCATCTTAGCAGTTTATTAAAACATCATTACTAATTAAATTATCCATTTGTGTTCTGTAGTGTTTGTTTTAAACATTATTAGTTCAAACGCCCGGGCGCTAGCCACCAGCGGGAGGTTGGCCTTGTCGAAGCAAGATAATGGTGATGTCTGTGCATTTGGGCCGGGTCCATGCCGTAAAAACCATGTTCTAGGTATCAAGGATGGTCGCTGGCTTGAAATATCCACGGTTTTTATGGGAGACCGCTGGGAGCCATTTTTGTAATATATATATATATATATATATATATATAGTATATATATATATTATATATCTCATCATATATCTCATCAATCAAGTGTGGCCTGATTAGTCTTCTCACGTCTTGTTGAAGATGTGGAGCTATCAGCCTTTTCAAGTATAAAAAAAAATAAAAATATTTAACTTACTCATCTCTTCACAATTTTTTCATGAACTAGTGTCAAGAACTTGAAAAGTTATTATGTTTCTTCTTTGTCTTTGTCTTATTTTATACCCTAAAATATCCCTTATCTTATAGATTTAAAATGATTTTTTGACTGCTAAATATTAATTAATTAAATAAACAAATAGCTATAGGCCTTATCAGCCACAAGTTGATGTAAGACAATAATGCTTTTGTTGATATTAATTTATTATATTTAATCTCTTCATGTGAACTAATTCTTTGTTCCACCTTTTCCCTAATCTCAACCCCAAAAGGTATAATTTTATATTAATTATTTTTTAAACTTTACAGGCTTCAAATATCTTTTGTTTTATACTTTTATTTAATGTTTATTAATTAAATTAAATTGCCTAATTATTTATTTGCTGTTGTTTATACAATTTTGGCTATAGCCATGTCTCTTTTGATGGCTGTTTGAAAGAATTTGGTGCTCATAATCATATTTATTGAACAGAGACAGCCTGTGATTATTCAGGATTTCTGTTCATAAAATTTATTAGATGCTAATTAAAGGTTTCACTTAGTTAATTTTAAAATTTATTTTTGCATTCTTATATAACTTTTTTTTTTCAAAAAGGAACTTTTATTATTAATCATATTCAATTATAAATAAACTTTAATTTAGAGATACTGAAGTTGTTATAAAATTTTAAAATTACGAGTTTAAATATCCAATTACATTCTAATTTACTAAAAAAAAAAAAATCAGACTCCAGCTGATGGTTGCTAAATATAATTATTCGAGTTTCAAACCGTCAATAATATGATGTAAAAGCAATTATTTATATATATCAAAATCAAGCATTAATTGGGACTATTTTTTTAATAAATTTAAGGTTTATTATTTATATTTAATATAGTCATTTAATAATTAATTTATTAAGTATATATCGTGTTTCAAAATCAAATTCTGATCAACATCAAAAAAGAAATCATTTGTCAATTGAATTAAATTTTAGAGTTACTTTTTTTTTTTTTTTTAAGTATTATGACTTTTTTTTTTTTTTTTTTAAAGTTATTATGGGAGGCAGTTTCGAAATTCCAAATCTATTTTCCGGATAATATTATAATATATTTTAAGTACTGAACTATGGCCTTGATCTATAAATTTTAGGTTAGCTGAAGCATAAGATATGTGAATATTATTTATGTATTTAGACTAAATAAACCATTAGGTTTTTTTTTTTTTTTTAAGTATTATGGGAGGCAGTTTCGAATCCAAATCTATTTCCGGATAATATATATATATTTAGTACTGAACTATGCCTTGATCTATAAATTTTAGAGTTAGCTGAAGCATAAGATATGTGAATATTATTAATTATTTAGACTAAATAAACATTAGATGCTTAGTCCAAGAGAATGCAAACAAACAATATGTAACTTAAAAGTCTTTAAACATTATACAATTTGCATTATAACTTCACTTAGTCTAAAGCTATAAGCAGTTTCTTTCTTTCTCTTTCTTTTTTTTTAAACCATCTGGTATGCGAGTGTTTAAAAATGATTTTATATTTTATAATCGAATTCGAAGTCTTCAATTAAAAAGAGAGAGCGCATTTCTATTGTCTCTGTCATTTCATCTTACCTTTTAAAACAAAACTATATAAAATTTTCATTCATATAGAAAGAAAAAATTTTGTGTTATATACATGAAGTTTCTATCTAGATTTTTGGAAAGATTTACTTACACTTGTGTACGATCTATAAATTTAATAATGATAATTTGATGTAAATAAAAATACAAATATTTTTTAAAAAATAGATAAAACGGTAATAAAAGTCAAAATTTTTTAATCAATAATAAGCTATTGACTCTGTGTATGATACCAACGATGAATATATATTCAGTTTACTAGAATGTTTTTCATTTTGCCATTGTTTCTGAAGTTTCTTGAATTTACTTATATAAATGTATATAATTTTCCTTCCACCAAAGAAAAAAAAAAGTTGAAGTTACGCACCAAATAAGATTAATCATTCATATTATGTGGGGATATTTGCACTGAAATTAGATATAGACAAGGGTCTATTCATAAATATTAATTGTTTTAGTAGCTGTTAGCTGTTTAAATTAAGAATATTCGATAAAAATAACTGGTTAATTTAAAATGATAAAGAATGACATTAATTGTTTAATATCTGAATTCGAAGGAAAAAAACAATGGATATAGTTATCAAAAAATTTAATTAAAAGCTAAATGCTAAACGTGGTGTTTTGACTTGATCAAAATCCTAAAAGTTAGTTGAAAAACTGTTGTTGAACAGCCCAAAATTATAGAAAAAAAATAAGTAAATAAATAGATAAAACTTTATGGCTGCATTTCTATTTTAGCATTTAAATTATGATACATGTTTAAATTAGTATTTTAAAATATCTATTTTTTTATAAAAAAATAATTCAAACTCTCTTTCGTTTTATTTATCAAAACGTATGTCTGTCTGTAAAATGTTATTGAAATAATTAGACTATATATAAAACCAAATATATCACATATTCAAATTTTGAATTAATTTTGTAAAATATTTTTTAAGCTTTGGTTGTACCTTTTTTTCCATTATGTTTGTGGTATGAATTATTTAATATATATATATTGAAGTTTTTGCTGAGCTTGAAAATATGATTTTTTGATAATATTGGTAGTTTATGACCATCACACCCTAATAACCTATGTTATTAGGGCCTAGATGATGATGATGATGATGAAACAAAGATAATTAAAGCAAATGATCACCTACCCTAGTCTGTAATGGTGACGCCCTGGGACTTTTGGTCCCGGATTCGATTGTAATAACATAACGTAATGTTTAATTTCAATTTATATTTGTGTTTTTTAGTGGGTTGTATTGCACTGACGAGCTTTTAAACCGCTGTAACTTTGTCAATAGTGTAGAGTATAGAAAATTTACCGTATATAATTCAAAAAAACAAAGATAATTAAAATTAATATTAAGAGTTTTTTTTATCAAACTAGAATTTCATTAATTGGAAACTATATTCAGATATGAAATACAAATTAATATGTTTCTATATTTTTGTATAGGAAGCTTAATAATAAATCACTTATACAAAGAATAAAAAACCACAATCTTGATTTAAAGTATCTGATTGAGTTGACAGAACATAATATTGTGCTATAGGAGATCACTTGCCTCACTTGGGCACTATTTATGGTCATTGTTCGACTCCATGGTCTTTCTACAAGTCCAATTTGATTATCTTCAAATTTTTTCTTTCTATTGCAAAAGAGATTTGTATTTTTTTCTGCATGACTATCTAAATAATAAAAATGCTAAACAAAATCACCATAATAGTGATAATTATAACTTAGAACTATATCTGAGGATAAAATATCAATATATGAACAATAATAAATCTTAATATATGATTAACAATAACTCAAATCTGTAAATAAATTTAAAAATTATTTATAAAAACTAAATAAAAAAGGGAAAGAGTGACCATGAGAAGTTGTAACAGGACTTATTATTACATTAGAAAAGTGCAGGTTTTCAAACTAGGTATGATGCTTTTTTATTTGTTGTTTAATACAAATGTGCCATATGGTCTATAGTTGATGTCGTGTCATGGACCTATGGCCGAAGGTCATTATCTATCCAAAAATTGGACGGCAACTGTCAAGCCCAAGTGTGAATAGACTAAACTGCAATTCTTCAACTCAGTTCCATAATATATTTTATAAATAAAATTGTGACTCCTAAATTTTATGGAACACCTGTTGTATGCAAAGACATGAATTTAGTAATATTGTACATCTATTTACACTAATAATAATTTTTAATTTTTATATACAAAATATTAATTTAATAAGTGGTTAGTATAATTTTTAAAATAATAATTTAAATAATTTTTAACTGTCTAATAATTATTAGATTAATTTAATTTTATAAATAGGAGTATTCAATGAGATCATTTTATAAATTGAAATATTTAATATGTAAAATTTTAAGATAAAATGTTCAATCGATCAAAGTAAAATTGAAAATTCGATGAATTTCTAAGTAAAATACAGGGATAAATTTATACATTGGGCCTAAACTTTATACCATTCAAAATAATTACAATGTGACGTTGAAGTTTTTCTCTTTTTATCGTGCTCAACGTTCAGTAGTGCTACAAATTCTTTTACACCCATACGATTTTAAATACGCCATTATATATTACTCAGTCGTTCTAGAAAAATAGTTATACTTCTTTTTGACATAGATTGAGAATAGATAGTTAAATTAGTTCAACCATAATATTTATTCTTCTTTTTCCATATATATTCTTATATGAAGAATCTTTTTCAATAAAAAATTAAGGTTTAATATATTGTTTCACCATCGACTTTAGATTTTGTTTAATTTCACTCTGATTTGATCTTTATGTTAATTTCAGCTTGAACTTTAATCTTTTATTGTAATTTCACTCCAATTTGATCTTTATACCAATTTTTACCATGAACTTTGGTATTTTATTGCAATAGCATTATAAATTATAATTAGGACTTAAATTGTAAATAAACAATAAGTTGACTTTTGACTTTGGACTTAGATTAACTAAATATATTTGTGTCAATGAAGGAGTATGGGTTAATAATATGAATAATCTCTATTATTATTTTGAATATTTTTAGATTGTTTTTTTACTTTATAATAAATAATATTTAACAATTAATTTTTTGATATATGAATGTATTTTTTTTAAAAAAATAGAATATAATTATATCTTATATTCTATATTGATAAAAAAATGTTACAATTTCTAATAATTTAGAAGTCAAATACATTGATAGAAGCTTTGATTTAGATTTTATAATTATTTTAAAATTTATATTAAAATCAAACCATAATAATATTTATATTCGATTTTTTTTTTAAAAAAGGGTTTGTATTAAAAAAATTAATTTTTAAATGTTATTTATTATCAATTAAAAAACAATTTAAAAATATTTAAAATAATAATAGAGATTGTTTGTGCTATTAATCCAAATTCTTTCGCTCGTACAAATGTATGAAGTTAAACTAAGTCCAAGATCAAGTGTGGACCTATTTTTTATTTACAATTTAAATTCTAATTATAATTTAGGGTGTTATAGCAACAAAATGTCAAAGTTCATAGTGAAATTGGTATAAAGGTCAAATTATAGTGAAATCGTAACAAAATGTCAAAGTTCAGAGTGAAATTGATATAAAGGTCAAATCGGAGTAAAATTGCAATAAAATTTAAAATTGAGAGTGAAACAATAGATGAAGCCAAAAATTAATATCTCAGCACAAGTTTCAATTACTTTATACTTCCCATATTTCAAAATATAAATCGTTTTGAGTATTTTAAAGAGTAATAAATGATGTGTTTTGAATATTACCCTTATTTATATTAAATTTAATAACTACTATTGGTTTTAAGATAAAAGATAATTTGTTCAAATTACCCTTAATTTTGTTATAATTTAGGAGAATTAATTACTTTCTTAATCCGTGGAAAAACCTTAAACGACTTATATTTTGATCGGAAAAAGTATTATTTTATATTTATATTTGACTAAATATTTAGTGATTCTATGTATATTATTATCAGCACAAATTATATTATAAGGTATTATAGGAAAGTTAACAAAAAGATCATTTCCAAAATGGAAATGAGATTATTATTTTTTGAAAAACCTGTCATGAAAAGTGAAATTATTATTATTTTTTGTTTTTTGGGACGGAGGGAGTTGATTATAAATTCAAAAGAGACTCAAGACCAATTGCAGACAATATTATAAACCCATAAAACTTGGGACAGGTATTCAAATCTGAGACGCAAATCGTGATGCAAAGTTTACATAATACATAAATACAGATGCAAATACGAAACCAAGAAAATATCAGTAAAAAAAAAATTAATAAAACAAATAAGCAGCTTGGATGGTCTGGATGTGGAGGGTGATGACCTGTTTGCTTGAGTATGATTCCGAAGTTCACATGTAATATGAGCACCGGAACTTGACATGACTTTTTTAGGGTTTAAAGAATGTTATGCATATCTAAGCTTTAATAAAATTTTTAGAAAGGAACTAGTTGTGGCAAGAATGAAAAAGTTTTGTAATTAAGTGTTTAAATAATAAAAATTTTATCAATTAAATATTTTATGCACACATCTCTCGTTGAAAATCTTAGAGCATCTCCAATGCAACCATGGATTGTTTTAATTTATTTGTCACGTTTGAAAAATTGAAAGTTAAAAAATAAAAAACTTCTCCACTCCTATTGTCAGTTTAACCTGTGAGTCTAATGTGTCAAAAAACAAAAGCGATACTGTCCATTACGCTCTCTGTTTTCAGTGGGTTTGTTAAACAACATGATTCAGTTTTTTATTCTGTTTTTCCTATTCATTCATTTTTTCTTGCACTAAAAATGATTTCTTCTTCATGCATTGAAGAGTTATTTTTAAAATCTAACATTTACAAATATGCATTAAGCCAAATTACCATCCATAATCTCTATTTATTAAGACACATCAATTGCAATCCATAATTGCGTTAGAGATGCTCTTACAAGGATAGTATGAGAATTATTCTTTCATTGCTGATGTGCTAAGATGACTTTGAGTATGTGGAGTTAGAATATTTTCATGTGAAAATCACATGCCTTCTGAAGAAAAAGACTTTTATGCCCCATTCGAGAGAAAATGAGAGTTTAAGTTTCAGTTACTTAACCAAAACCAAAAGATGAGATCTAATGTTTTTAAAAAATCAGACCATACATCAAATTAGCTTGGTTTCTAACTCGCGGTTAGATCCAATCTTCTTTTTTACTGTTTCTAAAACATCATTGTAATCTGATTGACGTGCAGTAAAAAAATAAAAAAATTTAACAAAGTACTCTATCATAACCCGAGTTATATCATCCTCCTAAAAAATTTTCCCTGTATCATAATTCATTTTGAAAATAGAATTTCTTTTTCTCCTGAAATTAGCCTCGGAATAAAAAAAAAAAAAATGAAGTGTTTTTATCCCCTTCTTTAAGCCATGACATTCTAGAGCGTTGGGCCCACGTACTTTTCTCCCTAGCTAGTTGAATTTCTGCTTCCTTCTGCTTCTCGATATATACAATCAGCTGCCTGTCAAATTTTCTGTCGAATAACCATTTCACTTCGCAAAGATATTAATTGAGAACTAACATTTCCGAAATGCCTGCTATCCCAAACTCTAAGATCCGAACTACATTTGAAAATTTTATCATTCAAAGATTCAACACTGCTGCTCTCACCAGAAAAGTTCCATGAATTCTCAACTACTTGATTACCCAGTAAGGGCAATTTTGTCTTTAGGTTTTTACCCTAAACCTGTTTGACATGTCAAATCTTATCTGTCATACCATAAATTGTCCTGCTCAATAAATTTTTTAAAATTAAGTGGATTCACAAGTGCTATTCTTGTTTTTGACCAGCCATGTAGGAAGGAGACACCTGATTGAAAAAAATTTATCGGTTTAAAAACTTTATTGCAAACGTTTTCCGTTGAAACACTGAAATAAAAATTTTTGAAGAGATCAAAGACTAAATTTATAACTAAGCCTTTTATTTTTAGTAATATGTTTAGCTTTTTTTTTTTTTCCATTATTATTGAGGTTTGAAACCCTTTAAATACATTATTAAATATACAGGGCTTACAAAAATTACGTTATAACTTTATTTAAATGAAGCATTCAAAAATAAATAAATAAATAAATAAGAAGAAGATATTTATCTAAATAAAAGACCTAATGGTTAATGGGCCTCCAAGAGACCCACTAATTGAGATCCCTATCATCTATTGTACCAAATATTCATTTATAAAATTAATTAATCGGAGTCAAGTCAAATTCACAATAATTTTAATTTTAGAGTTCATTTGCAAATTTAACAAACTTTTATAGTATTTAATTTACTTTATAAAATCTTTAAAATTAACAAGATATAATTCCAAATGAATTTTGGTTTATATAAAATTTTAAATTTTTTAAAAATTTTAAATTAAAACATATTAATTTATAAATAAATACCATAAAAATCCATAACACTGAATAAATTTGAAAATAAAAGAGCAAGAAAATAATAATACAAGTCAACTTCTTTTTTTTTTTTCTTAAATACAACAGTCAAATGTATCCTTAACCAAACTCTACATGGTGGCATGTCACTCCATGTTTACAGGAAAGTGCCTCTCACGTAGTTCTCCACCTAATAAAAAAATACAACAGTCAAATGTATCCTTAACCAAACTCTAACATGTGGCATGTCACTCCCATGTTTAACAGGAAAGTGCTCTCACGTAAGTTCTCCACCTAATAAAAAAAAAAAAAAAAAAAATATATATATATATAATACTATATATAATATATATATATATATATATATATATAATATAATATGTCATTTACATGATCCTCAAATATATGTCATTACATGATCCTTCAATTCATAGCTAACCCATATATTATATAAATCAAAACTTGAAGAAACTCTATCATAACTCCAATTTTTTGTATCTTAATTAATTTCTGAAATCATGAATTCTCTCATCTTCTACTTTCTCTTTCTCCTCTTGTCTTTTCATTTGATTTCAGCCTCAAATTATTATTACAACCCCGCAAAATCAGAACAGAAAGAAGAATACCAGGACGATGAAAGTAATAACAGTAACAATGAAAATGAAGGAGAAGGACCATTCCTCACCATTCCTACATTGCTTGATCTATCTTCAGATGATGATTTGTTATCTTTTGTTTACTATCATAAAAGCTGTCCACAAGCTGAAGCCATTATCAATAGGAAAGTTAAAGAATGGGTGAAGAAGGACTATACTTTTGCTGCCAGTCTCCTTCGCTTGCACTTCCATGATTGTGCTGTTAGGGTAAGAACTAAGAAGTGATGATTGATTGTTCAGACATTATATATACCATTATTTAACTCTTTTGATTGTTCTTAATTAATTATATATAGGGTTGTGATGCCTCCATTTTGTTAAACCATGAAGGAAGTGAAAGGACAGCAAATGCAAGCAAAAGCCTTAGAGGGTTTGAAATAATTGATGATATAAAAGCAGAGATTGAGAAGAAATGCCCAAAAACTGTGTCTTGTGCAGACATTCTAGCAGCAGCCAGTAGAGATGCTACTGTTCTTCTTGGAGGTCCATACTGGATGGTGAATTATGGAAGGAAAGATGGCAAAGTTTCTCTTGCTAAGGAAGCTGATCTAACTGTGCCGATGGGTCGGGAGAGCATTACTAGTTTGATTGAGTTCTACCAATCTCAGGGCCTTAACGTGCTTGATTTGGTTGTTCTTTCAGGTAATTTCACAACCAAATGCACATTTTTATTTATAGATATATATACATGGGCTGGTTTTGTTTAAAAAAAAAAAAGTTTTGAGAACTCAATCAAAATGAGCGGAGCCGAGCTTGAATCTGTCTTGCTCGATATTTGACGAGTCTGAAAATTTTAAGCTTGAATTTGACTTAAAGCTCAAGTTCAATTCAAACAATTTTAAACTCGAGCTTGGCTCGAGGCTCCGTGCTCGCATAAATCTAAAATAAATAAATAAATATATATATATATATATAAGTTTGATAAGAATCGACGAACTTTCGAATTGAACATCATTAGACTCAAACTTAACTCATTTGTTAACGAATCGGCTCGAGTTCGTTCAGAGCTGAACTTTTTAGAACCTTTCATGAGTCAAGCTCGAATAACTCGCGACCCAATTTGGGTCATTTACACCCGTACTTGTAGTAAGTTAACTTTTTATATTTGTACCTCCTAACTTTTAAAAAATTATTTTACCCCTTTAATTAGTCTTCAATCCTTGCTCCCTCATTGTATAAGATAGCTTTCAATTGATTAAGTTGATTACAAATTTAATTAGACATGAGAATTTTCTCTCTGTTAATTAGGTGCGCATACAATTGGGAGGACTACATGTGGTTCAATACAACATAGGCTCTACAACTTTGAAGGAAGTGGCAAGGCAGACCCATCTCTTGACGAAAAGTATTTGAACTTCTTGGTAAGAAAATGCAGATGGGCATCAGAATATGTGGATCTTGATGCTACAACTCCAACCACTTTTGATCTTGAGCACTTCAAGAACCTCCAAAGAAATATGGGACTTATCTCCTCAGACCAATTGCTATTCTCTGATCCAAGAACTGCTCCTCTTGTTAATACATTAGCTTCTGCTCCCTCAGTTTTCCATTACCAGTTTGGTGTTTCCATGGCTAAGCTTGGCAATATTCTTGTCCCTTCTGTTCAAGATGATGGTGAAGTTAGAACTGTTTGCTCCTCTGTTAACTCTAATAGTTACTAGCCTTTTGTTTTCTTTTTTTTCATGGTGTAATGAGGTTTCTTGCTTCTATATCTCTTTTGTCCAGTGTTTTGGTGACTTTCTATTCTGGTTTATTCACATAAATAGAAATTTTGCTTCACAATTAATTATATGTTGACATACATGAGATCCTTTTTTTGGGTACTCTTGTTTGAACAAAATACTATATGGCCTCTCATTTCTTCACTTCAATTTTTTTAGTATTGAATTTTTTGAATGATTAATGTATTCTCGTGTATATTAAGCATAGTACTTGGCTAAAATCTTGTACCCGAGATCTAACTTTCTCCTTCTAGTACTTTGAATTTCAACTTTAGTAACAACATCGTCCTAATTTCAAATCGTAGCTAATATTAAAATAAAAAAATATTTTATTCATTATATTGAGTATAACTTAAAATATTATTTTTAAATTGACACAATATTGAATAAAAAATAATATATTCATTTAAAAATAAAATACTTCCTATTTATTTATATAATATTCACAACAAATAATGATTTCCTAAAAGTAAAATTATACTGTAATGAATAAAATCTACTTTTATAAGAAATCTAACTTAAGTATAATTTCAATAAACTCTAATTAAAATTTCATGCTTAAAAAGTGGCAAAACAAAAACTTAAACCAATATTCTATGCTTACAACTAACTAAAATTTATTATTTTACTTGGCTTTTTATGAATTTAAAAAAAAATTCTAACCAATATAAATTAGGATATTGTTAAATGGTGAGTTTTTAATTAAACTGACTATGTAGGTCTGATGAAAGTAATATTTTATTTATTAAATTGAGTACAATTTAAAATTAGGGTGCTATTAAAATTAAAATTAAAGTTTAAAGGTACTAGGAGAAGAAAATTGGATTTAGGATATAATTAAAAATACCCACAAACTTTGAGATTTTTTAATAATTTACCATAGTAGTTGCATGTATTACCTAGCAATAAATTTAGGTTGGAATTCTCTTCCTCCAACCCAAAATATAAGTCATTTAAATTTTTTGCACAAAAATCAAAGAAATAATTAATTTTCATAAATTATAACAAAATCAAAGGTTATTTGACCAAATTACTCTTTATCTCAAAATCAAGAATAACTTGTGAAAATAGTTATTGTATTTAATATAAATAAGACTAATATTATTTATTACTCTCTGAAATACTTAAAACGACTTATATTTTAAAACAAAACAGCTACTATAAAATGATTTATATTTTGAAACAGAGAGAGTATATATATAGACTAGACTGCACAGACATGAATACTGGACATGAGATACGACATGACACGAATACAGGATATGATAATTTAAAAAAAAAAGACATTGACACACTTAGAACATGCTGCAGTAAAAAGTATAATTTATCAATAATTCAAATAAATAAACAATCATTAATCATAAACATAAAATAAATAAATAAATTCTTATTTCAATATAATTAGTTAAATTCTCAAAATTAACATCAGCGTCAAAAAATATAGTATTTCTAACTTAATTAGAGATAACTTGACAATTTTAAAATTTCCTACATTTTTAAAAGAAATCAAATTAATCTCCGATGATATTCCACATTTTAATTTTCAAATGTGTCTCTAAAGTATCTACAGAAATATCCTTAAAGTGTGCCAAACTAATAAAATAAAACCAATAATATGACAGTTTTTAAAATGTCTGACACATACGTGTCTAGGTTGTCCAAGAGGTGTCGATGTCCAACACGGATACGACATAGATACGTTGAATTTTTTAAGGTATCCGTATATTTTAGTATATAGATGTCCCCTAAAATTTTGAAAATTTATTTTTATTATTGAGTAGTGCTAATTGTCTCGATTATTGTATTAGCTTTGACCTTTGTGGCTAATCTTAATATGTAATGCAATAATTTTACAATTTTATTTCCAGATGAATACTAATAAGCTAAAAACATAGTACAAAATTTCACTGCATTTAGTATATGGGTATACACCAAGCTGATTCATGAAAGATATTTTAAAAAATTACTAATTATTCTAATATTTTAGTGAATGATAACGAATTTTTTTATTATAATTAAAAATTTATTTTTAATTGGTTTGGTGTACGAGTCACTGTGCATAATTGTAGTCATATCACTATATTGCATTTCAAAAATAAGTGTTGCCACTCAAATTTGAAGTGTATGGTTGTGCTTTTGGCATAAAATCAAAATCCATAGACTCTTTAAGAACCAATTATCTCTTCCGTGGACCCAACTTGGTCCTCCTTCGAGGAGACTGTAGGTTGCTTCTCCCAGCGCGAGACTAAAACACGTTATTTTATGCATTACTTTCTTTCTTTCTTTCTTTGTATATTTTCAGCACCGCCACAACAATAGTACATTGTTAAATAAAGCCATCAACACCTATCTCTATCACCTCCTCAAAGCAAAGCAATCCCACCTCCACCTCCACCTCCCTTTGCTTTCCCCTTTCCTTTCTTTTTCTATCTTTTCTCTCTCTCTCTCATTTGAATTCTCTTTTATTCTTATAATAAACCCTACAAGGTATCTTCTCTACTAAGACCACCACCTTCCTTTCCTATCTCTAACTCCTCAAGAACAAAAATATCTATTATATATTTACATGTTAAATAAAATTAATTAAGGGTTTTTCTTTTATGCTTCATTTATATATAAAAATTCCATTTTGCATGGCTAGTGATGTAATGTCTTTCACCATCTTCTTCTTTCTCCTTATCACTACTATTATTCCCATCACCTCTATGGCCAGTGACAGAGAGCATAATTTCCAGGATTTGACAAAAAACGACAATCAGTTTTCCCCAAGAAGACTCGGTCCGGCCAATGCAAGGGTTTCAAAAGGTAATACTCATAATAGTAGACAGAAAGAAGGGTTTATTAGCAGATCTCCATTGCCCTGGCAAGAAAGGATCTTTAACTCAAGCTTTCATGAAGTTCCAAGTGGTCCAAATCCCATTTCAAATAGGTGAAAGAAAGATAGAATCCGAAGACAGAACGTCATTTCATCTTCTTCTTCCTGTTTTTGGTTTGTGTCGTTTTGCCCTTTTTTCTTTTCTTTTCTTTTCTTTACATATATATATACAGGTAATTAGCAATTTAGGATTGTGAGATCACTACAGTTGATTCATATTATTATTGTTTTCCAAACAGAACCTATCTACCAATCATTTAACCATGAGAATGAGATCACATGTATATGATAATGATATGATTATGATATGTTTTGGGAATTTCTTTTTAATGATGTACAATAGTCATGATTATATATATATATGCCACATTTCTTCTTTATCTTCTCCTCTTAATTATGGCTGCAATTAATTAATTATACTTAATCATTATATGTAATGTTCTTTCTTTTTAATTTTTTTCCTCTATGTACTAAATTTAGTCAAACTATATGTATACATTTGCATCCAACCTTCTTGTTTTTTTATTATTATCAGATCAAAATCAATGAAAATGATAATATATAATTACTATGTCAAGCAAACTATAAATAGACTTTTATTTTTGTAAAAAAAATTATTTGAAATATTTTCTTTTTTATTATTAATTAAATAGGGAACACACGTCACACATACTTCTTCACAAAACTATGACAATTTTGTAAATATGTAATAAATATAAAACATTTAATATACATAATCAATATACACTTTACACAATTATATAGGATTTGGAAGGACTAGCTCACTCCCGAATAAAAATAAAATATTTAAAATGTATGATGAGCTTTATTTCTTTTGTCTTTTTATTTTTATTTTTATTTTTTATTTTTTTGGATTTTCTATCTTTTCAAAAAATAGGAGAATGAAGTGAAATGTGCTGAGGATATAAATAAATCTTTTAGAAAAAGAAAAATAATTTCCTTTTTGAATTAACTTAAAAATTAAAAAATAGAAGGATTTATGAGCTCAGCAAAGAGATAAAAATTGTGATTTGCGAGACAAATTGTACTGTAGATGTACATTAAAAAAAAGACATAATGATTAAAAAAAATGTATTTGGGTTTTGGGCTTTTTGTTCATTTTGAGACTGCATAAGCAATTATGAAAATAAAAAGAAGGCCCAAAATACCATAGTTTTGCGTGTAAAGTGATACGGACTGGCATCCAAAGCTGCAATGAAGAGTCTCTTTACCTGTCTCTGAATTTACTGAACTACCCCTACTATACTTCTGGTTATTACATTTGTTGCCACTCTTTCAATTTCTTTTAAAAGCTGAAATGAATCGATCAAGACCATGAAAAGGCTCATCTCTGTCTGTATATAAAATATATGCCTTATTTGGTGTTTTTACCTTGTCGTTGGTTTCTTCACCTTATTTGTTTTTTACTGCAACTGCCATTAGTTTTGTTTCTTCTGTTGGCTGCTGCTTTATCTTTGAGCCTACGGTTCTTTTTGAAACTGCAAATTTTAATATTGACATTTTTTTATTATTTTTGGATAAATAAAAGTTTAATTAAAACCCATTTTGCCAAAACAAGAAATTCAAGAATATATAAGAGAAATCATATAAATGATATGGGAAATAGTTATTTATGTGATATTTTTAATTTGTTGTAATATTAAAAATAATAAATAAATATTAGGAAAAATAGTTTGAATTTTCCTTCCGTAAGTCCATTGACGTACCATAAAGGGACTACTCTCCCAAAGTTACAATTTTCATACTCAAGACAGCTTGAACTCAAGACCTTTGATTAAGAGAAAAAAAATTTCAACCATTCCACCCCAACTAACATTAGTGTATAGAGCCAATTTCTTTTTAAGGTAAATTGAAATTCAAAATTTTAAATTAAAACATTTAAATTCACTTGTGCAATGTTATTCTCAATTCAGAGTATTTTTGAATTAATAAGATTGTCTATCAATATAATTTTTAAATAATTTTAATTTAGAAACGATCTTTAATTTAAATAGTTTCTAAATTTATTTAGCAATGGATTTAGCTCATTTAGAAACTTAAAATCCGTTTCTATTTTTTGTTTTTCTTGTAATTTAAATAGTTTCTAAATAGATTTATCTTTTTTTTTTTTTTTTTGAGAATTAAATTGATGATTTCTGAGTAAATGTTTTATTATCTCATCATATAAGATGTTATATTCTCATTTGGAATGATTAATCAAAGATAAGACCTTATGCTACATATTAAAGTGAGAATCAAGATGTTTGCAATTGATTATATTCCCTTACTTTCCATAATTATAAAAACTTTCCTAAAAGCAAGTTTATCAAGTCAAGATAAAGACTCTTATGGATTTTGCAAACACTTTGTCTTTGCATAATCTTCTCTCTCACACACACACATTTTACAAGTCTAGAAGAGCAAGTAGGAGAGCTTTGCTTTTGGCAATCAAAATATGATGCTGCCTTCACTTTTTATTTTGAGTAGTTTAATCAAACTTTAAGGGACTTTTGTAACAATGACTCAAACCCAAAGACCAATGTACCTACCTAGTTATTACTTTCCACTAATCAACACTCTAGCTTTGAAGATTTCAACTTTTTTTTAGGAATTTTCAAATAACTTATTTTCCATTGTTTGACTGTAATATTAAAAATTAGTTAAAATATTAAAATTTTTGACTTATAAGACCATAAAAATATCAATAATAATAGAAATTTTGTATTTAAAAAATTTTATTGTTAAATATGAGAAGAATGCAAATATATATATAAAAATTTTTATTGTTAAATATGAGAAGAATGCAAATATATATATATATATAATATATATATATATATAAATTATGAAAGTCATGGTGAACGGTAACTAGTGGCAATGGCTATCGATAATTATTAAATAAAAAAATATGAATTTATAAAGTTATAATAAGTTTGTCAATGTTCGAAAAATATTTCTCTCTTAAAAATGAAAAGTCATTTTCCTTTGATCAAGAAAATATTTTCCGTTGACTTATTTTCCCGAAAGCGCCCAAACAACAAAAAACTATGGAAAATATTTTCCTGCAAGTTATTTTATGAAAACATACGGAGCTTTAATATTTGTATATATATACCTAAAAAAGTTTTTATATTTGTTAATCCTTTTTTTCATATGTTGAACTCGAATTTCTTTTTTTAGATCCATCAATCTTACTTGATTGTGAATAAAAATTCTTTGAAGGTAAAAATTATTTGTATTATAAGTTAACTGATGAAGAAATAAAAGAAATAAGTAGAATAATTATAATAATTAAGAAATGGTAAAAAAATTTAAATTTCTTATAAGTTATTCTATAATTTCTTTAATACCATTGAATTTATTATGCATACAAATAATGAAAATCATATAAATTATAAAATTATATATGAATCTTTCACGAAACTAATCATTCAGCTGATTCATTAGCAAATGGTCTCTCTTTTGACCTCGTGGACTTCATTATCTGAATTCTCCGTCTGTTAGGACTCGAGAATTTTCGGATGCTAACGTTATTGTGTGTGTGTTTGTGAATGTGAATGAGTTCTAGCATTCTAGCTTTCAGAACTTGGAACAAAAGCACTCCTCCATTGTTGTATTTAAGGGTTGCAAGCAATAAAAATATCCTCAAACAGACAAAGGAAAACTGTTTGTCTCCTTTGAACAAAGCCGACATGAAGCATTCTATATTATTTAGCTTTTCTTTATTGAGAGAGAGTTGTGATATTCCTCTGCATATTTCTCCACTCCGTTCAAGCAGCGGATCCAACCCAAATGATCAGGGGGTCAAAAAATAATTTTACATAATTATAGTTGATAAAACTAAAATATATTTCTTTTCAAAAATCTTTTACACTGAGATTTTTTTTTTTGGGGGGGGCCACAGCCCCTTTGGCCCTAGCCTGCGTTCGCCCCTGCTCCATTCCTTGAATGGACAAGGAGAAACGGACCACACTTTTTAGGGGTGGATTGAACATTACGAAGGACACATGTCATGCATGCTGACTATCTTTTAATACAAAAAGTACCAATTTTATAAGAATGGTCCTTCATTTTCATTCAGCCTCAAAGGCAGGCATGGCCATATTGCGGTTCCGGGAACCGGAACCGTCGGTTCGAACCGGCCCGGAACCGCAACTGGAATCGGTGAGAACCGGAACCGGGACGAACATCGGTGAGAACCGGAACCGGGACGAACCGAACGGGCGAACCGGAAAATTCCGCGTTCGATTCCGTTCCAGAAAATGTGGAACCAGAACGGCGGTTCCATAGGAACCGGTCGGAACCGGAATGGAACCGCCGGTTTCTCCGGCCGGTTAGAACCGGCCGGTTCGAACCGGTTCGAACGGCGGTTCTAGCCGTTTGTTTGTAACTGTCAGATTTTTGTTTTTTTTTTTTAAAATTTGTTGTTAAATGTCTTAATTACCCCTACCCAACTGTCATAAACGGCTACCATAACGGCTAGTTTGCGGCTACATAACGGCTAGTTTCAAGGGTATTTTTAGAAAAATGAATTTTTGGATTTATTATAAATACCTCATTTTATTTACAAATTCATTACAAAAACATCTCAACTCTCTCTACAATATACTACACTCTCTACTTACTCTCTCTACCATATACTACACTCTACTCTATATTAATCATTTATTCTTCTCTACTCTACTCTATATTCTTACCATGCAAATTTTCGGGTACGCTTCTAACCTTCTTTATTTATATATTCTGAAAAAATACAAAAAGAAGAATTAGCAAAAATGATTTCTATGGAACATTCAAGTGGAGGAAACTCAAATTCGGGTAAGGGCAAGGGAAAAATTGGAGAATCATCTATCCCTACAAACGACATCTATGATATGATTCCCGACCAATGTAATTTTGAGGGTTTTCCAAATGAAAATTTGGATATTCCAACTCAAGAATCCGAATTTAATGAGTTAATGAGCAATTTCAAGAAGAGCAAGAGCAACGAGCACAAATTGTTACAAGAGCAAGACAAAGTTCCGACATATTCTCCATTCATTTCACAAAAAAATTCAAAGGTAAGAAAATGTACAATGTAATTTACAATTATTGTGAAAAATCTTATAAATCTAAACAAGCAGGCGGCTATGGATCATTTTGGAAGCGGCTATGGATCATTTTGGAAGCATTTGGAGACAAAACATCCAACAAAAATAGGAGTTGATCGGTCTCAAACACAAATTTCCGGGTACACTTCTAACCTTTCTTTATTTAAATATTCTGAAAAAATACAAAAAGAAGAATTAGCAAAAATGATTTCTATGGAATGGAAATTTATTCTTTTAGTTTTGGTGAAAAAGTTAGGTTTTAATAATTATTGTCAAAAAACTTTAATCCTTGCTGCTAAAAGAAGTACCAAGAAATACAAGCTTTAAAACGAAACTATTATTTCTTTGTATTAATTAAAAAGAAAAAAAGAATTAGAGCTTTTCATTTTCTCAATGAAAAATTTCGTCGTTTCCAAATTTGTTGTGATGGTTTGGAGTGATCATGGCAAATGCATTTCTTATGATGGGTATTTACATGTCATTGATTGATGATGATTGGAAAATTCAAAAAAGAATTAATTGGTCTTTCGTGTTTTTGATGATAAACATACTGCAAATTAATATTTTATTAGAGTAATTGTTTTCAATTTTAGATGAATATAAGTTGAAAAAAAAAAATTTTTTTCAATTTCATTTGATAATGGCTTCTGCAAATACTAGATCTATTATTTGAACTTAAAGAATTTTGTGAACCAAAATATTGGTGGTAAATTTTTTCATGTAAAGATGTTGCATGCCATGTTTTTAAATTTATGTGTACAAGATGGTTTTAAAATTCTTGAATTGGTTTTTATTTCTCCATTTAAAAAAAGCTATTTCATATTTATGGACACATCCCCAAAGTACATTGAAAGTTGGGCTAAATTTTGTAAAAAGTTGGGCTAAATTTTGTAAAGAAAATAATAAAAGACCAAAACGTTTTCCAAGGGATGTCCCAACTCGTTGGAATTCAACATATAAATTACTAAACTAGTCTTTTTCTTATAAAGAATTATTATGTTTTTTTGTTACTAATAATATTGAGGATATTAACTTATATCCACAAAATTGGGAGATTTGTGATTTGTACAAAAATTTTAGATATTTTAAAAATTTTTAATGATGCTACCTATAAATTTAGTGGGGTTTATTATCCCACATCTCATTTATTTTTACCTGTGTATTAATATTGTTAATGCACTCCAAGAATTTCAAAATGATGATTTATTAAAAGATTGTATTTTTTCAATGAAAAAAAAATGGTTATCTTATTTTAAAAATATAGCACCCCTTTATCTTGTTGCTATTATATTTGATCCTAGATGTAGAATGGATGTTTTATGTGATTATTTGACTATTTATTATGAAGTATTGAATCTTGATGTAGAAGATAATGTTAATATAAATGTAGTAGAAGATAATGTTAATATAAATGTAGTAATGCATGAAGTTAAACAAAATATTATGCAATTATATAATGAATTTGTTCAATTTCTAGTTCATCTACTTCTATTTCTACTTCTTCTCAATCTAATATTCCACAATTTTCAACATAAAGGGTAAGTGGTGTTGGTGTTGCTCAATAAGTTTCATTGCAAAGACAAAAAAGAACAAGGGAATCCAGTTCTATTTCTGAATTTGATAATTATCTAACAACTTCTTTTGAGTTTGGTGATGATTATGCTGATGCAGATTTTCCAATTTTAGATTGGTGGAGTCGTCACGCAAATACTTTTTCAATTCTTTCTTTACTTGCAAAACAAATTTTAGTAGCTCCGGTCTCCACTGTTGTGCGGTTGAACAAGCTTTTAGTCAAGGGAGGTAACATACTTGATGAAACACGATCTCGTATTGACACCCGATTCATTAGAAGCACAGCGTGCGGTAGGATGATTGGACCAAAGCCGAAACTAGAGCCCAAGAAATCCAAACGGAAAATGAAGATTATTTGATTTATACGATGGGTCCTCAACGGAACTAACCGGTGGTTGCAAATAGCGATTAAGTTAAAAGGGGGTGACATTGATATAAGGTAAGTAAGAACTTACGTGCGGCTTTTGATTCCTCTTAACCCCAAGAGGATACGTAGGCAACTTAATTTTTTTTTTTTAAAAAAAAAAATAAGTTCAAGCCCATTTTTTTTTTTTTTCAAATTATGTTCAAACTTAAAAAAAAAAAAATTCAGTTCAAATTTTTTTTAAAAAAATCATTATGTTCAAACTTAAAAAAAAAAAAATCAATTCAAATTTTTTTTTTTAAAAAAAATCATTTATGTTCAAACTTAAAAAAAAAAAAAATCAGTTTCAAATTTTTTTTAAAACCGGGTCTTTAAAAATTGAAATTTTTCAGGTGTATTAATTTTTATGTTTCAAATAATTTTTTTTTAGTTGGTCTTATATTTTAAAATTTCTTTAACAGTATTTAAATTTTATGTTTAATATAATTTTTTTTTTTAAAACCGGTTTATTAAAAATTTTAAAATTTCAATTATGCGATTTCGCCGGAAAAACCATCGGAAACGTCGGTTATGTAATCGGATCGGAACGGAAACCGGAACCGGAACCGGACGGTTTCCAAACCGAACCGGAACGGCCAATTTCGGTTTCGGTTTCCGGTTACCGGAACCGGCCAATTTCGGTTCGGTTCCGGTTCCAGCTTTTCTGGAACCGGAACCGCCGGTTCCGGAACCGTGGCCATGCCTACTCAAAGGAGATTTGGCTCGTAGTATCCAATTGTTATATTTTTAATCTCACCAAGTAAAATTCAGAAATTTAAATTAATTAATTGATACAACTCTCAACCTTTAGGCCTGGATTAATTAAATTGGAAACCCTATTTCAATCAAATCAATTAAAGAAAGTATTGCATTAAAGCCGGATTAATTACTCCCTGGTAATATGATTCAGATACTGGTGATTTACACAGAAACAAAATAATGTGATTTAAAGATAAATGTGGTATATTCTAAAAGATTAAAACATTATGTTCTTTGAATGGTGTATTACAATATTAATTTCAAGAATCTAAGTTTCAAATCTCATAGTTGCTCCATCTTGGTAATAAAAAGGTTAATTGCATTAGCATTTAATTATGTGTTTTTGATTAATATGATTTTGCAAATTTCTTTTATATAGAGTGGCATTATTATTAGAATAAAATTATCAAATGTCATAATTTGCCAGAAGGTTAAATGTATTAACTTTGGGAGCAAATTTATGTATTAGGTCAATTCAGAAGAGAATCTATTTTTAATATTGAAATTGATTAAAATAAAGGAGTAAGGACTAATCTACCCCTTGAACTTAAACACAACATAAAATTTGCTCAAAAATTAATTTTTTATATAATTGGTCCCTTGAACTTGCACCAAAAGGACAAAATGCCCAATTTTTTAAGAGAAACTTTTTTAATAGTTTTAACTAATAAAAAATTACTTTAAAATTTAAAATTAGAAAATAAAAGTTATTTAAAATATGATAATAATTATAAAAATTAATTTATAAAAATTATACAGTATTGTTAAAATAATATAATAAATATTTGATTTGACAAATTTAGAATTAGAAAAAGATTTGATTATATTGAAATTATTGGTTAGAAAAAATATTTATTATTTTTTTATTTGATTAGTTTGTTTAATTATATTTGGGTTAGAAAAATATTTATTATTTTTTTATTTGATTAGTTGTTTAATTATATTTGATTTAGATAAAATATTTAATTTATTTTTTAATCATATTTGATTTATTTAAATGAGAAGAAGAAAAATAAAGGATTTATGAGTCATTCCTTAAGAGTTGAGGTATGAGATTCTTTTATAATAAAGGCACATCCAAGAGATGGGCCAGCTGTGTTGTGGAGCTCACTTCTACGGTTCTACCAAATTGTCTAAACATACCTTTTCTTACTTTTTACAAAAACCTAATATTAATTTTGGATCTTATCAAATTATCAAAAAAAATTTAGAGTTTGCCAATCATGCACTGATCTGATTGGTCTTCTCACTTATGTGAGAAGTGAAAGGTCTCGAGTTTAACTACTATGCCTACGGTGTAGTCTGCAATATTATTTCTGTCCGTAAAGACCTTTATTGTATTAAAAAAAATTTTGGAGTTTTTTCTGAAAAAAAAAAAATTATCAAACACTACTTTCCCTTAGACGTCAAAATCATTCCTTGTAATTGGTGTTAACAGATCATATAGCGCAAATGGAATTCTCTAATCTCACTATTTCCACTCCATTTGTTATAGAAGAAATCATGTTTCTGCAATTTTCTAATATTTGAGATATGGTTGGAAAAATTCATAAAACGAAAAATATTTTTTTAATTAAAGAAAATTAACTCATTATCCTTCAAATATTGGATGAATTTCTTTTTTTTTTAGAAAAATCAAACTAGAATTTCATTAATTGAAAACTTTATACAGATATGTGATACAGATCAATACATTTCTATATTTTTGTATAGGAAGCCTAACAATAAACCACTTACATAAAAAAAAAAAAAAACACAATCTTAATTTGAAATATCTGATCTAGTTGACAGAATATAATATTTGTGTCGTAGGCGATCGCTTGCTCCACTTGGTGGCTATTCATGGCTACTATTTGACTCCATGATATTTTTACAAGTATGATATAATTACTTTTAAATTTCTTCATTTTGTTGGAGATGATATTTGCACTTCTTTCTATATAACTATCCAAATAATAAAAGACGCTAGACAAAAAATTACCATAATGGTGATAATAATAACTCAGAACTAGACTGATGATAAAATCGCAATATATGGACAATAATAAATCTCAATAAATGGATGATAACAACTCGTATCTGTAAATAACTTAATTCATAAAATAAATAGAGGAAAACTTATCTTGAAGGCTTTGAACTTTCTAAGTGAACTCTTAAATTATTATTTTTAATGATATTGATAATTGATTTATCTCTTTAAAAATGACCTAGTTTACTTTTAAATTTTCATATGTCAATGTTAACTCTTTAGAGATTCAAATTATAACTTTTAATGATATTGAAGACTAATTTGACACCCATCAGAAATACATTTACTATTAGATTTTTACCTTATAAAAATATTAATGTACTTGGATTTCCATCACAGAGTTCAGTATTTCAAAAATAAAAAAAAATAAAAAAAAAGAAAATCCCAACCACATTTTCTTTTTAAAATGGCTTATTTGCCATTAGATTTTTGCCATGTCAAATTAATAAACTGTCAATATCTATTTAATTTTCCACCATAAAATTTGTGTCTTTCTTCTAAAAACAACACATGAAAAAACATGTAAAGATCTATTATTTTTTTTTCGCTATATGATATAAACACCGTACACAATAACCACACAAACACATTAAAAAAAAGGACTCCATAAAAGTCCTACAAGCTTGTGTTGTCATATTTGGCATTGGAAATGAAGTTGACTACCTTTTCCATTTTGCAACTGTTACTGATTAGAGTAGGAACCCTCCAATTTGCAAATTATATACATCAAATAACACAATTCTAGTTTAATGTTTCTATTATTTGATGTGGTAAGAACTCAGAGACAAATTGAACAATTTCTGCTAATCAAGTGAATTAATTGATCTTTCTATTTTCCGTAAAAGATATAGGAAGTAAGTGGTCTCATGTTTGAGTTCTCTCCACCGGAAATATTATCAATAATTTAGTGAATGTTATTCTAAGGGAAGGGCTACCTTAACTGTGTAACCCATAACATTATTCTGGTCCGTTAAACCTCCCATGTATCAAAAAAAAAAAAAAAAAAATAAAAAAAAGAAATCTAAAATATGTTAAATTAGTTCTCAAAGGTCAGTGAAAAAAAAAAAAAAAAAAATCTAAAATATGTTAAATTAGTTCTCAAAGGTCAGTGAAAATATAATTCAAGCATAAATATAATTAAAAAAACTTAACAAAACTAAAGGGCGTTCCATTCATTCTCAATATTATTGAAAATAACAATTTAAAGAATAGATAAATATATTTTTCAAAACTCAAGATAATATTCTTCCATATTTCTCAACTTATTACCAGAGACGTCTAATTCGGTTCAGGACTTAGTTACAGTTAACGCTCTTTACCCTTCCTTGTAAGTGCATTCAGTGAAGATCGAACCCGAGAGTTCTTCCTACATGTCTAACCTCCGCTGAACCAACTGAACCACAACCTATAAGTAATTTTGTTTTAAATCTTAAACATGAATAAAATCAAATTTTAAAAATGCAAGTTAATTATCTATATGAATGATTGCCTATAAAAAAATTCTGTTACCTTTGCGGTTGCTTAGAAAACAATGATTACTTTACTTCTTCCAAATTAAATTAGAACCTGAATGATGCTGGGTTCCAGGTTAAGGGGACAAAAACATAAAATATGGTCGTTTACAATGAACAGAGATGGTTCCTTCACTCTTTTGGTACCGAGTTAACTAAGTCTACAATCCCGGATAAAGTAAAACCGATAAAGTAAATTCAAGGATGACTGGTGAAAATAAGCTCCCTTTGCTCTAAGACCCAAAAATGGCTATCACTGCCCTAATTAGATTTATAGCTACCTATTACAAGAAGGCTGGACCACAATTTTTAGCCTTAAAAACTTCAACAGATGACATAGTGCTATCTATATCCACAAAATTCACGACTACATGTTAAGAGTTAATCTTTTTCCATCAGAAAACAAATGCAAAACCTTCTTTTCCCCGGACTCCCGTTTGGAAGTAACTCTGACTCATGACCAATGCACATAGAATAGTCCCTCCTGTGATCCACACCATGCCCCCCAACTATTGTGCTGACCAGATTGGAACTCTTCGTATCTTTCATCTTGTAATCTCACATATCCTGCAGATGAGTCGAATATTCAAATTAACAATCGCAATATATACTCACATATCCTGCATAGAAAAGGAAAATTATAATGAATAGGATGCAGAATGGATGTACTCTCGGATCTCTGCCAGCACCCAGTTGAGAGGACTGAATCGGAAACTTTTTCCTCATAGAGTAGCTCACCGGACTTAATACTCCAAAGCCGTAAATTGCAATCCTCACCGCCTGTGAAAAATGCCAAACAAGGTCAGACTTGAGAAATTTTAAGAACATATGAGATAAATTGGAGTGATATAAACCTGCCATAAGAAACCTCTCTGACTGGTCAACGGCAAGCTGTAAACGAGAATGAGAGTTCACATTTCCTTCGTAAGATTGAAGTTCCCCTTTAGTCATTCGATGATCATAAAGCTTAATCTGCAAGGGGAGAGAAACAAAAGTCCATGAATGAAGTTGCTTCACAAAATTTAGAGAGCGGAAAATGATAATAAAATAGAACTACAGACCACGATAAGCGAGCAAATGACCTATATAGAACTTGGAGATAATCCAGCAAGAGAACTGCTCAAGTTATTACATACATTCTCTGAGTAAAGGAAGGGGGATTTTTACAGCTCAGATGGCCTAGATCTCTTTCTCTGAGTATTGGGAGGGGGTTTTTACAGAGAGGGCCTCCAGATCACTACTGGATAGCTTTATACCTTTACCATTAAGCCAAGGCATTTCAGTTTCTTTTTTCTTTTACTATCTCATTGTTGCTATGATTTTTGCGTTTCACAGAAAAAACAAGCATGAGAAAGATAACAACCTGCCTTGCTCAAAATAGTGAAAATCATAGAAAAATTTGATGCGTTTTTAGCTCAAACTTCACGGGAAAAACGTGGACTTTTACATAAGTTGAACAAATTTCCACCAAATCTAGCAAAAAGTAATCCAAAACCTCGGCACTTCTTCACAGTGGAAAAAGTAAAGTTACTTGTTCATTTGCCTCCAAATAATTTAAGTGGCAGCCATTGAAGATAGTTCAGCAATGAAATTCTTTCAGCTAAAAACTCCAGAATAAAAAAATTGAGCATTTCCAAGTCAAGAGTGAAGAAAATGAGATATAGACCCAAGATCACTCATGGATAAGTAGTAAAGAAGAATTTAGTGGGCATTAGAGGCTTAATATATTATTTCACCACTAACGTTTCAATCAGTTGAGCCCAATTTGACTTTCATACCATCGATAACCCAATTTGGTGTTTAGCAGTAATTGCACCCGAAAAGCTAGTTAGGATTACGTTTAACAATAAAATATGGTAAACATGGGACCATAAGCATAGCTCGAGCACAGGTTCACTTAACAATTTATACAACTTTCTAACCAACCTCAGCTCCCTTCTAACCAAAAATCACCGTTTCCCTTTTTTTTACACTCCAACTACCACTGCTAAAATCTCAACGCCAACACTGTTCTCACCAAAAATGAAACTATAATAAAAACATAAAATACAAAAGCAAAATCTTCAATTTAGATAAATACACCACCATCACCTGGCTACTTAACTACCATTTCCTTCATCGACACTCATTTTTATGGCCAAGTTGACTCAGTCCCAGGTGGTTTACTTTCCTCAATCTCTTCAGCTATGGAGGACACTTGAGAACTGGCTCACTGTCTTCTCCCATATTTTTCTCCAGATCTTTAGAGCTTCAGGTCACTTTTTTCTCAATTATGGTTTAGGTCAACTTAAAGCTTTGGCGAACTTTATTACGGCTTTAATTTTCACTTCCATCATTTCAGTGGCTTCAATTTCAAAGCTGTTCCTTCTCAACCTGTAGATAGTCCATCGACAATTTGTGGGCATGATGAGAGAGAAAAGATAAGATGGTAAGAAGTAGAGGGATGGATGTGGGCATCTGTCAGTTTGAGTTTTATTGTAGTACTGGTGGCATGGAACTAGAAGATTTAAGATTTGAATATCAATTCAATTCAATGCTTACATACCATTGCCTCTGCTCATCTTCTCTATCTTCTGCTTTCTTTGGCTGTTAATGGGTAGTTGTTTCAGGTTTAAGAGATACTATAGTTGTCATTTTCCTAGTACAACATTCTTTCATTGATTTGTGGTGGTTTTGATGGCTCTTGTTGATAGTATTCCTAGAGTGGATTCAATTTCACATGGTGAAAGAGATGAGGATGAGGAAAATTGATTTCAGTTGTGGTTTCATAGACTTTGATGGATCGCAAATGAAGGATAATAAATGGGTTCAATATTCTGTTTGGTTGCCTAGAAAGGAGAATGAAGAAAGGAATATGAATTTTGAATCCATATTTTTTTTTTTCCTGTCGATTTTGATCTAGAGTATTTGGACTTACTGGAGAGAGTGAAATGGGGGTATTGATACAAATAGACTTGAGTTGACCCAAGCTCCAGCTGTCATGTTTTATATTTTAGTAGCTTTTGGGGTGCAATTACTGCTAAACATCATAATTAGGGTACCACTAACACGAAGTTCAAATCAAAGTGATATTGCAACTGCTCAAAAAGTTCATGGCGAAATAGTATATTAAGACAGACATTAGACCTTCTCATAGATGCATACAAAGTGAATGGTTACTCTTTTAGCATGTCTACAAAGGTTTGATCCAAAATAACAAATCCTCCCAAATATACAGATTAAATCTGTCCATACATGCCTTCCAGTCTTAACAAATTTGAGGTCCAAATATCAAGATCCAAACTGTATGTTATGCATTATAGTTGTAACTATCTAAAAGAAAACCACCATCCCCAAGGTTATTGGGAAAAAAGAAATTTGGAACTGTTCCTTAGCTGTTCTGTAATTTTTATTAAAATAAAATAAAAAAAGCTACAACTTTGAGATACAGCCATGAAAAGATTCCAACTATATAGTTGGCCTTGCAGTTGAGACAGATTTTTCAAAATAGATCATCCTTGATGTTAAAAAGACGATTTGGTACCATTTTTAGCTTTTTCAAAGTTTTTATGGACAAGACATATCAAATATACCTTAAAAACAAATTCTTACGCTTTCAACCAACATACTATAGATAGTGTTCCCCGAAGCTATAGTAACAATGTCAAACAGACCTTATTTATATTCCAAATTCCTGGAATCAGACACTACTAGCTAAATCAACAAGTTCAATGGAGAAAAGCCTTTAATCAATAAGATTGATGCATTAACATTGTAAAATTAAAACCAAAACTAATTATTGTAAACTGTAGCAGAACAAATTTGCAAAAAGCACACTCAAGAGTTTAAATGAAAAATGAAGACTAACCGATCCATCCATGGAACTGGCCAAGAAGTACTGGTCATAAGATCGAAGTGATACCAAACTGGAAGTTCAAAACAAGGACAAAACATGTAAATTAAAAAGCACAAGACAAAAAGTAGAAACAAATAAATGTTTTAAGGCCTACTAACCTGCATATTGACGAAGGCATATAAAAGGTACAAGAAGGATATACGTTTCCTCTGACCTGGAATAGATCAGATTAAGGTCAAGCACCATAATTATATGTATATATATATATAATTCCAACCATGATCAAGCTGTATTCATCATGCAAGGTTTAATACATTGCATGTAAAAACCACCATAATAAAGAAAAGAAAGAAATGTCAATCTGAGAAGATCTAGGTAAATTACTAGAGAATATAACTCCACAGATTAGCCTCTTAATTAATAAATATGAAAAGCACCAACTGTAACACAAAATAAAATTTAGCCCTCAAAAAAAGATCATAGGATACGCGTACCATTTTTTACAATGCAAATCTGTTTACCAAGATGGATTTTCCTCAGGCTTTATTTGACACTGTAGAAATTGAATAATTGCCCTGTAATATTGGTAGTTTGGGACAAAACCCAAAAATTACACTTTCTTCACCCAAATATTTCCCACTAAAATTCCAAAGTTTTCCTCTTTTCCCATTCTCTTAAGAAAAAAGAAAAGAGATAAATCAATTATGAGGTATTTATTATTCTAAAATCCAGCTTCCTGATTCTTTTTCCACGATTAAATTTAATAGTTAATCATACATCTAAAATCGCAAAACTCATAATTCAGCAATGACAATATGCTAAAGAACCACTGCATCATCCACTGGATGTTGTTAAAACTGAACCACATACATAGCAATTAATTAAATGTCAAATTCAAAAGGCCATAAAACATTTTTTGCAGATATCTACTAAAGAAGAAAAATACTCAGATTACCATGTAAAAAATCTTATAACAATTTTTCCCCCATTCTTAATTTAAAAGGTATCTATTTGTTTTCAACGCAAAGATAACTGACACCCGACCAACTATACTGCCACTAAAGCCCATCCAATTTTGGTTCTATTACTTCCTTCAGGTGTCCTGACAGATTCAAAAGCCAATTTATGTAAGCAGATACAAGCTGAAGATTTTCAATAATTTTGTGTGTCCTGGCTTCACCTTAAACTTCACATTGGGAATAAAAATGACCAGCTTTACGTTTTAGTACTTCTAAAAGAAATGCAATACCTCAAACCACTGTTTACTAGAATTTTGATGAAATTTGCCCAAAGTTGAATGAGGTATTCTATGTCTAATGAGTCTAGCAGAAAACCCTTCTCGGTTTTCACGAACATCAACAGTCAAAATTGCTCCATTTCTTAATCCACACAAAACAACATTTCCCTGTCACAAAAGAAAATAAGAAAAGCTCAGCAAATTTTCCACATTTCAAAGGAATGAACATGTTATTAATTATAGCAATCAATTCAGTTCTCAAAAAATGCACCCTGCATTACATGAAAGCTGGACAAGATCATATCGTATCTGAGAGACATTCAAAGGTATAATTTATGCATAGTCACACACCGGCTATGGATGTGCGTTAGTGCACCTAATCCTTGGGGGAGAAAGAGAGACGAACAGGAGAAACTAATAATATTTTCAAATACATTTTAATTTTGGACTCCGAAAGATTCCAGTGGCAATCAAGCAGCTATAATTTCTAGGCATATTTACAGGCAAGATCAGTTTCAATATTTTACAGATGTAACTAACACATGCTTCCTATGTATTTTCCTACTCTTCCTGTTTTCCCCCAGTTTCCATCTTTCCTTCATTTTCTTTATCTGCTTTTCTTCTCTTAGCGTTTTTTTTTTTTTTTTTTTTTTTTTTTTTTTTTTTTTTTTTTTTTTTTCACATGCTTCCTAAATGTATTTTTCCTACTCTCCTGTTTTCCCCCGTTTCAATCTTTCCTTCATTTTCATTTATCTGCTTTTCTTCTCTTAGCGTTTTTTTTTTTTTTTTTTTTTTTTTTTTTTTTTTTTTTTTTTTTTTTTTTTTTTTTTTTTTTTTTTTTTTTTTTTTTTTTTTTTTTTTTTTTTTTCTGGTTCCCAAAGGAGAGTGGCACAATGACAAGTTGAAACTATGACTTCCTACATAACCCAGCTGTTGAGCAGCCACTGAATCATACCCCTAAGAACCTTCCTGATTATGAAATCTTAGTAATAATAAGAAGAAAAGATGAAGAATCATATGAAAAGTTGGAGCTGAGACGGTATTCTGACATTATCTTCAACACTTTCATATCAGCCATTCTATTAGATGATGACTCAAAACATGCTAAAACCTAGGAGATTAATTAAACAAAATAATTCCCCTATGCACGAGATGACAGCCATAAAATTCGCATAATACTATTTTAGGTTCTTGTTCTCAGATGCATGTGAAAGTAAATTAGAACAGAAAACGATATTTCAATGATTATTTCTCTTCATCATAATTTTCAGATGACCAAAAACAATCTTCCTTGTTTGGAAGAAAAGTTTGTGTTGGGGCAAAGTTTCCAAAAAATCATCCAAGATGGCGAGCTGAACTGGTTTAGCATCCAAAGAACGAATATTTCATATTGTCCTTTCTTATTCCATTTATCATTTTGGAACAAAACATTAAGAGCACCTTAAGCTAGAATAGTAACTGGCTATTGCAACTTTGGAGGTGTGATCTTGCTCACATTCAGCCTTTCAAGTGGCTAAATTGAATAAAACCCACGTCAAAATCCTCTAGCTTCTCCACAATTCAAACTAGTTTAGAAGGATTTTTCTCCCAAACTAGTTTAAACTAGTGATCCACAAATAATAGAGGTTGATGGTCTCAGCTGTTCCATTACTTGATGTAATTAGGTTTTAAGACACTGCAGATAGATGATGAGGCAAATTGAACATATTCTTTTATTTATCAGCCACTTGAACTTTGTATATCGTCAGTACAAAGGAGATATAAGTTCAACCATAAAGTTCACACACAAGATTATCAGGCAACTTAATGAGTCTAGCAACACTAAATAATATGAATATTACCGACTGATCAAGCTGTTGAGCTAAAACATCACTTTTACTTCTACACATCCATGTTCTTGTTCCTGTTTCCAAATTTATCAAAGCAGCTCCAAGGTTGGTTCCTAACAACCAGAAACAATGAACAAATTAATATATAAAAATATCAGATACTCCCTAAATCCAAAACCTGGACAGGTTACTATCCTTGTTTGCCAATAGAACTCTCATGTTCATTAACTTAACATCATCTCCAGTGACAAGGTGTTTGCCCAATGAAGGAACCACTCACTTCAAATTTCTACTATGTATAGTGAAAATATAGATGAATTAACAAGTAGTAGTAAAAATGAAATCTTGTTTTTGCCTGTTGGTCTATAGTTCAAAGCGGTCAAAGATATGTTGGGCCTAGTTACTTCTTGGTTTAAGTAGCACCAAAAAGGGAAACAAGCCAAATTTAATATGTAGGAATTTAAATGCAGAAATAGCCTTATTGATTGACGTCGAACTGAAGTGGTAATCCAGAACAGTCTATTGCAACACAAAAATAGAGCACGATTAAAGAAATAAAATAAAGATAAAGTACTCACCAATCACCACTTGATTTGAATTTTGGTTGAAATCTGCAGTCCAGATGGTGCAATTGAAAGATGTAATCTCGCGCATTGATTGCCTTAAAGGAGTCCTCGAATAAAGATCTAAAGGCTCAATAAGGTTAAGGATACAAACAGATCCACCAGATGTCTCGGATCCAAGAGTCGTTATTCTGTTATCTTAAATTAAGGGAACGCAGCTTCAAAAATTACTTTCATAACACAATTAATGAAATTGTATTAATATGTTACAATAATTATGTTTGTGAGTATGTGTGTGTGTGTGTGTGTGTGTGTGTGTGTGTGCCAACAGCAAAAAGTACATATGCAAATTAAACAGATAGAAGCCATGAATCAAGTAGATACAGAAAAGAAGAAGCTTATGTAAGGAATAGGAAGAAATCTTATCGTCCAAAGACCAAACTAAACCAGGTACACAACATAAGTGAGTGCCAACTAATCCTAGGGAAACCTATATACTTCATCACTTGTAGACTTCCATGGATGTAGAATGTAAACCTCTGAAAGCAGCAACCAGCAACCAACAACCAAGCCCCACAGGTCCCAAACAAGAACTAAGGCACTAAGCAAGCTTAATAGCAAGAAAATTTAGCAATGTATTAATAAACAAACTAGTTACACTTGCACATCAGAAGAGCATGGTGTAGGAAAAGGATACAAGGCATGCTGGATCGTAAAAGAGTTATCAGCATAAGGAGATTGCTTTACAAATGGTTTTATAGAAGATATACTTGATGGCATTTGTAGTGAAGCTCCTGAAGGACGCCAAATATCAAGAGGAGGTTTCCTACACTCTGCTTTGATTTCTCCAACTACAGGTCTCACACGATCTGGAATGCATTTTACCCCATTATCAAAATGTTGTCCAACTTTTCCAACTTCAAAAAGACTGCGAGAGCACCAGACTTCAATAGAAAGAGCTGGTAATCGATAATTAAAAGAAATCGTCTATGATGATTTTGAAACATCACAGCAATTACAGATGCAACAGGAATCATAAGAGGGAGGGAAGTTAAACCATACGGCAATATAAGTACAAAATAATAGTGAGCTAATAAGACATAGCAAGAAATGGTATCACTCAGTTCTTAAAACTAATGGAAGTGAACAAATAGAAATCATCTCCAAAATGACGACAAAGTAAAAGACATGCAACAGAAGTTATGAAGTAACACAGCCATTAGGTTTTAAAAGGCCAGTAAAACTTGTTTCGATATCCTCCAAAGTTGGCACAAGACTATAGACCATTGAGCCATATTTTGACAATGTACTGTACTGGAAAAAGGCGATGTAAAGAACATACAAAATAGAAGTTTCTGATCTAATTCCACAAAATATGTTATGGTTCAATTGAACTCTAGGCAAAATGCATATTTTGCAAAATATTACCTCCAATATACAAAGTCAACTTCTATTCAGGATTATATATCATTGTTAACGCTCTGGGGTTCACACATATATTGGACAAAGGTAATGTTAAACATCATAAATAACCAAATGTCATGATCAATTGATTCTTGAAGAAAACCCAAAAGATGCTTTTGTGGGAATAAGTATTTGATGATTAATATAACATTATAAATAATGACTCCATATAAGTTTCAGATTTTATTACCCAAACTATTTCATGCTTCAATTGAACTCTAGACAAAATACATATTTTGCTCAGCATTACTTCCAAAACACAAAGTCAACTTCTATTCAGCATTATATATCACTGTTTGCATTAACACTTTGAGAATCACACATTGTATTGCTCCATAACCTCAATCACATATATATTCAGCAAAGGCAATGCCAAGCACAAAAATAACCAAACATCATGATAAAAAATAGATTCTTCAAGAAAACCCCAAAAGATGTTTTCATGAGAATAATAATCAATAATAATATCAAATTATAAATAATGACTCCATATAAGTTTCTGATTTAATTTCCCAAACTATTTTATGGTTCAATTGAACTTTAGGCAAAACGCATATTTTGCCAAATATCACCTCCATAATTCAAAGTCAATTTCTAGTCAGGACTATGTACCATGATTTGTATCAACACATATGGAATCACAATATTGCCTCATAACCTCAATCTTCACATTTGTTTTCTTAAAGTATCACATGGCAAAAGTAAGTCAGATTACAAATTTATTACCTCAAGGAACCACTTCTACTGCCTGTTATTAAAACATCGACCTGAGTTTGACCCTCTGGTGTGAGTATATTTATACGCATCTGGTCTAAAGCACCATCACCTTGTTTTTGAGTCCCTTGATACTTCCAAACCTTCAATGCAGAAGATGATAGTAGTAGTATTAATAAAATATACATATCATACATGTAATATAAAAAAATATTATTCAAAAAATTTAAAAAATTTATTAATAGTAGTAATAATAAAAAAATATACATTCACCTTCAAAAATAAAATAATATACATATGATCATGATAGTATAAAAAAAATGATTATTTTACATTTTAAAAGCATTATTAAAATTTTACCAAAGAACCAACTTTCATCAGCTAACAGCTATTAACAACAGCTACTACCAGCTACTAGTAATAGCTGAACAGAATAGGCCCTAAGAACAAAGGTAAAGAGAGGTTATTTCTAAATATTAATGTCAAGACTGACAAAATTTGCCAATGACTTCAACAATAGTCATCCAATTGGAAGTAAAATAGGACTGCATGTTGTATTCTAAGGCAATTTTTCACAATACGTTGTACAACAGAAATACCTACAAGCCAATTTCAGGAACTCCCTAGTTTTTTAATGTTTAAGCTTGGGATGCAATTTCAAAATGATAGTAACCACTAATCTAAGGGAAACATTCTAAGAAGATACCATCTGGTATGCATGTGCATATTAAAGATGGATACGGGATGATATCCTAGTTATGCACAGTTGCACACATTTCTACAAGTTCTAAACACACTATTATATAGGAAATCCTAGTTAGTTCCTTTCACTCCTTTCAAAACCTCAATCGAATCCTAAATCAAGCATTTTAACCAATTTTACCAGAACAATAGTTGAATTATCAAATATATTACTCATGTTTGAATTTATCCATGACTCAAATTCACTAACAAAATATAAACCAATAAAAGAAATTACACAGAAAATTATAAGCCCATATGCTATCAACTTACCATTGGTTGGGATGCTTGTGCTTTTAATAGTTCCTCTACAAAGCTATGCTTCCCTTTATTGAAATTGATTATGTCCCCATTCAACTCCCTACCTTGAAGGAGCTTAGAAATTCTTACTCTCGTTCTCCTACAGGAATTGCTTGCCTGAAAAGAAATGAATTCAAATAAGAGCAAGAATTATTGCAATATGTTAGTAAATAACCGCAAGAAAGGCAGAAAACAACCATAATATAAAAGAGAGAGCAATAATCATAGCTATTGAATTAAGAAATTTGATACTAGGCAGAAAAAAAAAAAAAAAAAGGCTCCTAATTCAAATAAGCAAGCATTATTGCAATCATGTTAGTAATAACCGCAAGAAAGGCAGAAAAACAACCATAATATAAAAGAGAGAGCAACTAATATAGGCTATTGAATTAAAGAAATTTGATACTAGGCAGAAAAAAAAAAAAAAAGGGCTCCTTATTATATATGGACCTGGACAGGCTTGTGAAGATGTTTGCAGTGTTGTTGGTAGAAAGAAGATGGGGGACGCGAAGAACCTGGAAAAAAAAAAAAAAAAAAAAGGCTCCTTATATATAATACTGACCTGGACAGGCTGTGAAGATGTTTTTGCAGTGTTGTTGGTAGAAGAAGATGGACGCGAAGAACCTGGAATTGGGCCTTTGAGAGGGAAGTATCTGTTCTTCTCCGCATCATAATAAAAACCAGGAAGTTCTGCAACAGATAAAATATTAATCAAAGAAAATTTTTAAGTAATGAAAAAGAAAAAATCGAATCAAGAGCAAGAGAGAAAAACCTTTTGGCATTATACTTCTAAACAATAGCGAGAAACTGTTTGTCCGGTGATCTTTGCCTTCCTTTTAGGAATAGAAAGCGTATATGTGTGTGTTACCGAGTGTGTTTCTGAGCATAGAAGCATTGGCAGTGAAAGCAGAAGGTTCGGTGCAAGTCAGTCAGCGATCGTTTCTGAGTCCCGCGGCTTTATATTACCAAACCTCGTGGCTCGGATCATACCTGGATTAAAGTTCAAATTAGCCCCTAAATTTTTAGATTGTAGTCAATGAGGTCCAATTTTAAGTTTAGGGGTCGTGACTTGTGACTTGTGACTTGTGACTTGTGAGGCACTTGCAAAATCATAGGGGATAAATTATCTTTATTTAATATTATTTCGGTTACATTATTTAGTCTCCCATCCGATTTTTATCAAAAAAAATATTTATTAATGGCCAAAATCAAGGGTTAAAGGATAGACAAAAAATTTTAATTCTAAAATACTTCAATATTGACATATACTTAATTTAACTGTATCTTTTTCTTGTTTTCTCCTTCTTTTCTTTTAAAAAAAAAAATAATTATTTAGTCCTTGAAGTTTGACGAAATTAATCACTTCATTTTTTAGTTTAATAAAATTATTATGACGTCTCTGAATTTTACTTCCACCTTACTATATACACCTTACTATATAGTCCTTCTGTCTAAAAAAAATTAATTTGTTTGTTAAAGGGTAAATTACCTATATTTTGGACCCACACCCATCTTTAACCTTTAATATTGCATTTTATATTATATTTTAGAATTCAAAATTATACCAATTATACATCACTCTTTCCCTCTCCAGCTCTCTCTACTCCTCCTCCATTCTCGGCGTTACCACTCTTTCGGTAACATCTCTTGGAACATTAATATAGCATTAGGTGAGCCAATCTCTTTAACCATGGCAACATACTTAGAATTAGAATTATTGCTGCTCCGCCACATAGCCCATTTGTATCGACAAAATAGAACACGTATGTCCATCGTTTTCTGTTGGGTTACTGTGAGTGTGGGTCCAAAAATGAAATAAAAAGAAAAAAATAATTTGCTTTCTGAAATTTAGGATTAATGTTAGTGGAAGGGCTCAACTATATAGATACGCACGTGAGAGAGTATCAACCTCAATTTGTAATTTAAAAATATCTAAAAAGGCCAAAAGAATTTAACATTGTTATTTAAAACAATAAAATTACACCAATAAAATTAAAATAATTAAAAAAAAATTAACACTGTTAATTTGAACAAAAATAAAAATTATATTTGATAAATAACTTTTTCTTAACTAAAAAATATTAAGAAGTTTATAATTTAATATTCTTTAAACAAAGCTCCACAATACAAATACCTCCATTATCACTCTAATGAGATCCTAATTTAGCTTAATTCAAATAATTTCCATTATCAATTGATTTCCGCTAATAAATCATCAAATATCACAGACAAAGAGAACAAATATAAAACAACAACATAATGTCATATCAATATTTGCAAATGTCAAGAAACTTTAATTTAACTAAATACAAGAACTCCATTAAAAAAAGAAAAGTTAGAAGAATTGATGCAAAGAATTGATGAACTAAAAGTGTTCCCATGTTCTGTATGGTTTTAATAAGTAATTCTTTTTACTAAATCTTATAATTTTTAACTATAATGTTATTAGTGATTTCTTGTTGTTGTAATATGTTGTATAATTTTATTTGATTTATTACTCTATTATTTTTTCTCTCCTTAAAATATATTTAAAATAAATATTTGATGCATTTTTAGTATAAAACTTCAATTGTCATAAGCTTCTTCAAATAATATTTGTTTCAACGCTATATTTAAAATATTTCATGCATTATTCAAATCACAATTGAGCTCAACTAATCAAAGGTGTATCACATATGTTTCAATTATATTCAAAATTATATTTAAAAATATATTTTAAGTTCTACTATATTTGAAGCTGTTTAGCGAATTGTGATTTAAAAATTATCAAACATAAAAGCAAAATAAAACTCTTATTGTGAAAAGCATCTTCTAGCTATATTTTTTTGAAAGTTATATTTAACATGTTTTCATATATTATAAATTATATAATTGCTTATCATATTACAAAGAGTTTTGTCGTGCAAAATATTCATTAAAATTAATTTCAAATTGCTTGAATTGAAATGAAAATAGTTATTTATTAATGTTTATTATTAATGATTTCAAATGATAAATATATAATAAATAATCATTTATTATATATTGATTGTGGTAATTATTTATATAAATTAATGATGCCATGTAATTTTGTGTAATAAATTCGTACCTTCTCTTTTGGACAACCTTATTATTTTTCAATTTACATTCTTTGTGCATCTAAATAACCTTTTACCAAAAAAGGAAAATGTGATCAGCACAACAAAGGCTAAATCATTAAAAGTTTGGAGTATTTTTAATAATTTAGCCCACAACAAACAGTTCTTTAATATGGTTTATTTTAAGTACTTCCATCGTTAAAGCAAGAACCTTTGAATTGCAAGTTCAAACATTCAGAATTCCTTTGAGATCAAAAACCACATTTTCAAAGAAGAGACCATTATAAGAAATAATTTTGAAGCTTTTTATTATGATTAAAATATATAAGATTCAACTTATAATCTTAAACCAGTATTTCAACATGATAATGTTCTTACTAGTAACCCAAAGGAAGAATGTTTGAAATGCCCCTAAACTTAGATCCAAAATGCAGAATAAATGTACAAGAAGCCTCGTTCTTGCCAAGGTCAGTGCGCGTCTAATGCAAACAAGAACAAAAGCAAGTGAATTTAAAAATAGAGTATTTTTTGAATATAATTTGAAAATAGAGTATTCAAACCCATTTACTTGCTTTTATTATTTGTAGATTGAGAATACTAATTGAGTTGATCCTCTAACCCTTGTTATTAAGAACCTTTACATTTTTTCCCTTGTTATTAAGAACCTTTACATTTTTTTTTCTTTCTTGGTTTACCTTTAATATTTTACCATTTGTTCATTTCCAATTTGTTGCTAATTCTATTGTATTCTTCATCAATTCGTCATTTTCTAGTGTGAAAATAGCTTGTTTTAATCATATTCTCCGTGGGTTGCGCAAGACAAAGACAAACACATTTAAATGATTGCAGAGCTGGTTCAAGATCTATGGTAAGTCAAGCAAGCTCTAACTTGCACTTTTTACAACTGATTTCTTCTTCTCGCTTTAACGAAAAACCTAAGAGACATGATTCAATATAGAAATTCAATTTTTCTGGGTTTTAATTTTAGGGATAAGTTTCTGTAGGATTCAGTTTTGCTTGTTTTAGATTTCCATGTTCCTTTTTGCAATGGCCAATTCACAAACCCATACTTCAGTAGCCAATCTCAATCTGCGATATAATAGTAGTAATGCTTTCTTTGCTTTTCATAATTCATAACACTATAATACTCTCCTATCTGTTATTTTCTCTGGGTTCTCAACTTCTATTCAGGATAAATAAAAACAAGAATGAATCAACTTAGTGTGTTATCGTAGGAGTCAGTGGAGAGAAAGGAAAGGGATAACAATTCTTGGATTGTTGAGACAGTCAATGGACAATGTAGATGAGAGGAGAAGAACAACGAGGATGGGTCTAAAGGAACCATTAGCGTCAGTGACGATGACGAGCAATCACCGGATGGCTCCATTGCACTCTGTTTTATCCTCTTCAACGAGATAGAGAATAATTAATTTAAATATTATAATCTAATTTTTTTTATTAGTTTTCATTGATGGCGTGTGCACACGGAGTGAAAAAAAGATAGGAATTAGGCTTTTTGTACATTTTTAACCAAGATCATGACTATTCTAAAAACAAAAGATGAAATAAGGGCATTTTGTGTTTAGGATTCAAGTTTAAGGGGTATTTTGAGCATTCTTCCTAACCTAAATAACAATGCAAATAGATTGATAATAATAATTATCATTAACTACTTTCCAAGTTTCATAAATATCAAATGGTTGTGCTTAAAATGTTGTTAATTTTAAATTTGGATAATTTTATTATTTATTGTGGATTTTAAATTCAGATTGTAACAATGTTGATTTTAAATTTTGATTATTGCTTATCAGGTTTTTGATTGGAAGAAAAATGAATAAAAAAAAAAAACAAAAAAAGCACAATTTATTTTTAAAAAATGGACAAGTTTGGGCCCGCTCGTGGCTTGCTACGGGCCATGCTGAGCTTGAACATTGAAAGCCTATTTTTTAACGAGCTTTTTTGGCTCTGTTCCAAAACAGAGAAAACTTTATATTCTGAAATAGTAGGGGCAAAGTCACATATTTTGATAATATATGAGGATAAAATAATAATATTTTTAAAATTTAATGATTTGATATTAAAAAAAAATTCTATTTCTTAAATTAAATTATTTTTATTATTATGTAATCAATTAATACAGTTTTTGTTTTGTATTTTCTCTTATTACATATATAAAATTAGTGGAACCACCTTGATGGATGATTTAAGAATAATGGAAGTTCAATTTATTAAGGGTGAAGAAGAAGTAATGATTGGAGTAATGAAATTAGCAATTTGTATTATTTTTCGAGTGTGAATCAATAAATCATATATATATATATAAAGCAAACAAGTTTTCTAAAGTGGTGACAAGAGCTTAAAAGCTAGCTTAATTTAAATATTAAGTCCAAAATTAATTAAAGCATTCATTTAAATATTAGCAAAATTTTAATTTAAGTGATTAGTACATAGATGGTATTAGCCCAAAGAAGGAAATGATAAACATAAAAAGTTTAAATTTCCTATTTAATCGAACTCCTAATTTTCTTCTTTTAGGTTTACCAATTAGTATTTCTCTATACGTTTCCTATTTAGTATTCTCTTACATCTCCTATTTAGTTTAACTATTGTAACTTATAAAAGACAACCATTCAACGTTTCTACTCCTCTTGTTTTCAATTTACATAGCAAAATTGAATTTCTTTGAAAATTTGTGGAGCTTAACTCAAGACTTAATAAATAGGAAAACTAGTTTAACTCTCATTCAATAGGTATGAATCTTCACTCTAATTTCTATAATTTTATAGTTTTTTTAATTTTTGAATTGCTATGTGATTTTAGAATTTGTATTAAATCTAAATAACTAAAATAAATTTGAAGTTTAATGTTGCACTCCTTGATTACCCCGCAAGTATATGGATCGCAACGTAGTAATAAAAAGATCGATCACACGAGGAACGGTTTATGTCCACTCTACTGCTTATCCTCAACACTTATGTTTACAGCAATAAAACATGAAATAATTAAACTATAATCCTATTTAAACTATAATTAGATATACTACTTAATTTGATAGATAAAAGTGTATAACTAAAAATAAATATTGAATTTTTAATGTTGCCACTCCTTGGAGTTACCCCGAACAAGTATATGGATTCGCCAAACCGAGTTAATATTAAAGATCGTATCACACGCAGGAACGGGTTTTATGTCCACTCTAACTGCTTATCCTTCAACACTTATGGTGTGGATACAGCCAATAAACCAACATGAAATAAGTTAAACTATAATCCTATGTAAATAAACTTTAATTAGAAGTTATGACTACTTAAATATTGATAGATAATAAGTTGTAGTAGGATTCTTAGAAAATTGATTATGCACTGGATTTTCTTTTTCTATAGCGAAAAACCGTGTAACATACATAAATGATTTCGTTTACATCAACCTATTGGTAAAGTATAATTCACGTTCTCTCAGTGTAGAATTACTCAATTTATTTATATGTATCTCTACTTATAATAAATACCTACGTTTTGTCAAATAGTTGAATACTCCCTTAAAATTGTTCTCTTTGTCAAATATTGAACTTATTTCTTATTCTTTGATTATTTCAATAAGACAGATTTAACTTTGACAAAACAAGTTAAAGATGCATATGCAAATCCAACTAAGTGAACTTTATCTCTTTGATCTTTATTAAATTATTTCTTTCTGAGAATATAACTAAGTAAACTTGATTAAAAAAAGACCAAAAGATAACTTAAAGAATTTTTATTGAACGAAACCAAATATTGTTGATTTGCGTAGAAAAGTAATGATGATACAACAAGTCTTTAATAAAACAAGAGGAAGATTTAAGTAATCAAACTCAAGCCTCCGGAGGGCGTCACACCTCGAGGAACTTCTTGATGTTCTTTGCACAAACAATAATAAGTGACTCTCGTGACTCTCGTCAATTATTCTAAGTACTACTTATGTTCTTTGCACAAACAATAATAAGTGACTCTCGTCAACTTATTTCTAAGTACTACTTTTACACTTTTCTACTACTAGTTTTTCTTCTTCTCTTTTTTTGAGTGACTTCTGAATGATTTCCTCTTCACTTGTTTGTAATTTATAGAAGAGGAGGATGATGTTGGTTATGATGGTGATTGGTTAGCCAAAAGGTGCTTCAGATGACTCTTGTTGGGAAAAGTTTCAACCTGTTCATGGGAGGACATGATTTTCTGGTGAAAAGGTAGCAATTGACGTCTCATGGAAACTTGCGCTCGCGAGTTTAAGAGTCGCGCTCTCGATCTTTGTTTATGATCTCTCTGCCTCTTCTGGAGTGCTTTTCGCACTCGCGAATTATGCTTGGTACTCTTCTGCCGTTTTGGTTGTGTTTTTCTCGCTCGCGAATTATGATGTCGCGCCCGCATATTTCGTTTGAAGCCTTCTGGAACTTCTGCTATATAGATCGCACCCGCGCATTTTGGGTTTCGCTCACGAATTTTCATTTCTTCCCATGCTGCACGACTTCATTCGCGTTGCGAATTTGCTTGGCAGGACTTCTCTTTTCCATACTTAGTCAAATTTTGATCCTTCTTCATAACAGCAAGCCTTTCCAATCCTCTACTCAAATGCATTCCTAAAATAACTTTAAACCAAAAACAATACGAGAAAACGTAAAATATATAAAAACAAACACGCAATCATGCAAATCATGTGATTATAACTTAATAAATTTGCCCGCTTTGCGAGGCTATCATTTAACTCTTTGGTTTATTGAGTCCTTAATTAAAAGTTTATTTTGAAACTATTAAATTTTAATATTCACCTATTTTCACCCGTAGCAAATATACATATGTAAGAGCAATTCCTACAGCAACCATACATATAGGTTTGGTGAAGAAATTTGCAAAGTTTAAAGAAAAAAAAAAGAAAAAGAAAAAAAAAGATGTTAGGTAAGGACCTATATGCAATGAAAATGAACTTTACATAAATAACATAATATAAATGTGTCTGTGTGTAACTCTTGAACTTGTATCCTAGTAGTGATAGTTAGTTAAGGACCTCAATTGTAATAAATAATAAGCAATATTTTATTTTTTTAGTTCCTTTATTTTATTTTTGTTACACTATTTAAATACTTGTTTGTTTGGATCCAAAATGTTAGATAATCACCAATGTGCATATATTGAATTGTAGATGGAAAAAAATACAATTGATAAATATTTTAAAAGAAAATGTAGCGAGAGTTCAGAAGCAAACGCGTCTCCAAAAGCAAGTGCATCTATAGAAGAAAATGTTTTATTGCCTAACTCTGATTTTGATACTCAAATTGGAGAGAATCGCCCTACAAAATCTTTAAGAATTGAAACTAAAGAATTTGATATTGCTTTTGTGATCCTGGATTACGACCACACATTTTTACTTATCCAGTCAATCAACAAGATAAAATTCATCGAGCATATATTCCTTTTGGTCCGTTTCAACCTGTTCACTCAAATTATCCAAAATCTGGTGAAATAACTCATCTTTGTAGCTTTCAATCTTCATGGTTTGATTTGTTTCCTTCATGGTTAGAATATTCTGTAGCAAAACATGCTGGTTTTTGTTTGTCATGCTATCTATTTCATGAACCGTCTAAGCATCTTCAACAAACTGCATTTTTTGTCACTGGATTTTGTAAATGGAAGAAAGTAAGGAGTAAGAATTATGCCTTTGCAAAACATGTGGAAAGATCCAAACTCTCCTCATAAAACAGTTGAAAGATCATTTGAAAAGTTTACTTCTCAAGAAATTCCTAATAATCATTTAGGACTTAAGTCCTCAATTGAAGTAATTCAATGGCTACTTTTCAAAGGTGTGCTTTTAGAGGTAATGATGAATCTAAATACTCAAATAATCGAGGAAATTTTTTATAATTGTTAAAATTTGCGGCATGTCATAATGAAAAAGTTGCTAAAGTTGTACTTGATAATGCTCCTCAAAATGCTACTTATACCTCACCACAGATTAAAAAAAAAAAAAAAATCTTGCATGTTATAACAGTTAAAATAAAGAAGGAAATTTGAGAAAAAATTGGTGGTGAAAAATCTTGTATAATTATTGATGAAGCTAGAGACGAGGCACAAAAGGAACAAATGGCTATTGTATTGAGGTTTGGTAATAAAGATAGTTTTACTTGTGAAAGGTTTTTTGGGCTAGTTCATATTTCAGACACTACAGCATTAACTTTAAAGCAAGAGTTATTACATGTTCTTTCTAATAATAATCTTGATGTTCAAAATATTCGCGAGCAAGATTATGGTGGTGCAAGCAATATGCGTGATGAATGGAAGGGATTACAGGCTTTAATCTTGAATGAATGTCCTTATGCCTATTATGTTCATTATTTTATCCACTGTTTACAACTGGCCATAGTTGCATCATCTAAAGAAGTTATTCCAATTCATCAATTTTTTACCAAGTTGTCTGTAGTTATTAATATTGTCAGTGCTTGATGTAAATGCCATGATGAGTTAAAAAAAGCTTAAGCATTTGGGTTAGCTCATATGCTTGCTATTGATGAGTTAGACATAGGGAGAGGGTCAAATCAAATTGGTACTTTGCAGCGGCTTGGAGATACTCATTGGGTTTTTCGCATTTGAAATGTCTCTAACTTGACAAAAATGTTTGCTGCAACTTGTGCAGTTCTACTTAATATCATTGATGAGGGGACAACGTCTACCCAACATGGAAATGCTGATGCAGCAATGAGGTAATGACATCTTTTGAATTTGTCTTTATCTTATATCTTATGGGAAAAAACTTTGAAGATAAATGATGTACTTTGTCAAGCTTTGCAATGTCAATCCCAAGATGTTTTGAATGATATGCACATTGTATCATCAACAAAATCACTTATACAAGAATTAAAGGAAAAGGGATGGGATATACTACTTGATGATGTGAAAAAATTTTGTGAATTACGCAATATTGATATCCCAGATTTGACTGCTCATTGTGTTGCAAGTAGAGCCGTGCACGCCACTAATAAGATGATGTTACAATATAACATTATTATTGAGTCAATATATTTTATGCTACTATAGATTCTCAACTTCAAGAGTTAAATAGTAGATTCAACGAGGAATCAATAGACTTGCTTATTTTAAGTTCAACTTTAGATTCACGTGATGGAGGTAAATCTTTTAGAATTGATGATATTTTAAATTGGTCAAGAAATATTATTCGCAAGACTTTGATGATTATGAGATATCACAACAAGATATTCAACTTCAACATTATTCACATATTCATTAACATGTGGATTTTCAGAAATTATCAACTATATCTCAATTATGCAGGTGGTTAGTGACAACAAGAAAATCACAAGTATATCCTCTTATATACATATTGATAACCCTTGTGCTTACTCTTCCAGTTTCTATTGGCTCAAGGGTCAATTTCTAATCTCGGATTTTGATGATTAATACAAAACAAATAAATTTAAATTATCTTTTGTGCTAATATTATTTTATGCAACGTTTCTATTGGCTTCAAAGGGTCAATTTTCTAATCTCGGATTTTTGATGATTAATCACAAAACAAATAAATTTAAATTATCTTTTGGTGCTTAAATATTATTTTAATGCAGAATTCTTATGGAAAGAAATCATACAAGGCCCAGTTCTACAAAAATCCATAGTGTGTGAAGAATAATTCCGAAGACCTAGTGGTTAGGTAATTTTAGGATACTTTGTAGGATAGAGAGAAAATTCATATATGAGCAGCATAAATTAATTTTTCTCCTCAACAAAAAATATTTTTCGAAAATTAGATTCTTCAAAATAAATTTTTTTTCGTCAAAAATTTATTTTCCAAAAAATATTCTTTAAAATCGAAATGATTTAATTCCTACAATTAAAGAGATTTTTAATGATTTTGGTAATAAATCATACACTTTCTTTTTCGGAAATACCTTTTGAAGATCTAAAGAATTTCAACTTATTCTCTTACCTAAAACGAATGAAGATTGTATCTTTTCGTTTTTAGTAAGTAGTATTTTATTCGAAAAATATTTTCCAAATAAAAATGTTTTCGAAAATCTTTTTGTTTAAAGGAAAGATCGTATTTTATTCTCTTACCAAAAAAAAAAGATAAAATAAATTTTTGGTAACTAAGATTTTCGTATCTTCTAAATAAGGAAAGCAAATATTCTGATTTCAAAATGAATTATCCACTTTCCAAAAGCAAGAGACACAAAGCTCTCTATATAAAGGAATTCTTCACTCTTTGAACGTGAGGAAGTAAGAGTTTTCGTTTTAAGAGTATTCTTTCATTGATCACATCCTTTATCTCTCAAAACTCTCTCTCAAAACTTACTCTCTACCCACCTTTTTTCTTTTCCATCTTTAACTCTTCATGTTTTATTTAAAGGAAAAGAATTTTTCAAACTACTTTTGAAAAAATCAGTTCTGGCGTTATAAACATTTTCTAATATGATAAACTGTTTTTCCTGTGCTTATATATGCATTTCTTTCTGTCTATTAGATTTTGTAATCTATAGTAGACCATGCTTTTTAGTTTGATAACATTTTGTGTATAGCTTAGGTTAGAAGCTATTGTGATAGAGGTTATCAAGCGACCTTCTCCTTGTTGGGATTTTAAATGTCTTGAATTGAGTTTCTGTAGCTCTGCCAAAAAACAGAAAAGGGTTGAGGGTTAACTAGAAACTTTGAAAAATCTAGTGGGATAAAGGGTAGATCTAGGTGTTTGATCTATTGTCTTGTACTGTTGGTTTTGGTCTCTTACCCTTGAAGAGAGATTAACATAGTTGAGGATTCAAGATGGAGTCTTGAGGAGTGGAATGTAGGCGAGTTAAACCACTATAAATCACTGTGTTGATCTTTTTAAATTTCTGAAGTTTTGCTTGATACTTCTTTATTTACACTTCTGTTTATATTTTAGAAATGCTAAAGTTGTTAACGATTATGATGTTCTAAAACTGGAATAAGTCTTATCTTCTCTGAATATTAGAACTCTAGAATTCTGATAAGTGAATATACCAAGTTCTAACTATTCTTCTATTCACAGTATATTTCACTACTTGGGTTTGTAATTAATTTTCTAAACTTTATGAGGAAGTTCTAATTACAATAGCTTTCCATCATAAAGTAGTTCTAATACTTGATTAAGGCTTTGTGAAGCAGTTCTAAATTCAATAACTGTCTCTCACACCGTCTTATATGATTTTCTAAACTTTATGAGGTTTCTAAACTTTATGAGGAGTTCTAATTTCATAGCTTTCCTTCATAAAAGGAAGTTCTAATATTGAATAGTCATTGTGAAGCAGTTCTAATCAATAGCTGACCTTTGGCACAGACTTTCTATCTTTTGTGAATAGAACATTGTGAGGTGATTCTGTCATAATCTTAATTCTTCACAAAGTTCTATATTCTTTTCCGCTGCACTTAGAATTCTAGTATTTTTGTTTTAATTCTAAAGATTTTTTAGAAACCAATTCACTCACCCCTCTTGGGGTTGTGTCCATAACATTTACAGGACCCACAATCTGGTATCAGAGCCTGGCTCTTGAGCTTACCGAAGCTTAACCACTTTAAGAGAATAAAGATCGCCATGGCAACTCCCATCTTCCTCTTAAAACTTCTTATAGAAGGTCAATCTGTTTCTAGACCATCCTTTGTTCAATGGTTCTATTCACTCTTTATTGGAAACTAAGAATGGAGAATTTCATGAAATCAGTTGATATAACTGCTGGAGAAATATTATCACGTGGTCCGGTATTCCCATGAAGTTGTAGGAGACGAGAATAGTTAGAAAACGAAGAAGAATAATACCAGATTGCTAGATGGAATGAAACATTGCTATAAATGCAAACTATTAAATATTCATTCATTGTGACTTTAGATGCAACAGAGTAGCAACAAAGTGTCTGGATGTAAAATCAGCCGGACAGAAGTAATGGAAAACTTATAAGCATCTTCTATGAGAGTACAGATAGGTAAAGGAAATCCAGAATAATAATCTTTGGGAGATATGAAATGTTTTAGTATGAAGAAGGAAAACTATTGCAGGAGTTAAATTCTAGATTTACTGAATATAGTTAATCCCTTTTGAGAACTCTTGGTAAGGAAATTTCAGAAGATGAAGCTGTAAGAAAATATTAGAATTCTACCTAATGAAAATGAGATTCTATAGGAACTGGTCATGAATTACAAAGAGACCTCCCGTCACTTATGATTATCTTATAGGAGCTCTTTGTTTCAGAAGAAATGAAATCTTCCTTGCGGACTATAGAAGATAAGAAAAAGAAAGGACTGGCTTTGAGAGTAGATTCTATGTAGAAAGTTCTTCTGATCTTGATATCGATGAATTGTAAGCACTTGTTGCTAAAAGATTCAAAAAAGTTCTATAGAAAGAGTGGGAAGGCCCACAGAAAAAGTTTAAAAAAGAACTTTCCACCCAAGGAATGGGAACTTACCAAGAAAGAACCTTCTAAGTGGTTTGTTAATGAAATGCAACAAACCTGGACCCTGTCAAGCCTAATTGTCTTAAATTGAAAAAAGAACGTCAACGAAAGAGAAGCTGAAGCAGGCTTTTGTAGTTGCTTGGAGTATTCAGATGATTCTAATCCTGAAATGCCACAGTGATCAAGAGCAATTGCTAATAATCTGTCTAAATGGCTACTATCGATTCCGAATCTAAAGAAATCAGCACTCTGAACCTTCAAACACAGGAAGCTAGAAAATCAACGAAACAAATGCAATGGTCCAGAAGCCATGAATGAAGCACTGTAAGTATTTCCTGAGACCTGAATACAAAAAAATGATCCTTCTAGAATACTTTTACAATAATCTTTGACTGAGTTTGAAAAGCTTGTTAGAAAAAGTATAAGTTCTAAAGAAAGATTTTTAGAAAGTTAAATCCTGAAAGTAATCAATTTAAAAGATGCTTTTTAATCAATGAAGTTTACATGGCAAAGATCTTATTATAAGAAATCAACGATACTTAATAAAATTTAATAATCGTTTTTTTCTACCAATAATCTGAACACATCTTGAAGAAAAATGGTAAAAATCCTAACAAATGAATCTTTGAAAACTGAAGATTAGAATTCTAAATCAATTTCAGTAATCGTTTTCTAAAGAGAAGACAAGTTCTAGCTATGATAGCATTTCTAAAATGAATCGTGTTTCTAATCAGCAAAAATGCTGTTTCTTAATGTTGTGACTTTAGAAAATATTAAGTTTCAACAGAAAGAAAAATCATAGTGCACCTGTTCCACTAACCCTCCAGGACCTTATAGAGTTGGGTACCTAAATCTGCTTGAATCTTTTCAGGGTGGTTGCCTAAGGAGCCGGAGCTGAAACATAGACGATGTGGTACAGTGGACAGCGCTTGCTCTAAGGGCACATGACTGGTAGATAGAAGAAGTTCACCAGATTAGAAAAGAAAAAAGGGAGGTACAGTAAGCTTTGGAGACATGCCAAAGGGTAAATCGTTGGCATTTGGTGTTGTGGTTCTAATCCTTTCATAGTAGATGTATGCCGTTTAGATAGAAGGATTACATAATATCCGAGTTTGTTAAGTGTGAAGTCAGATTTGTGAGTAAAAATAGAAGAGTGATCTTTGAACCTTCTCATTGTGAAGTTCAAAACATGGCCATGATAAAACCTTATTCGTTGGAAAAAGGTTTTGGAATGATTACCTAGTAGATCTCTCTGATATGCATAACCAGGATATAGTTTAGTTTCTATTGATAATCATCCTAATGTTTGTTATGGTATAGAAGACTTGGACATGCAAGCATGTCACCTTATTTCTAAACTTTCCTAAGAAAGATTTGGGTTTTGGTTTGCCAAAGTTGAGAAATTTGAAAAGATCAATTGTGATGCTTGGTCCAAAATGGGCAAACAAACCAGAACTTCTTTTTTAAATCCAAGGGCAGGTTTCTAACTTCTAGACCTTTAGAATTGCTACACCTTGATCTATTTTGGTCCGAATTACTCCTTCTAGTCCTTGGAGGAAATTCTATGCATTTGTTATTGTAGATGATTTACTATAGATTCCTAGACACTCTTCCTTAGAAATAAGGATGAGTGCATATGACATGTTTGTTCATCTTTGCAAGAGAATACAAATGAGAAAGATACACAACATTCTCAGCAATTAGAAGTGATCATGGACCGGAGAATTGAAATCAGAAAAATTTTCGAATGCTATTTTTGCAACGAGTCAGAATCTCATAACTTTCTCAGCATCTAGAACACCTCAACAAAATGGAGTAGTGGAACGGAAAGAATGACAACTTCAAGAAATTGGCCAAGCGCATGTAGTGATTCTAAAATTACCAAAGTATTTTTTGGGCACAAGCAGTTAACACTGCCTGTATATTCTAACAGGGCCTTTTGGTAAAGATCTAAACTTAAAAAGACGTCCATATGAAGCTATACAAAGGTAGAAAAACACCAAATATTGTTATTTTCACATTTTTGGTTGGCAAGTGCCTTTATTCTAGATAATAAAGAAAAATCATCTTTGGGCTAGTTTGCATGCTAAATCTTTATGAAGGTATTATTTTCTGGATATTGCTAAGTAGATTGAGAAGCCATATAGAGGTATTTTAATAAAAAAGACTCCTAGTTATAGAAGAAATCTATTCATGTTGTGTTTTGATGAAACTGACTCTACATCTAGCACATTAGAAAGTGATGAATGTTGGTAGATTTTCTATCATGAAAAGCCAGAATGAGCAAGTCAGAACAACTAGAAACAGCCAGAAAGTGATCAGTGGAACATCAATAGTCCAGGCTGAACCAGAAGTAGAACATGAAGATCAGAATATAGTTGAAAGTCTAAATGCAGAAACAGAAAATGAAGTTTCTCATTACCAAAAGAATGGCGATTTCATAAGTATCATCCTCAGAAGACATTATGGATAATCCCTCAGAAGGATCGAATGACTAGAGCTCCAAACTTAAGAAGAATATTTTGGTATGTTGCTTTCGTTTCTCAATTAGAACCCATAAAAATTTAAGAAGAATGGCTCAAAATGATGAAAGTTGGATTCTTACCTATGCAAGAAGAGCGAAGTCATTTGAGAATAAACCAAAGTTTGGAAACTTGTTTTTCCTACGACCTAAAAACCATTCTGTCTATTAAGAAAAGCAAAATGGGTGTTTAGAAATAGCTTGATGAACAAGGTAACGTTGTGAAGAAAATAAAGCAAGATTAGTGGCTCAAGGGTAACAACACAAGGAACGAAGGCATTGATTTCTGGATGAGACCTTTGCCCCCGGTTGCTAGTACTTGAGGCCATTAGAATGCTTTGTGGCATTTGCATGTTTTAAAACTTCCATGTTGTATCAAATGGATGTGAAAAGTGTTTTCTATGGTGTTTCTAAATGAAGAAGTGTATGTAGAAGCAACCTCCTGGCTTTGAAATTTTTGATAAAACCTAATCTGTTTACAAACTACTAAAGCTCTTTATGTTTACAAGCGAGCTCCTAGAGCTTGGTATGAAAAGATTGGAGTAAGTTTTCTATTGGAAAATGGTTTTTCAAGAGGAAAGGTTGATACAACACTATTTATTAAAAAAAAAGCACATGATATTCCTAATTGTACAAATTATGTTGATGAATAATCTTTGGTTCTACTAATGATCTTCTTTGTAAGGAATTTTCTAAGATTATGCGGGTGAGTTTGAAAATGAGTAGATGGGAGAATTACTTCTTCCCTTGGACTATCAAATCAAACAATGTGAGAATGAAATTTTTCATTAATCAAGAAAAAATATTACTAGAGATTGCTGAAACGATTCAAAAATGGAAAATGCCCAAGGTATGTAGTACACCAATGCAGTCCATCGTCAAATTAGAAAAAAGATGAAAAAAGGCAAGGACGTGGATATCAGTTTTTAGAAAGTATGATTGTTCTTTGCTATCATCGTAATGGCAAGCAGACACATACACTTTAGTGTTTGTCTATGTGCTAATTTCAATCAATTCCCAAAAAAGAAATACTCATTTAATTGCTGAAAAGATACTAAGATATCTTTGTGGAACTTCTAATGTGGTATTCTAAGATGATACATTTGATCTTGTGTGGGTGTAGTGGATTCTGATTGTTGCAGGAAGCCAGAATAGATAGAAAAAGCAGTCTGGGACTTGTCAAAATTTCTGGTAGCGCCCTTGTATCATGGTTTTAGCAAGAAACAGACATCTGTTTGCTCTTTCTACTCTGCAAGAAGCAGAATATGTTGCCTACTCTGGAAGTTTGTGTTGCACAAGTTTATGGATCAAACAACAGTTGGCCAACTATGTGACTTGAATTAAGAAAACAGTGCCAAATCAGAGTGTGGACAAACATAAGCGCCATCAATTTATCTAAGAATCTCAGTTCAGCATTCATAAGAACCAAGCATATAGAACTCCGACATCAACTTCAATATGTGATCATGTAACAAAAAAGGGTGATTATAGTAATTGAGTTCATTCCACAAAAAGCAATTGGGCAGAATTTCTTTACAAAACCTTTGAATGAAAGAATTCTGCTCAATTAGAAGAGAACTTGGTATGTTAGTTCTAAACTCGTAACTTTAGAACTCTGTAAGTATGTTCTAAACTACTTTCTATATTCTAAAATAGAAGACTTGCTATGCTCTAATTTTTGTTCTATGTGAAAATTGATTTTTGTCTAAGACCCACATTGCCCTGATATGACTTTCTAATGTCATTATCAGAATCTTGCTTTAGACTAAATCCAAAAACAGTTACTTTGTTATGTGTTTTTGTTTTTATTATGTTTTCGTGTCTTTAGTGCTTTGGCGGTTTCATTGTTTTATTTTCTTTATTTATTTTATTCCTTTTTATCCTATTTGTCGTTTTGTGGAATTCCTTTTAAAAAATTGGCTTCATTTTTTTTTTTCCTTCCGCACTTAAAAGTTTTCCTATTTTGCCACTTAAGTGTCTTTATTCTCTATTAACTGCTTCGTATTCTCTCTATCGTCTTTTTGTTAACCAAAACCCTAAGCTATTCTGAGTTTCGAAAATTTGCAACAATGGCCGAATCAAGCTCCACCTCTTCATCCAACTCCTTAATTGAATAAGAACTTCAACTCCTGAAAAAGCTTGCGAAGAAGTATGAGCAAAAAGAGTCGAAACAGAAAAAGCAAGAAGAAGAACCAGAGAAAGCAAAAACCGAAACTGCTACTTCAAAGAAAGCAGTTAGGGCACGCGACAAAGGTAAATCTGTCCTTTCTCCATATCCTCTAATGCACTCATATGTGATTGATTGGAAGTTCTTTGGTGGTGATGAGTTTGATTTTAAGGAACACTTTGAGTTCCAAGGCTGGATGAAGTTTATATCACTGAATGAACTGTGTTATGATAACTTAGTTAAAGAGTTCTACGGTTCTCTGAAAATCAGTGGGACAGAGTCGATCTCTGTTAAGCTTCAGGGAGAAACCAAAGCGTTATCTTACGCTGATTTTGGGAAAATTTTTGATGTGCCGAATTGGGTCTAGGGTGCAAAAAAATTAAGGATTGTCAGGGTTAGTGATTTATAAAAAGGAAGGACTTGTGAAAGAAGATTGTGAGAAAGGGTTTCTGCAGACAAACAGGGTAAATAGAATGCTCAAACCTAACAGACACATGAAATGGTTGTACAAACTCATTTGTACACCTAACATTTATCTCCCAAGAGTGCTTCAACTCCACTTATGCAGAACCAAAGTAGAGCTGGTGGCAATAAGTGGCACATAGTTGGAAGAAACCCTCAATCTATGTCACATTATTTTTGACAAGTTGCAGACAACCCTCGTGGCCCTACCGGTATGTATTCTTACCCCAGTGTTTTGAGTTTTTAGAAGTTTGCATTTAAATGAGAAATGATGGTCATAGTTTTTCAAAGTTGGAACAACGGGTCTCTAAAAATGAAAGATGAGGAAGGATGGAGAAGAGAAGGAAAAAGAAGAGAAGAAGAAGGAAGAGAAGAAAAAGAAGGAGAAGGGAAGCGAAGAAAACTGAGAAAGGAAAGAAGGAGAAAGAGAAATTGAAAAAGTATAAAGAAAGAAAAAGAAAGAGTTGAGCAAGAAAAAGAAAGAAAAGAAGAGATAGAGAAAAAGAAGAAGAGAGAAGACAAAGGAAAAGCAAAGCTAGGAGAAACAGAAAAAGAAGAAGAAAATAAGTCAAAAGAGAAAGTAGAAGAAAAAGAAAAGAAGTTAGAAGAAGTAGGAGAAGAAGAAAGAAAGGAAGAAGAGAATACTGCTGATAAAGAAGCAGAATTAGAAAAGGAGACAGAAAAGAAAGGGTCTGAAAAAATGGAAAAAGGAAAGAAAGTAGAGGATGTCAGTGATGCTGAGACTGAAAGGCTAGAAATAAGCGATGAAGAGAAATCTACTGAGGATAAAATAGAGAAAGAATCTGAGATGCTATCAGCTCAAAGGAGTAGGGAGGCTATGCTAGGAAGGTTGGAAAGAGAGCTAATAGAAGAACACAATAAGGAGCTTGATGAGGTAATACAACATTGCAAGACTGTGATTGGAAAGAATCAGTCTCTCATTGAGACCTTGGAAAGGATGAAAGATGTAAATGCAAGGAAGTTAGCTACTCTGCTACTCTAAAAGTGAAAGGAACACCCTACATCCCCTCCTCAGAGAAACCAAAGAAAGGTAAAAACACACTGCAGGCAAGCATAGGACTCATGGAGAAAAGCCTCCACTGCCATCTCATCTTCTAAAAAGGCCAGAAAGTTTTTTCTGAGACTGCTCCCAGCTCAGAAATTTCGAGGAATTCTAAAGACTTAGAAACTGATTCTAAGCCTCTCTGGATTATGTTTTATATGTGCTTCTGAACAATTTATTTTTGCTTTATCTTTGTAGGTTATATCTTTGGAACTGTTCTGTTTATTTTTCTTTATTTTGCTCTGATTTTGTCTAACCCTTTTGTATGATGACAAAAAGGGGGAGAACGCAGGTATTTTGGTGGTACTTTGAATATGTTGGTACGTACTTGGTGACCAAAGTACTTATATCTTAGCATTTATTGTTTTCTAATCTGTGATGGTATTTTGGTAAGCAAAATTTTATATGATCAACTGAGTGTGTTTAGAACTTAGATTCTTATTCTAACGACTGCTCTGCAGGTTGGACATAAGATTTTTGTTCTATTTCTAATATCAGTTTCTATTCTATTCTTTCGCTCTGACCATATGTTCTGATTATTAGAACTTAGAATATCTTGTCTATCTTTGCTAGTTTTAATATTTATGCTCTGATTATTAGAATTTAGAAAATCTTGCCTATTTTTTGCTAATTCTAAAATCAGTTTCTAAAAGGTCTCCCTAGTTCTAATTTTCACAAAATAGTTTTATTGCATCTATTTAGGGGGAGCAAAATAAATGTTCTAATTTGCTTTATATTAAGATCATTCGGCATGAGTAGAACTTATATGCATAAAATTTAGGGGGAGCACATGCTTTTATATTTGTTAAATTTATTGGTTTTATCATCATCAAAAAGGGGGAGATTGTTGGCTCAAGGGTCAATTTTTAATCTCGGATTTTGATGATTAATACAAAACAAAATACAAAACAAATAAATTTAAATTATCTTTATTGGATAATATTTATTTATGCAGAAACCTTCTGGAAAAGAAAAATCGTACAAGGCAAGTCCCACAAAATCCACATAGTGGTGTGAAATAATTCGAAGACCCTAAGTGGTTAGGATTAATTAGCAATACTTTGTAGGATAGAGAGAAAATTCATATATGAGCACATAAATTAATTTTTTCTCTCAACAAAAATATTTTTTCGGAAATTAATTTCTTCAATAAAATTTTTTTTCCGTCAAAAATTTATTTCGATAATATTCTTTAAAATCGAAATGATTTTTATTACCTAAAACTAAGAGATTTTAATTCTCTAAACGATTTTGTAATAAATCATAACATTATCTTTTTCGGAAATTTTCTTTGAAATTCTATAAAGAACTTCAATTTTAGTTCTCTTACCTTAAAAACGAAGAAAGAATCTTTCGTTTTTAGTAAGGAGCATCTTTCGTAAAAATATTTTCCAAAATAAAATCTGCCGAAATCTTTTGTTCAAAGGAAAGTAAAATCGTCTTTTATTCTCCTTTACCAAAAAAGGATGAAATAAATTTAAAAGTGTTTTATTCTCTTACCAAAAAGGATAAAATAGATTTTTGGTAACAAAGATTTTCATATCTTTTAAATAAGGAAATAAGATATTCTGATTTCAAATGAAATATCCACTTTCCAAAAGCAATCACGTCTTGAGCTGTGGTGAAGTAAGAGTTTTCGTTTTAAGAGCATTCTCTCATTGATCAAATCTTTATCTCTCAAACCTTACTCTCTACCTCCGTTTTTCTTTTCATCTTTACACTTAACGTTTTTATCTTTAAAGTGAAAATAATTTTTACAACTACTTTTGAAAAACGGTTCTGTGTTCTAATCGATATTCTAATATGATAAACTGTTTTTCCTGTGCTTATACATGCGTTTCTTTCTGTCTATTTAGACTCTGTAATCTATTGTAGACATGCTTTTTATTTGATTAAACATTTGTGTAATAGCTTGGGTGATAAGCTATTGTGATAGAGGTTATCAAGCGACCTTCTCCTTGTGTGAGATTTTAATAATGTCTTGAATTGATGTTTCTGTCTCCTGCCAAAAACAGAAGGGTTGAGGTTACTTTCTGCATAAAATTTGGGGAGTGGATGTAGGTGAGTTAGTGCCGAACCACTATAACTCTCGGTGTTGATCTCTTTCTTTCTGAAGTTTGGTTGATACTGTCTCTTTTACACTCTCGTTTTATTTTAGAAACGCTTGGGGAGTGGATGTAGGCGAGTTAGTGCCGAACCACTATAAATCACTGTGTTCATCTTTTAATTTCTGAAGTTTGCTTGATACTACTTTTATTACACTTCTGTTTACATTTTAGAAATGCTAAAGTTGAAAATGAATTTATTGTTCTAAAACGGTAATAAGTCTTATTTTTTCTGAACATTATAACTCTGGAATTCTAATAAGTGAATATACCATGTTCTAACTGTTGTTCTATTCACAGTATATTTCACTGCTTGAGTTTCTATTTAATTTTCTAAACTTTATGAGGAAGTTCTAATTACAATAGCTTTCCATCATAAAGTTGTTCTGATACTTGGTTAAGGCTTTGTGAAGGTGAAGCTAAGCTGTTCTAATCGCAATAGTTTTTCTTCACAGAGTTTTTCTTCACAGAGTCTTTCTAAACTTGCTTAAGCTGTTCTAATCGCAATAGTTATTCTTCACAGAGTGTTTCTAAACTTACTTAAGCTTTGTGAAGTAATTCTAAATGCAATAATTATTCTTCACAATGTTATTCTAAAATTGCTTAAGCTTTGTGAAGCTGTTCTAATCACAATAGATTCTCACAAGTTTTACATTTTTCCGCTGCACTTACTGCACTTAGAATTCTATATTTTGTTTTAAATTCTAAAAGATTTTTAGAAAACCCAATTCACCCCCCTCTTGGGTTGTGCCATACATTTACGGGACCCACAGTTTCTATAGCAACAACGAAGCGATCATTTTCTGATATGAAACTAATTAAAACAAGATTGTATAGTAAAATGGAAGACGATTTTCTATCTGACTCATTGCTGAGAAATTTTGTGTAGAATCTATCATAAATGATTTCCATGATCTAAAAGGACTTTGTGTTCCTCTTTGTTAGATTTTGATTCTCATTTTTTATTGGATTTGGATATTCTTTTATTTCCTTCATTTTTTATTGAATTTGGATATTGTTTTTTCTTCCTTTAAAATTGCTATATATTCTTAATTTATTTTTTTAGTTCTTGTGATTTTTGAAATATTTTTATAATTAATTATTTTAATATTTAAAATTATTTTGATATAAGAAAAAATCATTGGTCCCCTTATTAAGGGAGCTGGCTCCCCCCCTGAGTATTAGTTACATGTGATTTTAAATTTTTTTTTTTTTACCTTTGTTTTTCTCTTCTTACTACTACTAGTATTCTTATATTTGTTATTCTACGTTAATATTTCTACATATTTGGGTTGAGTTCTTGTGGTAGAGGAAATTAGAAAATATAATTTTAATTTCTTATTTAGGCATCATATAATGGGATAAATTTATAATTAACCATTTGCACTTAGTGGGAAAATTATTATCCTAAAGATAGTTTCCTGGAAATGCTACCTAAAAATAATTTCTCATTTTCCTAAATTATTTTCTTGGTCTTTTCTAAATATTCTCTCTATCTTTTCTTCAAAAAATATTTTTCTCCACTTATATTATTTATTTTCTAAAATTCTGCAATGGTCTTATCGTTTAGGAGGCTAAACAATAGACGAGAGGAGGAATATAATGTTAGATTATTTAATAATCTATATGTGGCCCATGTGATTAAAGGGCTGGTTCTAATTAAGGTGGCCCGAGATGATGATTATTGGGTTTAATGGATAAAGATCAGTTAGGGTTTTAATATCCTTCTTCTGCCTTATAAAATATAAAGGAATCAACAGCTTAGGGTGAACACAGAAAACAAAAAGAGAGTATGACGGTTACTTCAAACACATACGGTGATAGGTTGTTTGAGAGAGCGTGAAAAGAATCTCCTATAGCTGTTGATTATTCTCTGACCATTAAGAGAGCACTTACGGACATGACCATTAAGAGAGCACTTACGGACAAAAGGCCAGAGTGAAAGAAACATAGATTTGCTGTTACGGTGAGAAATCGAATTTACCGCAAATGAGGTAATCCATAACATAGATTCTGCTGTTATGGTCAAGGTACCGCTTTCGCTTATTGTAAATATTCCTATCAAACAAATTCTATGACATATTATATTAAAGATTAATTCAACATGGTGGTATGCAGAAGCCCAAATCCTGTTCTAAGATTTTGTTTGATAGTTGTTTTGTTTGGCTTAATTATGAAAAATTAATTCGTAATTGTGAAGTTGGATATAATTAGTATAAAACGAAAGCCAAAATTATAGAAATTGAAAACTGTTTGTTTTCTTTATGCTTTATAAATTATTTTGCTATTATTTATAAAGAAAGGTTATGACATCTTATTGTCTTATGTCGTTAAAGTTTTGAGATCTTAATTCAATCTCATAAAAGTTTTGCATAAATCAATGTTTAATGAATGAAAAACATGTTAGTCACCAAAGTGACCTTGTTTGGATTAGTTTAGACATTGATTATGCGGCTTTCAATTGTTCATGTTTGTGTGATGCCGTTAAATGACATGAAAGTTAACAGTGAACGATTGAGATCATTGATTATAACTTGTTAGGTTTGTTAGGTTACCCCAAAGGTAGAACATTTAATTATAATCAATGGCACTAAAGAGACTTATCATTGTACTAATTAATATGAATGTATATCCAAATATAACATGCATATTGTATGGAGCACTATTGAATAGTTGAAAGGAATAAAACAAAAAACATAACTGGATTCCAGAAAGGAGCACAGGTGTGCTACAATAAGCACGAGCGTGCTATGGACTTCTAGAGAGAAGCACGGGGAATGCTGTAATGTAGCACGGGCATGCCCTGACTTCCAGAGAGAAGCACGAGGCGTGCTGTAGTGAAGCACATGCGTGCTTCTCTCTGACTTGCATACTTGCATAAAGGTTCGCAAGTTGCTCCACATCAATGAAAGTCTGTTAAAGTATTTTTCTTCTTGGCATCATTATTGATTAAAGCTATGCATTTAAAAATTACCTAAAGGTGAATCTAGATGCATAATTAAGGTATTTATTTGTTTGAGTCCATTTTGTGTTTACTCAAAATATTAACGTATGAGTATATGTATAATGTTGCAGCTTCTTTTAACATGTTTGCTATGGGTATTGGGTTGATTAAGTTCAATGGATTGAACTATGCTGATTAGTCCAAACAAATCCATTATCAGCCAGGAGTTTGGACTTGGATCTGGCATTAGTCTCTAAAAAGCCAGCAGCCATTACAGAGACCGGCACAAAAGCTGACAAGTCCCATTATGAGGCTTTGGAGCGGTCTAACAAGCTGAGCTTGAACTTAATGAGGATGATAATGGCTGAAAATGTTAAGCCATCAATTCCCAGAACAGACAATGCTAGAGAGTACATGAGAGGGTACATGTTGAAAAATAAAAAGTAACTCCAATCGGAACAAGCTAACAAGTCCATCGGAGGAATCCCTTCATGAAGTGAGCTGACGATAAGAAGTTTTGATTGGTCACAATCCAACTCATGAATCAATGTGACTGGTATGCAAGAATTTGGCAGCCAAACGGAAATCAATGGAATTGGATGTGAGTGAATCCTTTTTAGTTCAATTTAATTATTAACTCACCTTCCTCTTGAATTTGGTCAGTTCCAGGTGAATTACAACACCCTTAAAGGAAAAATGGAACATTCCGAAATCAAGGCTATATTGATACAAGAGGAAGGGAGAATTTAAAGAATTTAAGAACCACCCGCAATCTCACATTTCATAAAGCTAGTAGCAGCAACAACAAATTAGGGAAGAAAGGCAAGAAAAGGGACAGTGCCCCAATGAAGGTTAATGAGGGCCAAATCCGTAAGGATTTGAAGTGCTACTTCTGTAGGAAGAATGGTCACTTCAAGAAGGACTGTCCTAAAATGAAGATTTGGTTTGAAAAGATAGGTATACTTTATGTTTCAATATTTTTTGACTCAAATCTTATTGAAGTGCCTAATAATACTTGGTGATTAGATTCTGGTGAAACTACTTATGTGTCTCATATTATACAAGGATTCCTTTCAATCCAACCCATAAACGAAACTGAAAAGTTCCTATACATGGGGATCAGAATGAAGGCACGAATAGAAGGAATTGGGACTTATAGATTGATCCTGGACACTGGTTGTTATTTGGATCTTGAAAAGTGTCTCTATGTTCCGTCCTTATGTTCCTGAATGTGCTAGAAATTTAAGTTTCTTTCTGTAGGGGGTTGAATAATGTGGTTTTCAGTTTTAAGATTTTGTAAATGGTGTTTTTTCGTTATACAAACATAAGTAACTATTATGATTCTGGTAACTTTGATTGATGTTTTGGTATTGTTTTTTAATCTTGAAGTTGAATTATTGGAATCCTGATTAATGTTGAACTCAATATGGTAATACAAACATAGTGCACATAATGAATGTTCTGCTTTTTTGTGGCATCAAAAGGTTAGGTCACATATCCAAAGAAAGGAGTTTTTGAGATTTAGTGAAAGGTGAAAATCTCACCTCAATTGGACTTCACTGACTGGGACGTGTGTAAGAATTGCATTAAAGGTAAGCAAACTAAGCACACATTTAAAGAATTTAGCCACAAGATCAGTGAAATTGCTTGAACTTATACACAGATCATCATGTGGTCCTTTTAATGTTCACTCTTGGGGTGGTGAAAAATATTATCGAACCACGTAAGGTGGATGTGCAAGAGATTTAGATTAGAAGACCAACTCATATGGACTCTCCTAATGTCTCTTCTTCGGTTGTTGTTCCTCTTGTTGTATCACAGTTTAAAAACATGGTTGAACAACAAAACAATATTCCAAACCCACAAAATGACCATATAAATGATGAACCAGTTAATAATGAACAAGTCACGAATAAGTAAGTGGTTCCACAAGAAATATCATTATGGAGGTCAGAAAGGTAAAGAAGGTTAGCTATTTCTAGTGATTATATGGTCTACTCACTTGAGCATGAATCTGAATTGAGCATTGATAAGGATCCAGTCTCTTTCAAGAAAGCCACGGAATGTGATAATTCTGAAAAGTGGTTTAATGCTATAAGGAAGAAATGCAATCAATGAGTAACAATCAAGTCTGGGATTTAGTCGAGTTGCCTGAGGGATCAAAACAAGTTGGTTGTAAATGGGTTTTTAAGACCAAACGGGACTCTTAGGGCAACATTGAAAGATATAAGGCCAGACTTGTTGCTAAAGGCTACACTCAGAAGGATGACATTGATTATAAAGAGACCTTTTCTCTAGTTTCCAAAAAGGACTCTTTAAGAATTATTTTGGCTTCAGTGGCTCATTATGATCTAGAGCTTCACCAAATGGATGTAAAAACAGCCTTTCTTAATGGTGACTTAGAGGAGGAAGTATATATGGACCAACCAGAGAGGGGTTTGTGGTCACGGAAAAGGAAAATTTGGTGTATAAGTTAGAGAAGTCCAAATATATGACTGAAAGCAAGCTTCCCGTCAATGGTATCTTAAGTCAATATACCAATCACTTCATAATGGTTTTATAGAAACACTATTGATCGTGGTTATGATATGAAAAGGTCAAAAGTGGGAGCAAGCTCATCATGTTAGTTCCTGTACGTTGATGACATTCTTCTCGCTGCGAATGATGGTTTGGGTTTATTGCATGAATGTAAATGGGTTCTCTCTTTAAGACTTTGAAATGAAAGATATGGGAGAGACATCCCTTTGTGATTGGAATTAGAAAAAGGGAAAAAAAAAAATATTCCGTGAATAGATCACAAGGAACTGTTAGGATTGTCTCAAAAGCTTACATTGAATAAGGTAATTAGAGAGATTCAGAAATGGAAAATGACTCCGCAAATAATAGTTTTCCAATTCAGAAAGGAGATAGGTTCAGCGAAATGCAATGTCCCTAAAGAATGATTTTGGGAACGGTAAAGAGATAGGAAAGTCTATTCCATATGCGTTAGTGGTTGGGGAGCTTAATGTATGTTCAACATGTACTTAATCGGATATTAGTTTTGTCGTTAGGAATGTTTAGGCGCGATATTCAAAGTAATCCCGAGATGGACCATTGGAAAGTTTGCAAAAGAAAGTACCTTATGTATTTACAAAGGCACTAAAGGATGCATATACTCACTTATAGAAAGTCCAGCCATCCCTAGAAGTGTGGGATACTCAGATTCAGAACTATGCGCGGTTGTGTAGATTCAAGAAAGTCTTACATTTTGGCTACGTTGTTTCCGCAGCTGGAGGAGCGGTATGCAAATGGAAAAGTGGAAAAGCAGTCTGTCATGCTACTTCCCACAATGGAGGCTGAAATTTGTGGCATGCTATTGAGGCCATTGTTTCATGCAAATTGTGTTGCGAAAATTTGTCTCAGGTCTAGGCATTGTTGACAGTATAGCTAGACTGTTGAGGAAATTTACTATGATAATTCCGCAACTGTCTTCTTCTCTAAAAATGAATAGGTACTCTAAAGGGTGCAAAGACCATGGATTTGAAGTACCATCTGTGAAAGAAGAAGTGGCAAAAACACAAAAGTGTCAATTGAGCATATCGGTACTGATCTGATGAATAGCGGATCCGCTAACTAAGGCTTACCTCCCAAAATCTTCAACATGGTCATGTTTGATAGGATGGCAGTTATAGATAAAGTCCCTTGTTAGCAATGATGTTTAAAGTTGGATATATAATATACAACATATGGTTTGTTTTGCTCATAATTATTATGACACTGGGAATTCAAATTAAAGATGTGTTTTTGCTTATTTATGTGTTATCCACATTAAAGTGTGATACAATGATGGTTGAGTGAGATAACAATAAACATCTAATTGTGACAGATGTATTGATTGTTTGAAAAAGTTTTTCCATTAAAGTTTATGAATTTGAAGTGGTCTGTGTATATGGAAGGAATCATGTCATTAATGACTTGTAACCGCCTATCCATCACTTAAATTCTAATTAAAGTAAACAATGATAGATTCAAAATGCACATGGGCCAAGTGGGAGATTGTTAGATTATTTAATAATCTTATATGTGGCCCATGTGATTAAAGGGCTAGTTCTAAATTAAAGTGGCCCAAGATGATGGTTATTGGGCTTAATGGATAAGGACCAGTTAAGGGTTTTTAATACCCTTCCCTCTACCTTAATAAAAGATAAAGGAATCAACAGCTAGGGTGAACACAAAAAAACAAAAGAGAGTGTGACGGCTACCTCAAACACAATACGGTGATAGGTTTGTTTGAGAGAGCGTGAAAAGAATCTCCCATAGCTGTTGATTAATTCTCTGACCATTAAGAGAGCACTTATACGACAAAAGGCCTGAGTGAAGAAACATAGATCTGCTGTTTACAGTGAGAATCGAATTGCCGCAAACGAGCTAATCCATAACATAGATCTTACTGGTTATGATCAAGGTACGCTTCCGTTTATTGTATATTCCTATCAAACAAAAATTCTATGAACAAAAGATCTAGGCTATATTAAAGATTATTCAAATATAAAATAATATTTAACCTGAACAAACAAAGAAAAGAAAAGGATGAGATTTAATATAAATAAAAAAGTCACAGAAAATGAATGACAAAAAAAAAAACCACAATAGAAGAAGAAGTGAACATGAAACAAAAGCCTAAGCAAAAAAAGAAAGAAGAAATAGAAAGGAAGAAGCTAAACATGTCTAACAAATCAACCACAAAAATTATTTAAAAATCGATTAAAAAGTGATGAATAAGATAACAACTTATATCGCATCAAACATCATAATATTTCTTATTCCTTATGGTTTATATTCTTTTTTTTTATAAGAATAAGAAAAGAAACCCTGTAGAGTTAGATTTAGGAGTTTTCAAACTTAAAATCCAATCTAATAAAGTGTTTCATTCTCTAATTTTTTATAAGTTTGTAATTTTGATTCTTTTGTTTTAAACAATTAAGTTAAATCTGATTTTTTCTTTGTAAATAATCCATTTAAATATGATTTATTTAAATAATCTGAGGTATTATACTCAGTTTGGTATTAACATGAATGAATAATCCTGAATTTTTATAGCTTATTGAGGTATATTTGTGTCATGAAAAACGTGAAAATTTTGTTCTCATTCACATCCAAATATGAACCAACAGTAAGAGTTTAACGCACCTATGTAAAGCCTTTACATACCTCCTATAACCTTTTACGTACCCCTTTTATCTGACAACATACTAATAATTGTATTGGTTGTCCATTCAAATATTAATTTTCTTTTAATTATTTTAGCAATTCATATTATTTATTTTTTATTATTTTTTATTTTTGATTCTTAAAAATAAATTTTTATTAATTTTAATTAATAATATTCAGTAAAAACCTTCCATATAGGTAATGTGAGGCCCCGATTGGAGGCCAATCACATATGTGAAATGGGAATTGAAAATCCGTTTGGGTTAGGTTTCACGGAATAGTTTTGGTAGATTCACGCACTTAAATTTCATTTTAGGATAAACTTAAGAAAAACTCATTTGACTCCAATTAAAGACAAGTGCACTGGTCAAATGAAATCAAGGAAGATTCGAGGACTAAGTTTTTAAAGTTTAAATGATCAATTAATTTCGGCAAGTTAATGTCATCAAAGATGAAAATCAAAATTAGATGAAAAGAAATGACAGTTTATAATAAGCAAGAAAAAGATGTAATAGGATAAAGCCCATAAAAGACCAATAAATAAATAAGGCCGAGAAATCAAGTAGAGCAAGGGAGAATTGCCTCTGTTCAATTAATGGGGATGTAGGGTAATCACACATTTCTCTTAACCTAAAAATAAAAAAAAAAAGAAAAAGGTTGAAAAAACAGACCAATTTTTGATAGATTTGGGTTCTAACTCGAGTTTAAAGAATCGAGGGGGCTTATTCCTGGTAGGGAATGCGAGATCAAAAACAGTCCCTTTGCCCCATCTGTAAATGGGGGTTAGTTTGATCTTAATTTGGAAAAAGGTCATTAAAAATCTTAATTTAATCATATTTTAGCTTTGGATTCACTATTTTCGTGAAAAGATTTTTACTTTTACTAGCATCACCGAAAATGAATTTTTGCTTTGGATTTGCCAAGGTTTTAGAAAAACGAGGATTTGGTGAAGCCATTTTAGAAATAAGACATAAAAACTCCAGAGTTAAGAGCCATTATATGACTTAATCTTAGAGCCTTTCAGCACAGACCCACGTGGTTGACAGTTTGGTACGGAAAGACTAACGAAGGACGAATAGGCTCAGCGTCCTTCTTCTTAGGTAGAGAACCAGGCGAAATGGATGACCTTCCATCTCAGAGTTTCAACTTGAATTTAGATTTCAAAGGAGAAATTTAAGTCAATGAGGTTGGATGATTTAAGGAGGGTCCAAAACTAGAGGAGGCTTTTTTAGGGCTTGGTGGACAAAATAGACTCTAAGCAAGGGATGAAGACCAAAAAATCTAATTTTAAAAAATGAGATAGAGAAAAAGTGATGTCCGGAGGGAAATCATTCTGCCCACCTTAAAATGCTTAAGAAGAGTGGAGGAGAACGAGAAGAGAAGAGAATCTAGAAAGCCAAATGAACGATTTCAAACTAAGCTTTTAGAATGTACTTTGGGCAAGGAAGCAAAACTGAGATTTAATGTAATTTGGAGTGAAGAAGGGCTGCCCTTAATATGGGAGAAGTTAGAAGCTATGATGATCATGTCTATGGAGTGGCAAAAAAAAATTTTTATCCAACTCGGCGAGTATCTGATAACTGATCCGATATGATTTAACGCGGGTTTAGATAATTGAATAAACAGTTGAAATGGATTCAGGTAAGTATTTTTACTACCCCATATCGGATTTAGTGTTGAGTTTTGGGTTCAAGTAACCAAGTATCCACTATCCCATTACCGTGGATGGTTCTCTGTGGTGGGCTTCATTCGCACCGAGAGTAAGCGTTTCTGTTGGCTGCTGTGCAGCTCTACACTGTGGAGATTGAGTCAGCTATGGTAGAAACACTTTTTGAAGCTGATCGGCGTAAGTAGTTGTGGTAGGATGTGTTCGCTAATCGAGACATGGTGTGTGGCCTACAGACCGGAACGAACGATCCAGGCTCGATGAACTAATGTTCGTAGGTATCAGGTTGTGGCTTCTTTATTTGGCCTTTTAATAAATTTTATTTAAAAAATTTATTTAAACTAATTATTTTTCTCAAAACAAAAACTTATATAAGAACACCCTTTTAATTATAATTAATGCTATAAATTTATATTTAATATTTTATATATTTTTATTAAGGCCAAAATAAATAAATTTATAATTGTTTGGTTTACTTTTTAGGTTTTGAAAAATGAAAATGAAAAGTATTAATGCTAAACAGGTAAGTTAAATGGTTCGGATATTTAAACGGGTAATTATAAATCGGGGGTTTGATGAACGGGGTTTTGAGTATTAAAAAATGAATTTCTAAATGGTGTTTTGGGATAGGTCGATATTTAATTATAATCTGGTTCAGGGTTCGGGTAGTTGATTTTTAAAATGGGCACCCGACCTGTTGCACACTAATTCATGGTCTTTTCCAATATAGATAAAAACAATTTTTGATTTTTTAGAGGCGTCATTGTTCATACCGACTCAATTTTTAGCTGTCTATCTTGCGTACAGTTTTTGCTTGTTCTCTTGTTTTAAGTCTGATTTTGAAACGTGTCTTTATATCATTGGAAAGCTCTAGATGTTTATTTTTTGAGCTCTTTTGGATTTGTAATGATTAAATCAGTCAGATTCAATGTTTAATTTCAATTTGGACTTCAACGTGGCATATACCATTGAAAGAATTTTTATTAAGTTTCCAATAGTATTAAGATGTGTAATATTCCATATGTGGAAATAGTTAATGACGCAAAAGAGTAGACAAAGAAATTTGCCTTCACTTCTAAAATTAATCTTTGGTTATTGATCGCCTTGTTATCAGTTTTGAACCGCACCTTTTTGTAACTACTTTGCTATGATAAATGAGGTAAAAAAATATAATGTCACATGTACTCAATCAAATTATATATTTCTGTTTTGTCTAAAATGTAGGGTTAAAGCGTCGTTAGACTGATTATATCAGAAATGCCTCGGGATTGGGGCAAAATTAATAGGTTGGGGTCTATTAGTCCAAAAAAGAAGGGATGAGAACTAATAGACGTCAAAATTTGGCCGCGCCTAAAAGAATTCAATGATGATACAGCGTTTTGACAAAATGGATTCGGGATGCCCATCGCCCTAGTATCTCGACCAATGGGTTCTTGCGGTTTGAGATTATCCATGTGTTTAACCCATTTTACTTTTTCCGGAATTACGGGTGTTTCAATGATGAACCGGGGCCCTCGAGAAGCGCGTCGGGTCTGTCCGCTGCGGCATACTTTTTCGGTGCTCGTCTATTTCGCGTGTCAGCCAATCTGATTTTATAAAAGTGGTTCGGTCCCATTCTCCGGGACTGGACAGTGGCATTTTTTTTGCCACGTCAGCCCCCCAAAAGAAGCCACCCGGCATGCCTCAAATGTTCTATAAGTAGAACATTGGGGTGACTTTTTAGAGGAGGGATATTGGAAAAAAAGGGGAAACTTACAGATGTTTTTTGTTTCAAAAAACTCCAACAAAATACAAAGGCAACAGTTTTAAAAACCTTGGAATCTTAATTGAGATTTTTGTATTGATTAATCCTTAAAAAACACCCCAAAGATCAATTAGAACCTAAAAAAAACACATTTTAATTATCAATCTCGGATTATTTGGGATCTAGGACCAAAGAAGTTGGTTTTCTTTTCTCCCATTTTCCATCTAATCTTCAAAAAAAGTAATCCTCCAAGTAGTTTTTTTTGAGAAACCTCTCAAAACCTATTTCTTCTTCCGTCTTTTTCTTCTTTTTTTCGGTGCGTCAAATCACAACTCTTCTTCTTGGAGTTTGGTTGTGGAGGGAATACCTAGGATT
>NW_023590808.1:0-45261 GCF_014843425.1 Jatropha curcas
ACCAAGAAAGGGCAGGAAAATCCCCCTTTGTTTCCCTTTTAAAACTTTTTCCAAGTTCGGCGCAAGCACCGAACTTTGTCCCCCACTCTCGGGGTCGGTCTGAAGTGCCTTAAGGAAAGCGAATCTGCAAAGCTTGATCCCAATTCTTTCCTGAACCCTCCTCATCTAAGACCATCATACGCACCCCTCCGATAAAAGTCCTTTTTAATGCAGTGTTTGCCGGGGAATGCTCGCAAAAACAATCTTCCTCGTTGTAACGCGGTTCCATCTGAGAAGACCTCGGAGAAATTCGGACAGGCTGAGAAACGCAGGATCATTATCTCCTTCAAATATGGTAAATGGTTGAAAGTCTTAAATGAAGGCAGAACTGCTCGCGGGTGGCAAAACATACTCGGTTCATCTGAAAGTTTTGATGGCTGGGTCCCCTTTTTTCCCTTCATTGCAGGGCCATTTTTATCAAATCTTTCTTCAAGCCGGCAAGTTTGCTTGAGCACATCAATTCTCGACAGGGGTAGTAATTTCCCCATGGAAGTTCTGATTACCGACACAGTGGGATCTGGAGTTTTTGCCTCTTCTTTCCACCACAAGTTGGCTGCTAGAAGGGGGAAGGTAGTTTTGATTTTGGGCCCTATCTTGGCCAAGTAAGCACGGCCCCCATCAATGCTGGGCAATGGTCCTTATCTGGAGCTTGTTGAAAATCGGGCTCACCCCTAATGTCGTTTTTCCGCCATTTCTAACTGAATCTGAGTCAGGCCTCTGAATCTGAATGAATCTTGAAATAGCTCACTGAACCAACCCGGTAACAAACTTGGGGATTGGGGAAATGTTCTGACTAGCGCTGACAGGGTGTCGAATTCAAGTTCTCCGAACAGTTTCCCGGGAAGGATCAATTTTGGAACCAAAAAATTTCTGAGTTAAAGAGGGTCCCTGCATGTATGAATGCAAAAAATGAAAGGCACATAGGAATGAGAAATTGTTTCTAATGTGCTAAAGTCCAACATGGAAATAAAATCTCGATTTCAACGACTGGACCAAAAATTCCGGTATGAATAATATGAAACAATAACTTTATTTTGTATTTTAACATTTCGAGCATCTATCTGTCGTCCGACGCGTTCCTTTTTGGATTTAGCGAATCGACTATTTTCTCTCAATCCTAATTTTGCCTCGAATGAAAGAATTTCCGAGCGGGATTTTATTATTTTGTTATTGCAGTTATTATTATTTTTATTTTATTTTTTTGCATCCTTACTTTTTTTGCCTTGGGAACAATATGACCTCCGAAGCCAGGATTTTCCTTTCTTATTCGTTACTAAATTTTCTAATCTCTCAACTTATTTTCAGAATAATGCGGAAAATGTAAAAATACATAAGGATCGCAACCCTCTTATATCCTCCTTTTTCTTTCGGGTATCGATTCACAATAAGTGCATTGCATAGTATTATTCGAAACGAATTTGAATCCAGTTTCAAAATCAGGTTCAACGCCCGATGCGAACATTAACTCTTATTAATGCATGGCTTGAAAAGAAAAACATTACATGGTGCATGAATGTCACAAAACATATGGTTTACATGTTATATCAAGACCAGGGGACAGAGTGTGGGAAAATGGCATGCTTCCAACCTTATTTCTCCCACACACGAATTCCGTTGGTATAAAATTTCCGACATCCGTGTTTTCCTAAGGAATTGGTCTAATCTCGACAACGCACAGGGGGTTTTGAGAATTGACGATATTCACTCTCGGAAAATGCGGGTATATACAACAGCAAACAAGAATCGTGTGCACCTAGAGGAAGTAACTAAGGCTTTTAACTATATGCATTGGCTTTTGGTCTTATTGGCTTAACAAAGTCTAAGGTCCGCAAAACAGGATTCGGGCTTTTGTTGGGCCCTACTCCTTTTGGACACACGCTTTGGAGGTAGCTAGGCTTTGCGGTTGGTAGTAAATGGTTAATTCTCTGATGGATGACAACCTAAAATCGCATGGTCTAGGCTAGATCCACCGTCAAACTTAAACACGCAGTACCGAAGGGGTAGTATGGGTAGAATGAGGTGAGAAGAGAAGAAATGCGAATGAATGCAAAAATCCTATGAAAGGAAAAAAAGAAAGCCATTAAACACATACGGACGATTAATATTTTTCCATCGGCTTTTTCTAAACCATTTTATTTAGAAAAGTAGGCCTTTTTTTAGAATCAATTCCTAATTGCAACCACTACATTGTTTATTAAGAAAATCGGGGATTAGTGGGTGCAAAGTCCGCAGTGGGAAGTCCCGCCAAAACTGTTTTTTCCCCGAAAAACACGAAAATCTGTAATTTTTGGTGTTATTACTTTGTTTGGAAAAGAGGTGATAAACCCCTTTTTTGGATAACGCGATGCCCTGATAAATCGGTCTTTATAAATCATTTTAGTCCCCACCCATTATTTCCAACGGCAATGGGACGCGTTTCCAAATTTTTTTTAAAAGTGACTCCTTTTAAACCCATTTTATTTTAAACGGCAAATTAATTTAAAAAGAAAAACTGGTCAGGCGTACCAAGTACGATTCTAGGTAAGGGAATTAGGTACGGTCGCCCGTTGGAAGCCAAACGCCCGGAAAAAACGCGGCCTCTTTAACCTAACGATTTCTTAATTGATTTTTTATTTTTTAGAAAAGCCAATTATTTAAACCCCAACCCGAACAAATCGAAACCAAGTTTCCTACGTAGAAAATTATTTAATCATCAAATAAGTTCCATCCATTTCATCCATATCATAAATTAGCATCACATCCATCATTCATACCACCATACATAATCAAGATAAACATTAAAAGACCCGCTCTTGCCTTATGGTTAAAGGCGGGCTACAAACCGAGTTTTTAATAATAACACCAAATAAATGAAACATAGAAATAAATCCTAAAAAAAAAAAATCTCATAATCATCAATAATTTAATTGATTTGGTTTTTGATAAGACTCAATTTGCCCCCATTATTGATTCATTTTCCGATTGGGAATTAAAAATCTACTTAATGAAATAAGGATTAAGCAATAACAAAAATAAACTGAAGACTAGGAGACAGTCGCGTCACGGCAGCTGTTTCTATGGAAGAAAGTCGCGTGGGCAAAGCTCTTGTCTTTTATTCTGGACTTGTAACAGTTGCGTCATCAGCTGTTCTATGAAGGAACAGTCGCGTGACGGAACTCCTATCTACGTGACGGAATGTTTGTGACTTAATACCAAATCCTCAGGTTTATTGATTATTTATTCAAGATATCACGTTAAATAACAATATGAGAATAAAAAATTACATACTGAGTATATTAAACAGCTGCGTCACGCAGGTGGTCCAGTCTGAATCAAGGGCTTTTGGACATGAACAGCCCTAGCGTCACACAAGGTAGTAGCTGCGTGACCGACTGCTCTGGTCCGGCAATACCTTCAAACTACTCTTTTTTTAGCGTTTTCTTTTTTGTCCAAAGTGAATTAGAAACAAACCCAGAAAGGTTCCAACAATAGGCAAAACTCTACGTTTATCAATGGCAAATAAAGTTTAAACCAATATGAAAATGAGATTTTTAAAAGAGGATAAAAATGCTAGAAATGAAAAAGAAAAGTTAGAATCGTTACCCGCGTAGCCCTCAGATTTGAGGATTGCCAATAACACTAGAGAATTGATTTAGAGATCGTTGTTTTCACGATTCAAGAAGTGTGGTTTTTGTCGAACTTTTCAGCAGAACCGAGTGTTTTCTCTCTTTTTCCTTTTTTTCTTTCTTTATATTTTTTAATATTCTTGGTTTCAAAACTAAAATGTTTGGTTTGATCTTCTCAAAGTTTACTCCACTTGAGTTTCTCGGGGAAGAAACCTAAGCCGTTTTTTTAGTCCGAACGTTAGTTTTTTAGCTTTTAAGGATTTTTAAGAGCAAAAATGAGATAAAGTGCCAAAAGTCCCGTTTTTGCTGTAAAAATGGTTTGTAGTATTTATATGGCTAGGGCAACCAGAGCAGTCACGTCAGCGCGGGTAGAAGCTGCGTGGACGCACTCGTAAGACGCGTGACGCGACTTTACTTTTCGTACAGTTGTCGCGTATACCATACAAACAGTTGCAGGCAGTTGCCACGGGCGCGCGCCAAGAAGGTGTCAGACCTCGCTAGAGCTGCGTGACGCAGCTAAGAGTGCCGTCACGCAGGTATTAGCTGGGCGTGACGGCAAGCCCTAACGCAAAGAAGCGCTGTAGCGTAACGGGTCAGGCTTTTTGGGCAGTTTGGTTCAAATTTGTTCAATTTTTGGTTCAAACACTTCTGGTTTATCGTGATACCTTATCCCTTGTCCTCATATCATCATCGGGTCAGGTGGGGATATAAAATTACGCTTCAACAATTTGCCCCCCCGCTTTATCATTAATCGTACAAACGATTAATGTTAAAGTGGTCCATTGACATGCCTTCTATCAGGCAATCATCTCCAAAGCTCGGTTTGATCGACTTGGAAAGATGTTGAATTAACCGTCTGGTCACCTCCTAAGCTCGATTTGATCGACTTGGTCGGTTTCCATCCAGCATGTGCATGACTTCAAAGCTCGGTTTGATCGGCTTGGAAGACACCTTCGAGGCTCGGTTTGAAAATGTTAAGCCATCAATGCGCAGAACAGACAATGCTAGAGAGTATACGCTGAAAATTAAGGAACACTCCCAATTGGACATAGCTGACAAGTCCATCGTAGGATCCTTGATGAGTGAGCTCACGACCAAGAAGTTTGATTGGTCACAATCCATTCATGATCATCATGATCATGGTGAACTGGGCATGCCAGAATTTGCAGCCCAAACTGAAATCAATGGGAATAGGATTGTGGAGTGAATCCTTTTTAGTTTGCAATTTATTATTAACAATTTATTATTAACTCATTTCCTCTTGAGTTTGGTTAGTTCCAGGTGAATTACAACACCTTCAAGGAAAAATGGAACATTCAGGAAATCAAGGCCATGTTGATACAAGAGGAAGGGAGATTAAAGAAATTGAAGGAACACTATATCAATCTCACATTTCATAATGGAGCTAGTAGCAGCAACAACAAATCAGGGAAGCGAGGCAAGAAAAGGGACAGTGCCAAATCCGTAAGGAGTTGAAGTGCTACTTCTGTAGGAAGAATGGTCACTTCAAGAAGGACTGTCCTAAAAGGAAGATTTGGTTTGAAAAGAAAGGTGTATACTTTACGTTTCCAGTATGTTTTGAATCAAATCTTATTAAAGGCCTAATAATACTCGTGATTTAGAATCTGGTGCAACTACTCAATGTGTCTCATATCATACAGGGATTCCCTTACGATCCAACGCCATAAACGAAACTAAAAGTTCCTATAAACATGGAAAGCAGAATGAAGGCACAATAGAAGAGAATTGGACCTTATTAGATTTGATCCTAAGACACTGGTGTTATCTGGATCTTTGAAAAGTGTCCTCCATGTTCCCTGAATGTTGCTAGAAAATTTAGTTTCTGGTAGGAAGGTTTGGTTTAATTTTTGGTTTCAGGTTTTAAGGTTTGTAATGGTACTTTTTTCATTATAACAACATAAGTAACTAATTATGTTGCTGGTACTTTTGATTGGATGGTCTTGGTAATCATTTTAATCTTGGATGCTGAATTATTGATCCCTGTTTAATGTTGAACCACAATATAGGTTAATAAACGTAGTGCACAATAAATGAATGTTTCCTGCTTTCTTGTGGCATCAAGAGGTTAGGTCACATATCCTTCAAGAAAAGGATTTTGAAGGTTAGTAAAAAGGTGAAATTCTTAGCCTCAGTTGGACCACTGACTAGGATGGTGTGTAAATAATTGCATTAAAGGTAAGCCAAAACTAAGCACACATTAAAGAATCCAGCCATAAGAAGGAAGTGAATTGCTTGAACTTATACACATTGATATAGTGTGGTCCTTTTTGATGTTCCCCTCTTGGGTGGTGGAAAAAATATTTATTACTTTTATCGATAATTTCTCACGGTTAACGGTTTATGCATATTTCATGAAAAGTCTCAATCAGTAGATATCCTTAAGATATTCATTAATGAGGTAGAGAGGCAGTTAAATAGAAGAGTTAAAGTGGTGAGATCTGATAGAGTTGGTGAATATTATGGTAAATTTAATGAAGATGGACAATGTCTAGGTCCATTTGCAAAGTTCTTTGAAAGTCGTGGCATTTGTGCGCAATACACAATGCCGGGTATACCTCAACAGAATGGTGTAGCTGAAAGGCAGAATCGTACTCTTATGGAAATGGTTAGGAGTATGCTGAATAATTGTACTGTACCTTTATCATTATGAATGCATTAGGAGTATGCTGAATATTGTACTGTACTTATCATTATGAATGCATACATTAAAGACCCTGCTGCATTACTTACTTAATAGGGTTCCTAGCAAAGCAGTTTCTAAGAACCCCTTATGAACTGTGGACGGGAAAGGAAACCTAGTTTAAGCATCTTCAACTGTTTTCGGGTTGCCGCAAGTAGAAGTTCAGGATATATAATCCACAAATGAAAAGAAGCTTGACGCTAGAAACGGTTAGTGGATTTTTCATAGGATATCCTGAAAATCAAAGGGGTACAGATTTTATTGTCCTAACAATAGTAAAAACGAGAATTGTAGAGTCTGGTTAATGCTCGGTTTTATATGAAAATGGCCAAATTAATGGGAGGCAGTGACACGTAAAGTGAAAGTGCAAGAGATTCAGATTGAAAATTCCAAACTTCCAAGTGTGACTTTCCTAATCCTAATGTCTCTTCTTCGATTGTTGTTCCACTTGTTGTATCACGGTTTAACAACATGGTTGAACAACAAAACAACATTTCGAACCCACAAAATGACCATAAAAATGACGAACCAATAAATAATGAACAATTCATAAATGATCAAGTGGTTTCACAAGAAATAGCATTACGGAGGTCACAAAGGCAAAGAAGGCCAGCTATTTCTAGTGATAATGTGGTTTACTCACTTGAGCATGAATGTGAATTGAGCATTAATAAGGATCCAGTCTCTTTCCAGAAAGCCATGGAATGTGATAATTCTAAAAAGTGGTTTATTGCTATCAAGGAAGAAATACAATCAATGACTGATAATCAAGTCTGGGATTTAGTCGAGTTGCCTGAGGGGTCAAAACAAGTTGGTTGTAAATGGGTTTTCAAGACCAAACGAGACTCTAAGGGCAACATTGAGACTCTTAAGGGCAACATTGAAAGATATAAGGCCAGACTTGTTGGCTAAAGGTCAGAAAGATGGCATTGATTATAAAGAGACCTTTTCTCTAGTTTCCAAAAAGGACTCTTTAAGAATTATTTTGGCTTTGGTGGCTTATTATGATCTGGAGCTTCATCAAATGGATATAAAGACAACCTTTTTTAATGGTGACTTAGAGGAAGAAGTATATATGGACCAACCACTGGGGTTTGTGGTCACATGAAAGGAAAATTTGGTGTGTAAGTTAAAGAAATCAATATATGGATTGAAACAAGCTTCCCGTCAATGGTATCTTAAGTTCAATAATACCATCATTTCATATAGTTTTATAGAAAACACTATTGATCGGTGTATTTATATGAAGGTCAGTGGGAGCAAGTTCATCATGTTAATCCTATATGTTGATGACATTCTTCTTGCTGTGACATTCTTCTTGCTGCAAATGATGTTGGGTTGTTGCATGATGTAAAGGTGTTTTCTCTCTAAGAACTTTGAAATGAAAGATATGGGAGAGGCATCCTTTGTGATTGGAATAGAAATAAAAATATTCCATGATAGATCACAAGGACTGTTAGGATTGTCTCAAAGAGCTTACATTGATAAGGTATTAGAGAGATTCAGAATGGAAGAAAGCTCCGTAGGAATAGTTCTAATTCAGAAAGGAGATAGGTTCAGCGAAATTCCAGCGAAATGCAATGTCCTAAGTGATTTGGAACGTAAAGAGATGGAGGTCTATTCCATAATGCGTCAGTGTTGGGGAAGCTAATGTATGTTCAAACATGTACTTCGAAATCGGCATATTAGTTTCGTCGTAGGAATGTTAGGGGCGATATCAAAAAGTAAATCATGATGTGCGACCAATTGGAAAGGCAAAAAGAAGTACTTAGGTATTTACAAGCACTTGGGAAGGATCATATACTCACTTATAGAAAGTCCAGCCATCTAGAAAGTGGTGGGATACTCAAGTATTTTAGACTAATGCGGTTGTGTAGATTCGAGAAAGTCTACATTTGGCTAACTTGTTTCTCTTAGTTGGAGGAGAGCAGTATCATGGAAAAGTGGAATGCAGTCTGTCATTGTCTACTATCCAGCAATGGAGCTGGAATTTGTGGCATGCTTTGAGGCCCACTGTTCATGCATTGTGGTTGGCGGACTTTGTCCTTCAGGTCTAGGCATTGTCGACAAGTATAGCTAGACCGTTGGAGAAATTTACTGTGGTAATTCCACCAGCTGTCTTCCTTCTCTAAGAATGACCATGACTCTAAGGGTGCAAAGCAACAATGGATTTTAAAAGTACCGCTATCTATGAAAGAAGAAAGTGCATAAACACAAAGTGTCAATTGAACATATCGGTACATGAAATCTGATGATAGCGAATCCGCTAACTAAAGGCTACCGCCGCCAAAATCCTTAGGCTTACCGCCCAAAATCTTCACTGGCCATGTTGATAGGATGGGCATTATAGATAAGTCCTTGTTAGCATGATGTTTAAACTTATATATATATACATATGGTTATTTTGCTCATATTATTGTGACACTTGAAATTTAATTAAAGATGAGTTTTTGCTTACTTATGTGTTATCCACATTATAGATGTATACAATTATGGTTTGGGTGAGATAACAATGTATTGTTTGTTGAATCGTTTCTCCATTAAAGTTTTAAGAATTAAAGTGATCTGTGATATATGGAAGGAATCATGTCGATTAATGACTTGTGACCGTCATAATCCCATCATTTTAATTCTAATTAAGGTAAACATGATAGACTCAAGAAATGCACATGGGCCAAGTGGGAGATTGTTAGATTATTTAATAATCTATATGTGGCCCTAAATAATAATCTATATGTGGCCCATGTGATTAAACGGCTGGTTCTAATTAAGGTGGCCCAAGATGATGGTTATTGGGCTTAATGGATAAGGACCAGTTAGGGTTTTTAATATCCTTCATCTACCTTACAAAAGATAAAGGAATCAACAGCTTATGGTTAATACAGAAAAGAAAAGAAAGAGTGTGATGGTTACCTCAAACACATACGGTGATAGGTTGTTTGAGAGAGCGTGAAAAGAAACTCCTGGAAAGAAACTCCCGTACCTGTTGATAATTCTCTTACCACAGAGAGAAAATTTATGGACAAAAGGTCAGAGTGAAGAAACATAGATCTGCTGTTACGGTGAGAATCGAATTGCCGCAACGAGGTAATCCATAACATAGATCTACTGTTATTTACGGTGAGAATCGAATTGCCGCAACGAGGTAATCCATAACATAGATCTACTGTTATGGAGCAAACTACGCTTTCGATTATTATATATTCTTGTCAAACAAATTCTATGAACAATAGATCTATGCTATATTAAAGTTTATTCAACACAGTCTTAATATAAGCTCTCCAAATTTCATCATGCATATTAAAAGGATACTCCCATGTTTGTCGGTGTAAGCCCGGATCTAATGAATTGATATCAAAACCTTCTTTGAGAGTTAGCAGGATGATTATCATGAGAAGTTGGAGGAACAGGATCTATATAAGCATTTGGCTACTCAATAGAATCTGACGTTTTGACTACAGAATTTGATATTTCAACATTCTTCCTTTTGAAATAAGCATCAAGTAGATGGTTTTCCCATCTATGAAAAAAATATATTATATTTTATTTTTTTTATTATGCAAATAAAACCAATTAAAACAAGCAACATAAATTTCAATAATTATTTAGACAACTAATTTAACAAAAACATTTAACGGATAAATATTTAATATATTCATATAAATAGACCACCACCCAGGCTCATTGGTGTTAAAACATTGAAATTTTGAAGATTTTAAAGTATAAAACATTCCAATACTAAGTTGATTATGCTTTATTGATAAAAAATCTCCTATATATTATAAAAAAAATACTATTAATAATCAGTCATAAATTAAAAAAAAAAATAAGAACAATGCATTTAATATGCCTGCATTTTGTATTTCATGAATTTGTATAATAGCTATTCAACTTAAACTTATTTATTTTTACACTTTTTCTTTTTAATGCATTTAATACAATTTGTATAATGAATAGTCAATTTTATATTCTATTTCTTAGTCAATTTCGGACAAAAATATTCAAATGTCCTTAGAATTTTGGTTGCATTTTCAGGTCTCATATTTAGCATTATGATTAAGGCAATAATAAAAATCTGTAACCATCTCTTATCACCATATGTTATATATATATTCAAAGAACTTTCAATGATACAAATCCTTTCACTTCATAGCTCCAATAAAACAATAGGGGCATAGTAAATAAGCATTTAAAATAAAGCTAAAATTAATAGGAAAATCATTTTTTTTATTACCTGTCGGTTCCCATTAAATCTTTTTTGGCCTAATCACAATTAATTAAATTTAGAAAAAATAATAAAAAATTTATTCATCCTAATTTGGTAATTCCTCAGCCTTTAAAATATCTAAACTAAAATTAAATTTAAGAGAATTGAAAACTGAAAATAAAATTAACAAAGAAAAATTAAAGAAAAAAAATATGAAAATTGAAACTAGCCTGAGCTTCTTTTTTTTTTTTAATTATTCTTCACTTAATTCATGAACAAGAGTCAAAAACTGAAAGTTAGAGATATGATTGAAGAGCATTGAGCAACAAAAATTAAAAACTGGGGACAGGTGACTCTTTTAATGTTCTAGGGTAAACGACAGGATTTATACAGGTTATTAGCAAGTTATTTTTTTATTAAAAAAGTCATTAATTACTAATACAAATTCATTGTTAAAAGTTAATGGCCCATTGTTTGTTTCTTTTAATGGGCCAAACATGCAACCCATTTGAAAACGGTCATCGCAACATCACAAGGATAGGATCACCTAATTAATGAGATTGGAAGTGATTTTTTTTTTAAACGAAAAAAAGGACACTACTAGGTGTGTTAGTTATTGTCCGGTCAGCTCGGGCATTGACGTCCCAATTTAAGACATCCCATAGGGCATCCCGACTTCCCCCTTCCTGCAGGCAGCCTACAAAGTGAGTCATGGCTACTAGACAGCAAAGTCAATATTTAGACATCATGTTTAACGGGATGTTGTCGTGGAAGATCGTATCTGGATCAAGCAAGCGGATGATTCATAAACTTTTTCACAAGTGCACAAAATCACAAATAAATAATAAAGAGTGAGTAGAGTATCGTTCCCACGAGGATTGTATACCAAGTACCAAAATTGTGTTAACATACTATTATTTAAACGACTATAAGAAGGATTATTTTAAGAAATTAAATTTAAAAAAAATAAAAGAGAACAAAAAGAAATCAAGCAAGACAATTTGATAAAAAGAAATCAAGCAAGACAATTTGATAAAAAGAAATCAAAGATTAAAAGCTACTAGGAATTTTGATTTCACTTAATTCTATCCAATTTAATTTATTAGTTTTTTTTCAATTTTAATTGTTCAAGTAGGGAAAACAACCTTAAAATCACTAACAAGCTCTTCTGATGTATTGTTAGCTATTTTAACCCGGTCTAATAACCTATTTCTAATAATGCAATCAAACATGAATTAAATCATTAAGTTTTATGGTTTGTTTATAAATTGGTCTAAATAACCTTATTTCTAATAAATTGCAATCAAACATGAAAATTAAATCATTAAGTTTTATGGTTTGTTTATAAATTTCATACCTAAAAGTCGTAACTTATGGAAAACCCCCATAGAGGTCAAACAATAGCTTTCTTGTATCAAGGTATTATTTCCATGTAATTTATTACCTTTTTCATATCAATAAAACCCTTCTCCTGTAATGATTATGGAAATAAATCAAGATAATGATTAATGAAATAAATCAATCTAGAAGAGAAATTTTACCTGGAAGCATTAAGTTCAATAATAAATTATATCATGAACAAGGAAAAACAAATCTAATAAAATAAATTAGAACCAAAATTAAGCTACATCAAATCCGTAGTATATGAATTTAGTTCAACATCGTAAATAAATTAAACCCAAATAAACTTGAAAATATTCTCATAATCAACATGAATATTGAAAATAAAACAAGAAGAGAGTGTAGAAATAAAAACCAGTCAACGATTGGTTTGAGCGGCTTCCTTGAATCTTGACACCAACTTGAAAAACTTAAAGTCTTAAAGAGAGAGAAAATTATGTAAAAAATAATAGAACAAGAGATGGAATATACAATGAATGATTCGACCGGGATCATGGCTAATCTCTCTCTTTTTTTATATAGACTTTCTAGAATATCTTCGTGTTCTAGGAAAGTGAATATCTATTGTGTAAGAAATCTTTTGGAGATAGAAAACTGTTTAGGCTTTGTATTTCTTCCTGATTAGCACTCTTCCAGCGTCTGAATAGGACTACAGTTTTAATAAGATACGTCCCACAATATCGTTATATGGACAACACAGGCTTAATATGAAATTTCCGCCCAAGTTGAACTCTGCAGAGTAGCACGGGGGTGCTGGGTAGCACGCCCTAGGGTGCTACTGTTGGAAGTCTTTGACAATTAATCTTCTCTTGCATTTTTAGCTGGTTTTCTATAAAAATCTTGCAAAATTCTTCAAAATCAAGTGAAATATGATTAAAGGAAGCTTTACTGAAAAACATAAATAAAACTAAATACAAACTAATTAAAGTAATTAAAAATACTAAAAATTCTAATAAAAACTATATTAAAAATACTATAAAAATAACAACTATCAAAATTTTATAAAAAATAAACAACTATCAAAATTTTTTAAAAATTAACCATTGAATTGTCCTCAAGCAACAAAAAACGTATAAACAAAAAGAAAAACACAAGCTTAGACAAAATTAACAAAGCTAGCCTTAATATTGGTGGGGATAATTATTTAATAATTTTTAAAATTATCAAAAAATTATTAACATGCGAATAAAATCAGTGTTTCGTAATTTGCTAATTATATTGTAGCAAAATTCAATGTGGTCTCAACAAAACAACTATCAAAATTTTCCAAAAATAAAACCATTGGTTGTCCTCAAGCAACAAAAACTATAAAAAAAGGAAAAAACACAAGCTAGACAAATAACAAAGCTAGCTTAATTACTAGCTTAATATGGTTGGGGATAATTATTAATAATTTTAAAAATATCAAAAATTATTAACATGCGAATAAATCAAGTGTTTCGTATGCTAATTATATTGTAGCAAAAATTCAATTCTCAACAAAACACATTCCTTAATTTTAAACATAAGTTAATAAGATTTTCAACATCAATAATTATTCAACCTATGACAAATAGAATATGAATTTTCACAAAAATTATTTATACTTTGAATAAGATGTTTAACAAAATAAATCCAACATGCTCATAGGCAAAATTAGTAATCCCTTCTCCACAATTGAAATGCACACAATTAGAAAGATTAAAATGTCTTTATTTGGGTTGTAATGGGTTTTAGGGATATACTTCAGCTAAACAAGGGAAATGATAAAAGGATAGACAAAAAGCACAAAGAATGCATCATATCAAGATTTTCATTACATCAAATTTTTTTTTTTTTCAAAAGAGAAATTACTGTGGAATAATTTACTTGCACAATATTAGAGACCATTTGGCGAGGATTATTCTTCTTAATTTTAATATTTTGAGAACAACTTCCTTGCTATAATTCCCCAAACTTGAATTTTGATTATTTTTTATTTCATAGGGTGATCCTTTTTTCTTTTTCTTTTTAATTGCTAGCATTAATGAATTAACTCTCCTTTTTATTCGTTTTTTTATATATATTTTAATGTAGCTAAACCTCATAATTATACATTCTTGTACTTAGGGTAAGGATTTAAACTTGGTTTAATGGCTAGGTTAAATTAAAACTGTTGGTTTTTAATGGGCTAGGGTTAAACAAAGGTAAACAATTAAAATTTGGCCATATTAGGCTTCAAAATTAGTGCAAGGTAACTTAGGTTGGCCTTAGGCTAAATATGAAGTTCAAACAAAAAAAAATGCCCTAAAATCATCTCTTTCTAAATGTATAGCATTTAAAATTTTACCTCAAAAGTGAATTCTCTTTCTAAATGTAAGCATTTAAAATTTTACCTCAAAGTGAATTCTAGTTTGTTCTAGGAATGCCAAGGTTAAATAAATTTTGATTAAAACATATCTATATATATATATTAAAATTCACAAAAATCAGTGTTCATGATCTTAAAAACAAATGGTTAAGTCAAATAATCATGTTAAGTTAAAAATTTAAATTAAAGCCTAAACATACTAGACTAAATTTATCACAGGTTACTAAATTATGATAATTTTCAAGCTTGCTCATAATTATTCCAACTATCCTAAGCTAATGAAACAAATAAAACTAAAATTTTAACTAAAATTTTTCTTCCCCCAACTTAATCTAGCACGTTGTCCCCAATCTATGCAAAAATAAGATCACTTCTCCAAACTTATCATATATTATCAAAATAAGGTACAAAAATAAAAATAGAACTGAGAACACCTTTCTACCATTGTATTGAAAAATACAATAATACTCATGAAAAAGATTGAATGAGAGCCGGGTTAGATTCTGAAAGTAGAAGAAATTATGGAAAAGAAAAACGAATAAAATATCCCACACACTGAAAATAAACTAGAACAATATTCAAAACAAAATAAAACAACAGGAGTTGTAAATAACAAAAACATAAAAAAGAATAAACAAGAATAAAAAAAAACAGGAAGCATTTTCACTTTGCAAGTGGTTGAGGAGATTAGAGAGAATTGGAGAGGATGTTTGAGGAGGTATAGTGGGCAGTTAAGGCTTTTAAAAGAGAAAGGAAGACTTAGGGTTAGATTTGTGCACGATTTCTGAAGGTTTCAACTTGCCCTTGTAAAAACTGAATCTGTAGCATGGCACGGGGGTGCTAGGTAGCACGCCCTGCTTGTCCTAGAACTTGACTCTGACACTTTCAACCAGTTTTCAAGCCTCTTTAATCCTTCCTTGACCTACAACACGAGTGTAAAACACCAAAATAAAGAAAATAATGATTTAAAGATGGGAAAAAAATGATACATACAAATAAACAAAGAAAATGATGGATTGCCTGCCATTAGTGTTTTGTTTAAAGTCTTTAAACTCGACTTTTGAAGTTTATCAAATAATGGTTTTCGCTCATAGTATGTATCATGTAATATCACACATGGGTCTTGGTTGAAAATGCCCTCAAGATTGACTAGTTTGAGAAAATTTTTATGTTCGTCCTATCAACAACATACATGGGTCTTGGTTGAAAATGCCCTCAAGATTGACTAGTTTGAGAAAATTTTTATGTTCGTCCTATCAACAACATCTCGCTTTGAATGATGAAACTGGGGAAAGAACTGTATTAAATCATGGAGAACATAATTTATTAAAGGTGGTATCATTAGAAAGAAAGGATCTTCCGGTAGTGTATGTATAAAAATCAATGACGAGCTCAAATCAATAGTCTCAATTATTTCCTCATCCACCAATATTGCTTTATGTTTGTCTTCATTTAAACTTTCACCCAATGCCCCTTCCAGTTGTACCTTACTTTCTTCATTGTCATTAATTGTCGTGTCTGAAAATAAGAAAGAGAGATTTAATTCGTCTCAAAGGAGTTGTATTCTTCACATGTAGGCTTTACTTCTTTCATGTAGGCTTTACTTCTTCTAAAGGTGCAATTTTCTATAAAGTTTCCTCATAATCTAACTTGCACTCATCATCTTGATATCTATTAGCCATTAGGTTTGCAAATTGCTCTCATTGTACTTCCAAATTCTTCATTGTCTCTTGTGGGATCTTAAAACTCTTGCAAGTTTCATTCATAAATTCCATATGACATTTATTTAGGGCATCAATCAAATCCTTAATTTCATTCTCCTTTTTCTCTTCGTCCGCAAAATTTGGAGAGTATTGGTGATTCCAACCCTACAGTGAAGGATCTCAATGCCAACGATAGTTAAAATCCGCCATATCATTTAATATGTGAACTACATCTTCATAGCTACTTTCTGGAAGGTAAATATCGGTTGCCGAAAATTCACTATTTACCCAACTTCTTGTTTCTTCATCTAATCCAAAATAGAATATGTAAGTAAGATATTTATTTATAAAATTATGATAAAGACATCTCTCCAAAAATTCATTAAATCTTCCCCAAGTGGCATAAAATGGCTTCGAGTGTTGTTGACTAAAATATGCAACTATTTGTCGATGAAACATCTCAAAATACTTTGCAAGAAAATAATGAAAAAAAATCAACAAAAACAAAGAAAAACTACTAATAATATAAATAAATATTTCAATTAATAAAAAAATTAAAATAAAAAATTGTCTAAATTAATAATAGATTAATTGGTATTGATATTGGTAACGCCAATCCCAGGCAACGGCACCAAAAACTTGACAGACTTTTTCGCAAGTGCAAGAAATCACAAATAAGTAATAAAAAGTGAGTAGAGTATCATTCCCACGAGAATTGTATACCAAGTACCAAAATTGTGTTAACCTACTATTATTTAAACGACAATAAGAAAAATTATTTTAAGAAATTAAATTTAAAAAAATAAAAGAGAATAAAAAGAAATCAAGCAAGACTATTTGATAGAAAGAAATCAAGGATTAAAAGCTACTAGGAATTTTGATTTCACTTAATTCTATCCAATTTAATTTATTAGTTTGATAATCAATTTTAATTGTAATTTTTCAAGTAGAGGAAGCAACCCTAAAATCACTAACAAGCTCTCCGATGTATTGTTAGCTATTTTAACCCGGTCTAATTACCTATCTTCTAATAGCACAATCAAACATAAATTAAATCATTAAGTTTTATTTTATGTTGTTTATGAATTTATACCCAAGGTCCATTAACTTGTGAAAACCTTTCATGGGACAAACAATATAGCTTCCGCATTCAAATATATTCCCATGTAATTTATTACCTTTTTCATACTTCAAAAACCTTCTCCTGATAGCTGATAATGAAATAAATCAATTCATGGGAGAAACTCCTGTCAGCGTTAAGTTCAATGAATAAATTATATCATGACAAGGAAAAGCAAATCTAATAAAATAAATTGGAATCAAAATTAAACTACATCAAAAATCCGTAGTATTATGTACATCAAATCCGTAGTATATGAATTTAGTTCAACATAGTAAATAAATTAAACCCAAATAAACTTGAAAATATTCTCATAATCAACATGAATATTGAAAATGAAAAGAAGAGAGTTTAGAAATAAAAACTAGTAAATGATTGGCTTTAACAGCTTCCTTGAATCTTAACACCAACTTGAATACTTGAAGTTTTAAAGAGAGAGAAAATTATGTAGAAAACAAGAGAACAAGAGATGGAATATACAATAAATGGATTCGACCCCCGATCATGGGTAGTCTCACTCTTTATATAGACTTTATGGAATATCTTCATATTCGTTCAGGAAAGTGAATCTCTATTGAGTAAAAAATCTTTTGTAATGATAGGAAACTCTTTAGGCTTTATTTTTCTTCTCAATTAGGACTTTTCCAGCGTCTAAATAGAACTTCAACTTTAATAAGGTACATCCTACAATATCTTCATGTGGGCAGCACATGCTTAATATGAAATTTCAGCCCAATTTGAACTCTGCAGAGTAGCACGGATGCTGAGTAGCACGGATGCTGGGTAGCACGCCCTGGGGGTGTTATTTGCTGGAAGTCTTTGACAATTGATCTTCTCTTGCATTTTGGCTAGTTTTCTATAAAAATCTTATAAAATTTCTCAAGATCAAGTGAAATATAGTTCAAGGAACTTTTATTAAAAACATAAATAAAACTAAATAAAAATTAATTAAAGTAATTAAAAATACTAAAAATCCTAATAAAAACTATATTAAAAGTACCATAGAAAAACACCTATCAATGATCGACGTCTTTATCACCATAGGCTACCACCTTGGTTGGTGAAGTGAGTTTAATATGATGTAAAAAAAGTAAAACACATCAGAAATTGAAAAATAAGTACTTTTAGAATTTTTTTAAAAAAGTACTTTTAGCATAGGTGAGTATAAAATTGCCTGAATGCTGCACATTTTCAGAATGTTGTCTGGCTTTTAAACAAAGAAAACAAAAATAAAAAATTTGGAAGCAAACTTATAAAACTAATAAAGAGAAACAAAAAGAAATCGTCCAAAGCCTTCACTCTAGTCCACATACAACTATTAAAGCTGAATATTGTCCCAAGTAAATTAAATACACATAATAATAATAATAATAATAATAATAATAAAGAAATTGAAACAAACAAAAATCATTTGGTAGCATAGAGACAAAAAAAACAAGAAGGGACAAAAGGAATAAAGGTAGACAACATTGGTTGTGTAAGAAGAAAAGTCACTATCATATCAACGATAGGTTAAGCTGCTATAGTCTCTCCTGTCTTTCTCTAGAAGGTTTTGTTATTTGTTTAACAAGTCTTTTTCAGGCCTAGTCAGGAACCAGAATTACAAGTGGAGGGGGCAAACTATAAATAATTGAAATTTTATAGTGAAAATTTGTACACATTAAAATAAATTTTAGCCTATTAGTGAATATATTTCATTTACTAGTCATTAATTTTTAAGAAATAATTATTATCCTAAACAAGAATAATCACGTACAAAAAAATATAAAGATGCTCGTAATAATACTAAAAATATAAAGAAAAAATATATTTTTAATAGTCTTAATTTAAATATAATAATTATTTTTAATATTAAAATTTATTAAAAACGTTATGCTTAAAAAAAATTAATACACATATATTCACACACAAAATACATAGAAGCACAACCTCCCTTAGTCCCACAAACCGCCCCAAAATAACCACTTGCTTATTTAACACTATTTTTCTTTCTTTCTTTTTTTTTTTTTTTTTTTTTTTTTCTCTTTCTTTCTTTTTTTTTTTTTTTTTTTTCTTGTTTTTTTTTTTTTTTTTTTTTTCTGAAAGTGACTCCACCATCCCTTATTGTACATTAGGGTGCCATTTTACTTGTCTCCCATTGTGAATTAGCCTAAAAAATTTGCATATGAGCTTCAACACAAAGATAAGGTTATAACCTTAAAAAGTATTGTTCAAAAAATTCAAAAAATTTGCATATTGACATTTTGCTTATGTAAAACATATGATGGTATAGATATTAACCACCTCAATAGATAAATTCACTCCTGTAATTTTATGAAAAATTTTGTGCCACCATCAACTGTTATTTTAACCTATTAACTACTTCAATTTTTATTAAATACTTTAATTGACATATTCAACTTTTATTAAACACTTCAAGTTATAAAATTAGATCGATTAAACGCGTATATTGTATAGCCGAAAAATATGAAATTATTATTTCAAAAGTTATATTAACCATATATCAAATTAATATTTTGGATATTAAAGCTAAAAACCTTAAAACTTTATTGTTTTTAATGTGGCAAGGTGCAAAATTATTACAAAAAGAGAAGCTGACGGTGCTACAATATTAATTTTAAAATTTACACTCTGTTTGGGTGGAGATATTCTTTTGAAGAAATCAAAATAGTTGTTTACTTTGTTTGAAAAAGAAAGAAAAATAATAAAGGAAGAAAAAATTAATTTATTTTCCTCTCTATCTCACATAGATAGAATCTCTCTATTTGGAAGAGAAAATAACGGTGAAATGTTAAAGTTTCTCTACTTTTTACACAATTACCCAAATACCAAATTAATTTTAACTAAATATTAAAGATATTGAAATAATATAATCGTTAAAATTCTCTAAAAAGATAAATAAAGTTAAAATAATAAAATATCAATATTAATAATTTTTTTTCTTTAAAATTTTACCTTTTTAAATAAAGGAAAATAAATTTATTTTTGATTCCTTCGATATTTTCATTTCTCTTTTTTCCGACCAGAGCGGTAGAGCGCCATAAAATTGCGAAATTATATATTGGGAGATGTGAAACCAAAACAATGATGGTTTATGAAAAGAGTGGCTGCAGGGGATTAATAATGACATGAGGCAACGAAATTGGTCCCACCAAATTATCTCAGAATATCTATACGGAAAAGGATAATGTTTGTTAAAGTGGTAGGAACAAAGAGGAGATTCTGTTTACGGCACTTTTAATTTTGGGTTAGCACTTAGTGGTACCGTCCTTCCATGATAAAGCCAAAACAATAACCGGCCATAGGAATTGTCATAATTGCCTCAACTTAATCTAGTTTTCATGTTAAGTACATATCACTTAATCAAATGAGGCTGTTCGGATAGTTTTGGAATTTGAGTAATTAAATTTTTTTTTTGGTTGAGTTAAAATAAATATATATGAAATTTTAATACGAGAATCTCCCATCTCTTTACTATAAAATAAATAAAATATTTTTATTGCTATTTAAGATAAAGTGAAAATTGCATGTAGTGACAATTAGCTAGTAATGAAAATTTCATTGACATGATAAATTGGAAAATATTATTTTTGGAATGACTTTCATCAATATTGAACCTCATATGAAGAGTAATGTTGATTTGGTAAAAAAATTTTTTAAAAAATTATTTTACTAGTCTTAATCAAAATTCTTTTTGCATTTTTTTTAATCTTTTTCTCTGCCAATTTGTATTCATGATGTTCTCGGCAATAGTTTTTGAGCTAACTTTTAGTATTTTAATTAAACAAGTGTTTTTTTATAAAATGTTAAACACTCTAACATTTGCAACAACTTTTGAACTAGGCTGGGAAGGATTCGAACTTAGATCTATTGCTACGTTGTATATCTATTTACCACTAAGCTATGCCTTAATGTGCAAAACTCTTTCTCTATTAACAATTACCAGCTAAAAGCTAATAGCTTATGGCTAACAACTAATAGAACAACCAATACCTTCTACAACAGCTAATGGCTACAAAACAATTAATATTGTTGAACAAATCCTTAGCTTTTAATGTTTAGTGTTCACCTTTTAATTAAAATTTTTTTGACAATCATACTATTGTTTTTGCCCTCTGAAATCAACTAATTAAACAACTAATGTTCTTTTTTGTTATTTTAAGTTAAACTACTAATTAAAAAACTATTTTTATCGAATACTTCTAATGTAAATTGCTATATAAATAACTAGGGGTGGCCACGGTTCCAGAACCGGCAGTTCCGGTTTCAAAAAATTTGGAACCGGAACCGAACCGAAAATTTCCGGTTCCGGTTCTGGTTTGAAACTGAACGGTAACGGTTCCGGTTCCGGTTCCGGTTTCGGTTCCTTAACGGTTTCAAAACCGACGGTTCCAACTGATTTTCTGGCAAATTGCATAATTTTAAATTTAAAATTTTGAAGACCGGTTTTCAAAATTTTAAAAATTTGTGAAAGTTATTTCTAAAAAAAATACACCTAAAAAATTAAAAAATGCAAAAATTTGTGAAAGTTATTCTAAAAAAAATACACCTAAAAAATTAAAAATGCTTCAATTAAATTATTTTTTTAAAGACTTGAACTTAAATTATTTTTTAAAAAAAGTCTTCATTAAATTATTCTTGTTTTAAAAAAGTTTTGAACATAATTTAAAAAAAAAAAGGGCTTGATTTTTTAAAAAAAGGGCAAAAAAAAAAAAATAAGTTGCTTACGTATCCTTGGGGTTTAGAGGAATCAAAGCCCACGTAGTTCTTACTTATCTTATACCAATTTCACCCATTTTACCTTAATCGCTATTTGCACTACCGGTTGATATTCTCGTTGAGGACCTATTGTATAAATCATATAAATCTTCATTTTCTTTTAAATTTTCTTATGCTCTTAGTTCAGCTTTGCTCCAATCATCTACGCATAATTGTGCTTCTAATGAATCGAGTGTCATACGAGATCATGTTTCATCAAGTATGTTTCCTACTTGACTAAAAGCTTGTTCAACCACAACAGTGGAGACCGGAGTTGCTAAAACTTGTTTTGCAATTAAAGAAAGAATTGGAAAAGTATTTGCGTGACGATTCCACCAATCTAAAATTGGAAAATGATTCCACCAATTAGAATTGAAAAGTTATTACATGCAAAATTAGCACCAACCTCAAAAGAAGTGTTAAGATAGTTATCAAATTCGAAAAAAGAACCGGATTCCATTGGTCTTTTTTGTCTTTGTAGTAATATACGTTCAGCAGCACCAACACTTACCCTTTCAGTTGGGAATGATTGATTATTGAATGAGAAGAATTAGAAGAAGTAGATGAACTAGAATATTGAACAAATTCAGTATATAATTCTATAATATTTTATCTAACTTCATCCAATACTACATTTATATTAACACTATTTTCTATATCAAGATTTAATATTTCATAATAAAGAGTCAAATATTCAGATAAAATTTCAAATTTGCATCTAGGATCAAATACACAAGCAACAAGAAAAATGGTGGTATATTTTTAAAATAAGATAACCATTTTTTTTTTCATTGATAAAACGCAATTTTGTAATAAAATATCATTTTCAAATTCTTGAAGTGCACTAACAATATTAATGCATATAGGTAAAAATAAATGAGATGTGGGATAATAAACCCCTAATAAACCCACTTAAATTTATAGGAGCATTCATTAAATATTTTAAAATATCTAAAATTTTTGCACAAATATTCCCAAGTTGTGGATATAAAATTAATATCTTCAATATTATTAGTAACAAAAAAAGCATTAAATAATTCTTTATAGAAAAAGACTCGTTTAATAATTCATATGTTTGATTCCAACGGAGTTGGCGACATTCCCTTGAAAACGTTTTGGCTCTTTTATTATTTTTCTTACATAATTTAGCACAACTTTTCATCACTTTGGGATGTCCCATAAATATGAAATAGCTTTTTTTTTAATTGGAGAAATAAAAAGATTCAAGAATTTTTTAAACCATCTTGTACACATAAATTTAAAACATGGCATGCACATCTTATATTGAAAAAAATTTTCCACCCAATATTTTGGTTTCAGAAATATTTTAAGTTACAATAATTGCATTAGTATTAGCAGAACATTATCAAATGAAAGTGAAATTTTTTTTTGGGTTCAACTTATATTCATTTTAAAATTGAAACAAATTATTCTATTAAATATTATTTGCAGTATGCTTTCATCATCAAAAGCCAAGAAATGCAATAATTCTTTTTTTGAATTTTTCCAATCATCATCAAATCTAATGACAATGTAAATGCCCATATAAGAATGCATTTGCCAATGATCACTCCAAATATCACAACAAATTGAAAACGAATTTAACACGAATTTTCATTTGAGAAAATAAAAGCTCTAACTCTTTTTTTCCTTTATTATATAAAGAAATAATAGTTCGTTTTACAGTATTTTTTAGCACTCTTTTAGCAGAAAGATTTAAAACTTTTTGACAATATTTTTTAAAACCTACTTTTTCACCAAAACTAAAAGATAAATGTTCCATAGAAATCTTTTTTTGCTAATTCTTCTTTTTGTATTTTTTCAGAATATTGAAATAAAGAAAGGTTAGAAAATGCGTACCCAGAAATTTGTGTTTGAGACCAATCAACTCCTATTTTTGTTGGATGTTTTCTCTCCAAATTCTTCCAAAATGATCTACAGCCGCCCAATTGTTTAAATTTATAAGATTTCTACAATAATTGCAAATTACATCGAACTTACATCGAACATTTTCTCACCTTTGAATTTTTTCGTGAAATGAATGGCGAAAATGTCGAAACTTTGTCTTGCTCTTCGAAGAATTTGTGTACGTTGCTCTTGCTCTTGCTCTTCCTCTTCTTCTAATTGTTCATTATTAAATTCAGATACTTGAGTTGGAATTTCCATATTTTCATTTGGATTTCCTTCAAAATTAAATTGGTTGGGAGTGAAATCAAAGATGTTGTTTGTAGGGATAGATGAATATTGTGTTTCTCCAATCTTTCCCTTGCCCTTACCAGAATTTGAGTTTCCTCCACTTGCCATTAATTATATGATAAATAAGATATTAATTTGGAAAAGTGAATAAAAAAAATTAGAGAGAATTAATAAGAGAGATGTAGAGTAAGAGTATAGTATTAGTGTAGAAGAGAGTAGAGATTTTTTTAGGAGGAATTTGTAAATGGAATGAAATGAGGTATTTATAATAAATCCAAAAAAATATTTTTTCCAAAAATACCCTTGAAACTCCCTTGAAACTAGCCGTTATGTAGCCGTTTATGGTTGTTGGGAGGGGTAATTAAGAGATTTCACAACAAAATTTTAAAAAAAAATAAATCTGACAGTTTCTAACTGTTAGAACCGCCGGTTCTAACCAGTTCGAACCGGCGGTTCGAACCAGCCGGAGAACCGACGGTTCCATCCGGTTCCGACCGATTTTTTAATCGCCGGTTTGCGGTTCCAACAATACTGGAACCGGAATCGAACCGAAAATCTCCGATTTCGGTTCCGGTTCAGACCGGTTCCAGTTCCCGCAGGTTTCGGTTTCGATTCGGACCGGTTCCGAACCATCGGTTCCGGTTCCCGGAACCGTAATATGGCCACCCTTATAAATAACTACTAGTTAAAAGCTAATAGCTAACCTCTAACAACGATTACAATAGCTAAAAGTTACTAAAATAACTAGTACTGTCAAACAGATCCCATATATAAAGTTCTTAGTTGGGAGCTAAACTTTGTATGTGAGGGAAGTTAAAAGTATGTTTACTTATAGAAAATAACTTTTTCATTTTTTATTTTTTAAGAAAATAGTTTTTTTAAAATAAGAAACGAAAAATAGAAAACTTGTCAATAATGAAGTCATATTTCAAATTCAAAAGCTTAAAAAAATTAATGATTGTTTACACCATATTCTAATTATTTTTGCGTTATGGATTTGACTTGTGATTTTATGATTTATTTGGGCTTAAGTAATTAATTGGCTTTTAAAATATTAGAGGCTCATAATTAATTAATTACTCTCTCTGTCCCAAAATATAAATCATTTTTGATTTGTTATTTTAGTCCAAAATATAAGTCATTTTGTGTTTTTCAAGAAGCAATAAGTGATATTTTTTCAATGTTTGCCTTGTTTACACCATATACAATAAATATTTCACAAGCAACTATTACTTTTGAGATAAAGGATAATTTGGTCAAATCACCCTTGAGTTTGTTATAATCTAGGAGAATTAATTGCTTTCTTAATCCTTGTGCAAAAACTTTAAATAACTTATATTTTGAGACATAGGAGGTAATAGCTAAGTAAATGCATTGAGAGTTAATAGGAGTTAACAGGTAACAGAAGAGATCAAATAACTACCCGCACGATGCACAATAAAGAGAAGTTACTTGAGTTGCTTGGACAGTTGAGATGTCGTGCAAATAATGAGAAGTTACTTGAGCAGTTACTTGGACAATTGAGATGTCCTGTGCGTGAAGTGTTAACTGTCAGGTGCCTATAAAAGCCAAGCTTAAGTATAGAATGAGCACCAACAATCAACTCCAAAAAATCAAACTCAATTTCTCAAGCAAATAGCAATTTCAATTTCATTTATTTTCATTATAATTTCCTTTTCCAAATATTCTCAAATTGTTTTTTGTAATTCCTATTTTTGTCAATATAGTATTTCAATTTCAAAGCAATTTCTATTTTGTGTGTAATTCTTCTAGAATTTCTAGTTTTAAGCATTGTCAAATTAATTTCTAGCAATTAGGGAAGCATTACCGTGGAGCCAAAACCCTTCAATCTTTTGATTAAGAAGTTCAGGTGGTGCAATTTATCCCGTAGTTGGTAAATTTCAATATCTGGCACGCTCAAGCTGTTAGTCAACAATAATTGTTTTAGAGTGTGAACAATAATGAAAAGAAATTTAGAAACTTTTTATTTTAATATTTTAATATTCATTATTGATCTATTTGTAATAATATTATTAATTTTTATCATTTTATAAAAATTTGTAAAAATGAATTATATAATTATAAATATATGATATGAAATTAATTCATATTAAAGCAGAATACGAAATTCAAAAATTAAACATTTATTTTAAGTTATTTAAATATTTTTTATTATTTTTCAATAAAAATTTTTTTAAAAAACTTATAAAATTTTAATTATAAAAATGTCATTTTTTTTAAAAATTGAAAATATGCTTTTTATTATAAACTAAAACTGTAGAAAACAACTTAACGTTATTTTTCAAATCTTAGTAAATGTTAGAAATCTGGAAATTGGAGTAAATTAGACTAATAGTCACCTAACTTCGCACTTAATTTCATAAGGTCACATAACTTTAATTTATCATTTTTAGTCACTAACTTTGATGTTTGTTTCAAACCGGAATACCGATATGGAAAATACTAATATGGTAATAAAAATAAAATATTTTATTTTAAAATTTTGTATTCTTCCTAATACATGAATTTTCAATCTACCTATCAATTTTGTTTAATGAATAATATGATTTATATGAAACAATTTTTTAAAAAAATAAAAGAGAAAAAAAAATTTTCACTCTATCATTTCTATTTTTTAGTAATCTTTTATTTTCTTTTTTATATGCCTTTTTACTTGTAATTTTATTTTTGTAATATATGTAATTTTTAGTATTATATGAATATGAAAATCTGTTTTTCAATTTTTTTTGAAAAATTTTTCTAAAAAATTATTATAGTTTTGTACAAGTAAACAATCCCTAGAGTTGTTATTATCTCTTTATATTGCTATCTGTCAATGCATCAAAACCAAGGTAATTGTGCAGTTAGACAACATAAGGATGTTGCACTAAACATAGCTGTACAGCTATCTGCTAATTTTTTAAATTTTCATGAATAACTTTTGACATATAAGGATATTGCACTAAACATGTTGCAGCTTTTTTTTTTTTTTTTTTTTAAACATTGTTGCCAGCCTTTTTTTTTTTTTTTTTCTATAATCAAACATGTTGTCAAAAAAAAAAAAAAAAAAGACATATGACATTAAATTTTAAATGAGAATTAATTTCATAGGTTGAACGTACCGAAATACCCCCGTAAAAAAAAAGATTTATATAGTTATTTTGAAACTTAAATAATATTGTGCCAGGAATAATGTTTTTGGAAATAACCCAAATGAAATGTTGAAGAATATTAAAAAAAAATTAACATTGTCGGAATGCATTTAACTTTATACATTTTTTTTTTTTTTTTTTTTTAGTATTGGAGAAAGGATTTTTTTTTTTTTTTTTTTTAGTATTGGGAGAAAGGAATTTGAACCTGAATATATTGTCAAGTCATACATGCACTTACTACTAACCCATGCCTTGGTGTGCATTTAACTTCATACTTTTGATGTATGCTCTTTATTTATTTTTATATTGATTTTTTATTACAAAATATAAGGTAAATTAATGTTATTTTATTAATTATTTTATTATAAATTGATATGAGATTTATTTTAAATTGATATGAGATTTATTTTCTAATAATTAAAGTAGCAAAATTGTTATCATTAGTCTATTGATTTAAGATAATCATGCTAGGACCTTTTCCAAATTCTGCAATATAGCATTAGATAAAATGACTAGACTAACAAAATAATTGATAAAATAATCAATTAATAATTTGACTAAAGGCATGTTCAAACATATTAGATCCTGAAATATATATTTTCATCCTTGTAAAACAAAGGCAAATGAAAGTATAGTGATGAAAGAATATAACTTAATGTGGTTTGAAATTACAATAGAAGGGACTCAAACTTCTAGTTTTAATTACAATTTAAGAATTGAAAGAGTAGAGGTAAATTGGATAAGAAGTTAAAACCCATAAAATAAAACTTATGTAATTTGGATTTACTTGGGCTTGAGCCAACTAATGTCAAAAGGTGAAAATAAACTACTAATCAATGAGCTAGTTAATTGTTATTTTCATAGAAAAGAAAGATGAGCTGAGCAAGAGTAAAATAAGAGAGAGAAATTGAGGAAAAATTATCTTCTCTGATTGTATTTATATTATAAATATCAGTAACTAACTTTGACTAATTGATCTAACTAATCCTTCCTTATACTCTCATTAAAGATTTCTATTTCTATGCTCATCTTGCTTAATAAGAATTCATCCTAAAAAGTTTCTAAAGCCTTGTTAAAGATATCTGCAAGTTCTTCTCATGCTTAATTGCAAAATCTTCTAAAAGATAAAGAATTCACATCATCTCACATGTTATAACTACCATATATACTCAGTTTCTGAACTTCCTGATACAACACTTTGTTTCTTTGAATTTCAGCTAATCAATAACTTTCTCAAAAAAACACATAATCTAATTAAAGATTTCCTTAACTCATTGCAACCTTCCCAATCACTATATGTTTAATCAACTAGATATTTGCTTCAGCAGAAAAGAACACACCTTGACTAGGAGAACTCTTCAAGTATCTAAGAATTGTGTGAGTTGCTTTTATATGAACATTAGTTGGTTTGTCCGTAAATTGTGTAAGGACATGAATAACATAGCTATGTCAAGCCTAATTATAATCTGTTACTATTGAAAATTGGTAATTATTGAATAGTAATTACCACAACTGTATTCACCTTATGATAGCATCACCAGTAGAGGATTATTTGCTGCATTATCACTTTAAGTCTTTTTATTACTGTTGCGAGTTGTTGTCATATTTGTTCACAGCCACGGTAGATATTTCGTATTTATTTGCTCATAATTTGTTACAAAGAGCCTATAAATTTGTTGTAATATTGTATAAGAAGATAATTTAATTTATTGAAAATTATTCATTAATTTTCTATTTACTTTTCTTTTCATGGTATCAGAGCCTGGGTGTTGAATATGATAATTACTTTACCTTTTCTTTAAAAACCCAATTCACAGATTTTCCTATAACCTCAACCTTACTATCACCATGGATCCTCCCAATCAAACAACCCCTGTTGCAAATCCTACCGTAGTGAGTGAGAGCTCTTTAAATGATGCAATGTTCTTGAGCAACTATGATTCACCTAGAACTGTTCTAGTGAATGCGTCTTTAACTGGTCCTAATTATTTGTCCTGGAGCAGATCGATGTTGATCGCTCTTAAGGCCAAAGACAAGCTAGGTTGTATTAATGGCAAATACCCAAAACCTGCCCCTGATTCTCCTATCTTTGACAAATGGACAAAGGTAGATAATATGGTGATTTCTTGGATGCTTAATTCTATCTCTAAGGAATTGGCTGATGCTTTTTTATATACTGCATCTTTGAAGGATATCTGGGAAGATTTGGCTGAAAGGTTTGGGGAAAGCAACGATCCATCGCTTCTTCAAATCAAAAAGGAAATAGTGAGATTTACTTAAGGTAATTCTGCTATTTCTATTTATTACACTAAATTAAAGAAAATGTGGGATGAGCTTAGTTGTTTAAAGAAGTATCCTGTTTGCAAGTGTGGCGGTTGTTCATGTGAAGTTGCTAAAGAAATAGCAGATTTGGATAATGAAGAAAAACTTATTCAATTTCTCATGGGTTTGAATGAGTGTTTTGAAAATGTAATCAACCAAATTTTATTGATGTAACCTTTTCCTAGTGTTAGTAAGGCTTACTCTATGGTCCTACGTGTGGAAAAAAAAGAGGGAAATGCACTTTGTTACCATAGATTCTAGTGAAACACCTGCTGCTTTATTAGTGCAGCATCAAGGTTCTAGGAATCTTGCAGGCAAGAGTATCTACCGAAAAAATGATAAGTAGAAGAAAGCCGATCGGTATTGCACGAATTGCAAAGTAACTGGACATGTTAAAGATGCATGCTTCAAATTGCATGGGTATCCAGATTGGTTTTTGGAGCTTAAACAGAAGAAGGGTCAGTCACAGGCTTATCATGCTGCACTTGACACGCCAATTGACCATCAAGAGGTAGCACCGCTTCATGAGAGCGGTGAGATGAATGAAAACCTATCCAGCTTAATACAACTAGAGTATTTTAAGGCAATGAAAGCCCATGGTATAGTTCCACAGCATATTGAACAACCCAGTGTTAATTATGCCAACTCAGGTGTGGGATCTTTTACAGGTATGTCTTATACAAATTTAACTATTAATTCTACAAACAAAAGTAAAGGCATATGGATTATTGATATCGGAGCTACGGATCATGTCACTTGCGACAAGAGTTTATTTGATACAGCTTATGAACTTCCAAGGCCACAACTAGTAAGGATGCCTGGTGGCAGTTATAAACTAGTAACATATATCAAGAACATTACGCTCCATGATAGAGTTATCCTTTATAATACACTTTATGTCCCTTCCTTTGATTATAACCTACTCTCCGTTACTGCTTGATCTCGTACCTGCCATATTGCCGTAACCAATCTACTTGATTGTTCTATTTTACAGGATTTGTAGAGTAAGGAGATTCTAGCCATTGGGGATATGCATTCTCATTTGTACCACCTATCTACAAGCTCTTTTAACCTCAATAAAGTCAAGAGTTCAATAAATTCTGTATGTTCTAATCATTCTTCACATCTGTCCTTGTTATGACATTCTAGGCTAGGACATATAACCTTATAAAGAATGAAACATACCGATGTAATGAGTTCTTCTGAAATGAAAGAGTTTTTTTTGTCCAGTGTGTCCTTTATCAAAGCAAGATAGACTTCCATTTCCAAAGTCAACCTCCCAAAATTACAAATTGTTCGACTTGGTTCATGTTGATCTTTGGGGCCCTTATGCCATTGAGTCTATTACTAATGCTAAATACATGCTCACAATAGTTGAAGAAACCAGTAAATACACTTGGACGTATATGTTGAAATTTAAAACTGATGTACGTAGCATCCTACAACACTTTCTTACTTATGTACAAACCCAATTTCAACAAAAAATTAAGGCAGTCCGAACCAACAATGGTTCTGAGTTTGGTAACCAGATTTGTCAACAATTTTTCATTAAATTTGGAATCCATCATCAGAAAACATGTCCATATACGCCTCAACAGAATGGCACTGTTGAAAGAAAACACCAAACTCTCTTGCAAACAGCTCGATCTCTCATGCTTCAATCCAACATGCCTAAATATATTTGGTCTGAAGCTTTACTTATTGCCACTCATTTAATAAATAGATTGCCTTCTGCTGTCGCGAACTGGGTTTCGCCTTATTAACTATTTTACCAAACTTTACCAAATCTATCATATCTTAAAGTTTTTGGATGCCTCGCTTATGCAACAAATACTTCACCTCATAAAACCAAATTCGATCACCGGTCTATACCTGCTGTATTACTTATACATCACAACATAAGGCTTAAAAGCTTTATAATTTAAATAGTCACAAAGATCTTTTACTCTAGAGATGTGGTCTTCTTTGAGTCTAAATTTCCTTATCACTCTTCCAATCCTCATACCATTACTCAGTTTGTTTTACCCACTTGCCTTGATGTTCTAGAATCAGCCATTGCTTTTGATTACTCCCACACTACACCTGCTACGACTTCACCACCACCCTACTATGATAGGTACTCCACCTGAAACAGAAACTATTTATATGCCTTCTATACCTGATGTTATCCAACCACCTTTGAGACGGAGTACTCAGACTACGGCTCCAGCAGCTTGGCTTAAAGATTTTATTGCATATTCTTCAACTAATGGTTGTGTCTCTGCTCCACAGATCACTTCAGGTACTAATCTCTATACTTATTCTTCTTCTTTTTCATCATTTTTTGCCAATATTACTAAGCTTGCTGAACCAGCAACCTATATAGATAGGCTAGTAAAGATCCTAAACGGGTACAGGCAATGGAAGTTGAACTCAAAGCTCTAGAAGATAATAATAGCTAGATAGTGACTTCTTTACCTCCTGGAAAGAAAGCTATTGGCTCAAAATGGGTATATCGAATTAAATATTTTCTTGATGGTACTATTGACAGATTTAAAGCATGACTAGTGGCCAAGGGTTTTAATCAGATGTTGGGTCTGGATTATACAGAGTATTTTTCTCCGGTTGCAAAATTGGAAATTGTTCAGTTATTACTTACCGTTGTCACTATTAAAGCCTGGCCTCTTTATCAAGTTGATATTAACAATGCGTACTTGCATGGCTATATTGATGAAGATCTTTATATGCAACCACCTGTTGGCTACACCAAAGCAGCTCCAGGACAGGTTTGCAATTTGGTCAGGTCTCTTTATGGCTTGAAACAAGCCGGACGACAATGGAACAGAGAGTTCAAGGATGCAGTAATTGCTTTTGGGTTTCAACAATCGGCTCATGATCATTGTTTATTTTTTGAAGGTTCTGGAGTTGATCTAATTGTGCTTTTAGTGTATGTTGACGACGTTCTTTTGACAGGTCCAAATGAAAAGCTTATCATAGAAGTCAAACAACACTTGCACCATCAATTTACAATTAAAGATCTTGGTTATGCCAAGTTTTCTTAGGACTGGAAATAGCTCGTTCTACTGATGGGATGCAGATAACACAATGGGAGTACATACTTGATTTAATACAAGTTGTCGGTCTTCAAGATGCCAAGCCAGTTCCCACTCCTTTAATCCAAGGTGTTAAGTTGCAGCCAAATCAAGGTACTTTGTTAGTCGATCCAAATCAATATAGGAGTTTGGAGGGTAAACTACTATACTTGAGCCTGATTAGACCTGATATTACGTTTGTTGTTTAACAACTTAGTATTCATATGCAAAATCCTACTGATTGTCACTTAAAGGCAGCTTTGCATGTGTTCAAGTATCTTAAAGGATGTCCTAATACAGGTCTATTTTATTCTGCTGCTAGTTCTCTTATTTTAAAGGCATATTGTGATGCGGATTGGGCTGTCTGTCCAAGAGCCATCGATCCCTTTTCGGCTATTGTATTTTCTTAGGTAATTCTATTATTTTGTGGAAAGCAAAGAAGCAGCCCATAGTAAGTCGTTCTTCTGCCGAAGCAAAATACCGCAGTATGGCTCTCACTATTTGTGAATTGCAGTGGATTACTTATATTTTACATGATCTTAAACTTCATGTTCAGGTGCCTAGATCTCTGTTTTGTGACAATCAAGCTGCCTTGCATATAGCAGCAAATCCTGTGTTCCATGAAAGAACAAAACACATCGATATTGATTGTCATATTTTGAGGCAACAATTAAACTCTGGTTTTTTGAAACCGAAACATGCCAGTGGTTCTGAGCAATTGGCTGATATTTTTACTAAATCACTTCCATTTCCTCTGTTTTCTAAACTTTTGTCCAAGATGGGATTGGTCGAACTTCCACCCCTACCATCTTGAAGGGGGCGTGTTAGTAGTGATAATTGGTAATTACTGAACAGTAATTACCACAGCTATATTCACCTTATGATAGCATCACCAGCATAGGATTATTTGCTTCATTATCACTTTAAGTCTTTGGATTAATGTTGCGAGATTGCTATCATATTTGTTCATAGCCACGACAGATATTTCGTATGCATTTGCTCATAATTTGTTACAAAGAGCCCATAAATTTGTTGTAATATTGTACAAGCAGATAATTTAATTTACTAAAAATTATTCATTACTTTTCTATTTACTTTTCTTTTCATAATCAAATACAATAGTTTCCCAACCAATTGACTGAGAAGGATATGCTATCAACTCCCTTTTTAATATGAATCATTATATGATTCACTTCTATAGGAATTCTACAAAGTTTAGCTCCTAGTTGCCCATACTCTTCTAATAATTCAAATGTGTATTTTCTTTAACATACTGAAATACCCATTCTTAGATCTTGCAATCTCGAAACCTAGAAAATATTTTAAATCACAGAGATCTTTTAGCTTAAAATAAGAGCTTAACTTTTGTTTAAAACTTTCTAACCAATAACTCATTATTGATGGTTATGCCTTCATCATTTACATATACTAGAAACCATATGAAGTCTTTATGAATAGGAATAATTAGCCCTTGACTGTTTGAATCCAATTTTCAATAAAAACTATGTAAATTTAAAGATCCATTGTCTTGAGGCTTACTTAGGCCTATACAAAGACTTTTGCAACCTACAAACTAGTGTGCCTTTATTTTTGCTGGTTGTTTTTCTATGTAGCTACCTTATTTGCCATTAGTATTTTTTGAATATGGTGACCTATGGTAGGTCCATATAAACCTCTTCATCTAAATTCCCACTGACAAAGGCATTGTTTATATCAAGTTGTGATAGAAACCAACCCCTTAAGAGTAGCTAGAGGTAAAAGAGTCAAACAGTTGTGTGTTTGGAAATTGGACTAAAGGTTTCTTGATAATCAAAGCCTTGGCTTTAATTATAACATTTAACTATTAGCCTAGCCATGTATCTCACAATAGAACCAATATAATTAAATTTCATCTTATACATCCACTTACAACTTGTAGGAACCTTGCCTTTAGGTAAAGGCTTTAAAATTCAAGTGTTATTAGCTTCTAAGGCATCAAGTCCATTTTGCATGACTTGTTACCAATGAATAGATTGAATAGCTTGGGAATAAGAATGTGATTCAAGTGTAATTTAAATAGAGAAAATGATATGTTTATAGGATGAAAAAGGTAATGTTGAATTAAATAGGATGTACAAGCTTGAACATTAGGTGTTTTGGATTAGAAATGCGATAAGTGGTAATCATGAAGATAACTTGGTATTTTCACAATTCTAGAAGATTTTCTAAGAGGAAGACAATGCTTGGATGGTACAATAGGTTAAGATTGAGTACCAGGATCAATAATATTCCTATATAGATATCATAGCACATTCAAGGTCATTATGAATTGCAAATTCAGTAATAACAGGTTCAATGGTAATAAATTCAGAATCAGAAGTGAGATCTAAGGAATGAAAAATGTCAGAAGAAATAGTTAAAAAAAAAGTTTGAAGAATGTTGTGTAAGACTAAAATAGAAAAAGATCTTCATGAAATTAAAAATCGCTTGAAAGGAAATTTGTTTTTGTATTCAAATCATAAAGTTTGTATCCATCGACAATATTAGAATACATAGAAATATGCATCTCTTAGATCTAGAATCAAATTTTCTCTTATGATTGGTATGATTGATAAAATAATATAAACATCCAAAAGACCTAAAATGGTTGTAGGAAAGAAGTTTATGAAGAAAGTTGATAAGTTGACTTATTATGGAGAACAAATAAAGGGATTCTATTTATGATATATATTATTGTGAGAATAACATTACTCCAAAAAGAAAGTGGTAAAACCGAATAAAAAAGAAATGATCTTGCTATATTTAAAATGAGTTGATGTTTCCTCTCAACAACACCATTTTATTGAGGGGTATAAGCACAAGAAGTTTGATGTAAATGCTTTTAAAAGTGTAAAATGAAGGAGGGGAGAACTCTAACCATTATCAGACCTTAAAATCTTAATAGATTTGTTAAACTAAGTATGGATCATAACAGAGAAATGAGTAATCCATTGAAGGACCTCAAGTTTGTGTTTCATGAGATATAAGTACACTTCGAAAAATCATCAACTATAGTTAAAAATAGTGATTGCCCTGAATATAAGATTGTGAGTATGGTCCCCAAACATCACAATGTACTATATCAAACTAATCATTGTTGCACTCAACATGATTAGAAAATTGACAAATGTTTGTGTTAAGCTTTGGAACAAATAGTACATCGATCACAAGAAACATATTTATAGTCAACATCACAAAAATTTATTCTATCTAAAGGAAGATGACCTAATTTGTGGTGTCATACATAACAAGAAATGGATAAGTAATAGAAACTGCATTGGACAAACAATTATTGGCTAGAACAATCTTAGAAAGAAAATCTTTTTGAAGGAAGTATAAACCCAATTGTATTTTAGCCAATCCAATTGTCATTTATAATGAGAGGACCTAGATAAAGTAAGTGGTTAAGAAAAATATGAGACAAATTTGACTATTCTATGTCAATTGACTAACAGATATGAGATTAAAATAAAAGGTTGGAACCATAAGGACATTGATCAAAACTAAATTGGAACTCAAATGTATACTGCGTATTCACTAAGTAATTAAGGGAACATACTATGTGGTTTAAAGTTCTAGTGTTTATAATCTAAAGTGATACATAAAATTATATTTCAAGAAATTTATGTAAAGTAGCATTATGAACAGAAGAGAAAATGGAAGAAGGAATACTTGAGAAGTTTGAAAGATTTATGACAATATTTAACATGTGGTTAAGACTAACTTGAAGTGTCATTCAATGATTGACCATTAAATAATAATATCAGCTTTTGTATATGATTATGAATCAAACTATGTTGAGTTATAACAGTTTATGACTATAAATATAATCATTTCTCAAAAATACAAATCTTGTTAGAATTACTTGAGTCTCTTGTTTGATGCTTACTGTTTGTAGGATATAATTAACAACTTGAGAAGCTTAATAGGCTTTGTTATACTTAGGTGTAGAAGGATTCAATAATTGACCAATCTTAGAGACTGACCAAACTTAGAAGTAAATTATGTGGATGTTTGACTAGAATAAGTGAACTTTGATAATCCCCTTTTATTTAATGAACTTGAAGTTAGACGGATAACCAGTAAGTCTAAAGTAATTCTCTTTTAAATGCATCGATCCACTGTAGTGGCTATAGATAATATCACTCTTATTCCTTCTTTAACATCAGTAATTGAAGCAAATGACTTCTTTGGTTTCCCTCTTGTAATATCATACTATATGCTTGATGTAGTGTAGGAAAGGGAGTCATCAATATAATTTGGAACCTAACACCTTGGAAATGATTCGTTTAAGCCATTGAGAAACTTAAAGACATAATATTTTGTTGAGAATCAATAAAAGATTGAAAATAATTTAGTTACATTTTCCAAAGGTACAATGGGGTAAGGGCCTAAAATATCTCAATTCTTCCCAAATTGAATTTAACTCATTGAAGTAGGTAGTAAAAGATTTAGTACTTTGATTGGCATTAAAAGGAGATGTTATAAATGATATATTCTTGAGTTATTTGGTTTTACTAATCTTTCTTGAGCTTGTCTAAAACCTAATTTACTTCTTCTAGGTAGAAAAAGGTTGAAAATAATAGGAGCTGAAATTGATCGGAGAAGCCAAGCCAACAATAGGTTGTAACATCTAATTATAGTTTGTCGATCTTAAAGGAGGCTTGGATATGCTACCATCGAGAAACCTTAACTTGTTCTTGATGGAACACCAAGTATCAAGGATCACTTTCACGTGACAGTTGTTTGTTATAAGTTCTAATGTGACTATAACTAAACAATGCTTCTTTGGATGAGGAAAGAGAAACGGTGAGGCCAGATCCTTAACTAGTTTGACAATCGCCATTGACAAATTGAAGATAAAATCTTAACTAAGAGAAACCCTAATTGTAATTCTCAATTTAAGAGAAGAAATTCAATTAGAGAAGAAAACGTAAAGAATTGATTAAATAAAAGAATCAAACTAATATGAATCGATTTGGTTAAAAACAACATTACTTCCAAAAAAATCATTGATTTGGATATGATACCATGTTAGATTTCAAAAAAAGGAAAGATGAGCTGAGAAAGAGTAAATTAAGAGAAAGAAACTGATGTAAATTATTTTCTCTAATTGTATTAAATGATGTAATATTACAATTCTATATAAAGGAGTAATATTACGGTTTTAATATTTCTTAGATTACAAATATCAATAACTTTTACTAAGATAATTAATACTTTTATTATTTACATTTATAAGAAAAAGAAATACTCCCTCCGTTTTTTTATTTAGAGAAAATAGACAAAACTCTTGGATTAAAAAACTTAGTTAAATTAAGTTTTCTCCCTAAAATGCCTTGCATTTCGTCATTAATTATGGGAACAATAGCTGACATAAAAGGCAATCCCAATAAATGCATCTATTGCCTACTTGCATCATTTGGGCGTCACTTCCAACCTTCTTTATTAACTCTTCTGACTTTATTAGAACGAGGATGTTTTACATAATATGTGCACAAAAAACAAAAAAAAAATTATGGAAACAAATTAAAGGCCAAACTTTTGAACTTATTCATTGAATGTCATAAATTTCTAAAATTTTCGGTGAAAATAATTTCTAAAATTTTCGGTGAAAATAAAGGAGGAAACAAAATTTAAATTTTGGCTCTAACTTTGTTTAAACTTGAATAATTTTTCAATTCAAATTTCAAAATTAAAAGCCAAACTTTGGTTTCTCCAAATTTAAATGAAATTCAGAAGTAAGTGCCCAAATGCAATACATTTCTCTGGTCAAAAATAAAATATAATTTGGAGCCAAATTTTTTGAGTTTACAATTAAGACTCCTTCAACTTCTAAACCGTTGGCCACATATAGATGAATCACAGTTTAAATGATCTAATTCAAGGAAAAATCTATTCACTTCTCCACTAATGATCTAAATCGCCCGTCACACTATATCCAGAAATAGCCCACTAACTTGCATCCTCTAGACTTGAATTATATACATAATGACGCAGAAATGATTATAGTTGTCTATAATATGAGTAACCCCTAAAAATTCGTGTTTTTAGTGTCAGGTTGAAAGGCACAATTTTTTAAAAAAGTGCACAACTCTAGCACAATGTGTGGGACAAACTTCACATTCTAAAAAGCACAACTAATAATAATAAGGCCACCAATGTGGCTTTCACAAAAGAAGTACAAACCATTATAAAGATCTGAAAATTGTGCACCCAACCAAGGAATTAATAAGGCCACAAAAATGGCTTACACAAAAGTGGCCACAACTGAATAAACAAAAGGCACAGAGTGGGCTTATAGGAAGTTCAAGAAAGAAACCGTTAACCTAACATGGAGAAAAACAAAACCACCGCAAACAGTGCACATGTACTTTAAAAAACATGGTCATAAAATGAACTTACATGAAGTGCCATAACTAATAATTAAAAGGCCACCAAAGTGGCCTTACATAGTTTAGAGAAAGTGTGAAGAAGCAAGAATGAGAGGAAATACTTGAGCTTAATTATTCTCCTCAAGAATTGGCGGATATACAATAAGTACTACATATGTACAATTATAGTAACTAATCAAGGATCCCAAATAATCTACTAATTATAGCATCCTAAATCTCAGCAGCTAATTTTAAAACTCAAATTACAGCTAATTACAGCTAAATACAGGCAGCTAATCATAACACTCCCCCTCAAGGCTGGAGCATTTAACATGTTGTTAGTTTCCTAGCTTGCCACAAACCTGTATTCAATTTCGAGGTCCTCGTAAGATGGTCAATATATCTGCCAACTTGATCATTCAAACTGGACAAAGCGAAGTAGATATGCCATCCTGACTCAATCTTTGTTCTAATGGAAATGACAACTCTGATCTCAATATGCTTTTGTTCTTTCATGAAACATTGGATTTGCAGGCAATATCGGAAGTGCTGCATGATTGTGACATATTAGTGTTCATCTAGTTTTATTTCTCCACACTTTTAACTCTCTGAAGAAGTTGCTTGAGCCAAAACAAGTTCACAAGTGGCTATGCCATGGCTCCGATACTCCTGCTTCTGCGCTTTGACCTAGCCACAACATCCTGGGCTTTTTACTTTTCCATTTGATATCAAAATTTCCTCCAATCATGGATACACATTAACCAGAAGTGGGATTGTCTGTCGAGGGAGAAACCCAGCCCCAATCTGCATCTGAATAGCCAAACCACTTGTGAATGACCCTTGTTCTCATCATAACAGACCTTGTCCAGGCAGTTACCTTGCTATATCTCAGAATGCGAACAAATAGCATCCCAATCGACTACTCACCATTGGGGACTGAAGAAAATTGACTAACCACACTCCAAGCAAAAGAAATATCCGGCTCGTTGTAATAGTAAGATAGTTTAATTTTCCAACAAGCCTCCGATATCTGCCCAGGATCTTGAAAAATGGCTCCCCTGTCTTGGAATAAGTTTTACATGGGGATCCATAAGAGTCTCCATAGGTTTACAATCCATCATACCTGTTTCTTCTAGTATACAAGAGCCATCACTTTCTTTTATGAGATTGCAACTCCAAATCTTGTTACTACTGCCTTATCTCAATTCCCAAGAAAATATCTCTAGCTTTTCCCAAATCTTTAGTCTTGAAAAGTTGCTGAATAAAATGCCCTGGCTTTAGTTGCAGAAATTCCCTTCATGGCATCATTGCCAGTTATGCACAATATCATCAACCATAAACAACTAGATAAGTACATTTTGCTATTATTTCCATGCGATAAAAGACCTGAATGATCAACGTTCACTTCGACGCATGCCCAAATTTTCTGGCGATAATAGCACTAAATCTTCCAAACCAGTGCATGTGGAGATTGTTTCAAAAAAGCCATAGAGAGCATTTGACGCTAGTTGACATACCAAACCACGCGCTCCCCTTGCAGCAAACAAAAACCAGGAGGTTTGCTCCACTTATATACTTCCTCGGTCAATTCCTCAAAGCAAGAAAGCATTTTTTTTTTTATGTCAGTTTGCATGCAGGAGGGCTATTGGACTAGATTTAGCTGCCCAAAGAAAGCAAAGAAGAATGAACAAAAGGCATTTTTGGCCCACAGGGGAAAAAGTATCACCTATGTAATCAAGGCCATAAACCTGGTGTACCCCTTTGCCACAAGCCTAGCTTTTACACTATCAATTTTTTTACCATCTGATTTCCAATTTTTAAACACGTGTAAACCCATGCGACAAAAAGCTCAACAGTGCTCCTTCCCAGGAGGGGCAAAGAAACCAAGTTTCCCATTGTTACCATTATTATGGAAAGTAGTCATCTCCTCAGTCATAAGCATCAGGACCAACCAGGATGGTTAAGTGCTTCACTGGACCACTCTTAGGGATGAGAAACGGCTAGACAATGTGCTGAGACAAAGCATAATATGAAGGAGATAAACGGCTGATAGCTAAAAAATTTGTAAATAGGATTGAAGAATTACGAGTGGAGAGCAATACCTTTACGGAAGGGCAATGGGAGCATTTTCTTTCTTTCGTGCTGTGCACGATCGGGTGCCGAGGAGATGAGATCGAAATAGGAGATGCAGTCACTAGGCTGTATATCTGCCAATTTCAAAAAATAGGTTAGTAGTAGGCACGCACGAGATAGACCTGAAGAGGACGATATGTAGCTAGAGGAGGAAGAACAGGAAAGGGGAGCAACATTGGCGAAACAGATTGTTCAAGCTCATGGCTGTTGAGAAAATAAAGGGGTAGTCTTCAAAAGAAAAGTAACATCAGCGGAGGATACAAAGAACTTGGAAGAGATTGGGTCATAACACTTGCTACGCCTTTCTTGGAAGATTTGAGGGATATCTAAGAAAATGCACTTAATGGACCTTGGTGAAGGGCTTGTCCCTGCCAGGGGTGTGTCATGAATAAATAAGTTAGCTTCCAAAAAAATGGGAAGCTGGCAGATGAAAACGGCGGTTCAAGTTGGGAAACAAACATAGACATGAGCGACTTTGGCATCTGCTAAAACAGAGAAGCATCCATATTAAATACAGGCAAAACAAGCAGGAAGTACTGCATTTTTCCCCCCAGAAATGCCAAGTGGGACTTGATTATGAAGACAGTAATGCTTCGTGCTGTCTTCAATTACAGCATGACGATTCTTTCTTTCGGGCAATTCCATTCTTGTCTGGGGTGTATAGGCACAAAGCAAGCATTGATGGCAGGGACTACCCCTGAGAAGACATCAAACTCATTAAATTACTGAGAAAAAAATATTTCCGAGGCATTATCACTGCCGTAATATTTTTATTCGGAAACACCATATGGAGTTCGAATTTCAGCCCATTAGCAATTTTTGAAAGAATACGAGAATAGTTCAGAACCGACTTTTCATTAGAAACCACCCATGTACAATGAGAATAGTCATCAATACAAAGTTAACCAAAAATTAATTAAATCCAGAATTGCTACACAAACACGACTAGGAACCCCAAATGTCTGACATGAACCAATACAAACATAGCCAAAGCTTTCCATGATTGACAAATTGATAGGTGTTAATTTCACTAGTGTTTTTTAAAATAGTTTTCTTATTTAGAATTTCAGTAAGTTTTATTACTTTAATTTGTTCTTAATTCAATTCTAGTTGAATTGTGTTCAAAGCTTCCTTGATTCTTAATCCGCTTAATCCAAAGAGAAAATTTGTAGGAATTTGTGCGCAGAAAAGAACTTTACAATGCAAAGACCACTTAGCTTTCTAGCACACCCAGGCCGTGCTTCAGAAGGCACTAACCGTGCCTAGAAGCCCTAAGGAAACCAAAGCGAGGAACAGAAGAAAGCACGGCCACAGGTCGGTGTCAAAGGCACGGCCGTCTGCCTACAATGCGGACCAGGGCGTGTCAAGCCTAGCACACCCATTGGGCCAATTCTAGGCAGGCACTATCCAGAAGAAAAGCACGCCCTACCTGCTGGCTTGGTAGCACGCCCGTTGCCTCAGGAAATCATCTAGCCCGTGCCTGCCTAGCACACCCCGTGCCCTTCACTTAGCCAGACTGTCCAGACTAAAAAGCCACACGCCCAACCCGTTGCCATGATGCACGCCCGTTTCTGCGCCAGGCGAGGAACAGTGTGAACTAGATTACCGGGGCCCCCCAAAAATTTCCAAAAAAAAGGGCTTTTTTCTCCACATTGCGGCCGACCTCGGGAGTTTCCTAAACACACTAAACCAAGACCTAGGCCTTATTTTGGGAGAAAAGGGAGTCCTAATCAAGAGCGAATCAAAAGCCAAAACAGCTCATGATCTCCTACAAAGGATTTTGCCCACTAAATAAGGATTTCTATTTCCTTAAAAGGAAATCAACTCACCTCCAGGAAGTCTATATAAAGAGGTAAAAACCTTCTCATTGTCAGGGATCTGGCGTTTCTTGTGTGCCAATTCTCTACGATAATTCTCTCTCTCTCAAAGATTTCCAAGCATCATAGATTTGTGCAAAGAATTCAAGGGAAGCCAATCCATATTAGCTTGCTGACTACAGTTTTTTATTCTAAACTTCTTCATCTTGTTTCTTTTCTTTTTATTATAGTCTTTTACAATATGGTGAATGATCAAGTATGGACTGCAGTTTAATTTTTAATTACTAATGTCCAGCCTAAACTCCTTATACCTAGGGATTTGATGTAACTTAATTTGATTTCCAGTCTATAAATATCTAGATTTATTTTTCATTGTTCTTGCTATAACTCCTATTATTGTGCTTAAGGCTTCCAGGCAGAAAATTTCCCCTGGATTGAGTTATTTCAATAATCACTATCGGAGAAGCGGTTTATGCACATGAAAAAAGATCAATAAGCTTACTTGAGAATAATAACTTGACGCCGGAAGCTATTATGGTTGAACTCCAAGGGGGTTTTTCGATAACGTTATTGATTATTAAGTTCATGAATTTTCACAAGAATAAACCATAAACCCTAATTGATCTGATTTATGTTTGATTTCCACTATTAAGAGTTAGTAATCTAAACTGGATTAGAAATACGCTACAATACATCGGGCGAGAGCTTGTTTTAGTAACTCTAGGTTGTTTCTCCTACTGAACAATTTAAAATTGATTAATAAATAATAGGCGATAAGCTGCGCATAGCAATTGGAGTTGGAAATTTTCAAATTCCCTAGTAACTTTAATTCTCCTGATTTTCTTTTCACCTTCGAAATTTTGTCTGCTTGATCTTTCTTGGTTTTATACCTTTCAATTTTTATTTCCTTATAGCCAATTCGCCTCCCTTAATACTCGTCTAAAAACTAATAACTAGCGTTAAACATAAACTTTTGGTAATTTGATATACAATCCCTCGTGCGATACCGATACTCTCTTATCCTATATTACTCATGTTGCGATTGTCGTACACTGCGAAAAACCGCTCTGTCACACAATTCTTTAGCGAAAGGTTAAACACGAGATTATTTTCCAAGTTGACAAGATTCACATTCCAAAAAACACTTAATTGAAGATAAGCTAGGAACTCTAAATGGTTTAAGTTTAAGAAGACCTAGGATGACCAAAACGGATTGTGTAGAAGCTCAGCGGAAGCAGTAGAAAAGCCTAAATGTAACAGTGGGCTTTTCAGAGGGATATGTCAACTACATAGCCATGTGACCTATATCCTATTCCAACTCGTTCTTCCCTGTACGCCGATCCTGCACAACACCATAGTTAGCTAATGAAAAGACAATGCAATCAAGCTGTTCGGTGATTATTGCTAACGGAAATTAAATGTATAAGGGATAAGCCAGGGGTGTATAAGATTTAAGATTGTAAAGTTACTACATGGAATTAAGCTTGAAAATGTCCCACATGCTTTAACTTTAGTTTTTTGAACCTTAGCTAAGGTGTGACCGATGGATGGAGTCTTAAAGTAGGAATTGAGAGTAGAGAACAATGTTTCAATTACCAGAAAATGCTGATCGGGAGCGCCGAAATCAAGTACTCCAAGGAAGCACCAGTTGAGGACTGGAGACAAACCCAAGCAAACCTGAAAGTGCTTAGAGTTGTTGGTAGGACTAGGTGCACTTTATTGTTGAGCTTGTTGTTTGGCTGCCTAGACATGGGCATATTCCTTCCATATTTCTGATCCTGTCAGGGTGACTGCAGCGTTGCTTGATGTACCAAGCAAAGCGAAGAACTCCAGCCTCCATTTACTCCGAACCATACTGAGCTGCAGGTCGTCCGTACCAGCAGCATTGGATTTTTGAGACGGTTTACCATGTAATATCAACAAGTTTCACTGAGTATCGTTTCCTACGGTTTATCACAATAAGTGCAGTGAACCTTATACACCTATTTACCTTTTCCATTTTTTTTATTACTGTCTGGACCTGGCAACAAGCAGACGGCTCAATGTTATGAGGTGCAGCTTGAAGTGGTGGAAATACGAAGGAAGATCGAGCAAGAGACTATCTCTCTCAAAGGTAGGAAACAATGGAACCAAGTCAAAAACTTGTTGCATCTCGAATAGAGCATCAAGGCATCGAAGTCGAAGGGCCCGACTAAAGCCAAAGACCATAAAAACAAACTTGTCTCTTTGGTTTTGTCTTGTTCAAACCCAATATTTCTTCTGTTGAAAAAGGCCCATAATGGAAACAAACTCATCTTTCAATATCTTCTCTTCTT
>NW_023590809.1:0-31341 GCF_014843425.1 Jatropha curcas
AAAGAGGAGAGAGGATTAAAAGCCTTAAATCAACACTTTTTTGGGGCAACCCAAACGCCCCTGAAATTCAAATCAATCCAATTCTTTTGGCAAAAAATGCCATAAAACAAAAATGCCACGAGCAATGACACACACTCCATCATTAAGCCATACTCATTCAAAGCGCTTTAGGAAAAGGCCTATCGAACTAACGTCGACTTTTGATGCTTCCATTCAAACGGAAGTACGTAGGCAAGTATTGGGGATTTAACCCTGAGCAGCAAGTCGAAATCACTTAAACATCTTCATTGGTCCATTACATCATTTACCTTGCAAAGCATTCATTCATTGATTAGTTCAAATCAACATAACATGGTCTCGGGATCCACCCTTCGGGTTTCGCAAACTAATGCCTTAAGCATTGGGATAATTAAATCTATAATTAGGTTAGATTAAAATTGGAAGTCAAACTTAGGGTTTTTTCCTAAAGTTTACCCTAAAATAATCTAAACAAAGGTGGGCGACTCACACATTCACGTGCATTTCTGCCCTTAAGTCCCATATTCCATTATATGCCTATTTTGGGGAAGGGGTATCACAGATTACAATTTTTTTTTTTGGCACTCTCAGGCCTTACTTTCAGATAATGCGAGAAATGTGAACCTACAAGGAATTCGCGACCCCCTTATAGCTCCCCTTTTTCTTTTGGGTATTATTCAGCTTATAGTAACGATTGCATTGATGTTTATTCATAAGGACCGGAGATATAGGAGGTCCACTCTCAAAAGCCCAAGGTCAAACGTCCATACCAAAAATTAGGCTCTTATTAATGGCATGGCTGAAACGAAAAGCGTTTACATGATGCATGAATGCCACAGTTTAATAACACACGCAGGGGAACGAGAGTGGGAAAATGCCATGCCTTCCAACCTTATTCTGCTCCCAACAACACGAGTCTGTTGTAGAAATTCCGACATCTGTTTCCTAGGATTTGTTTAATCTCGAAAACCAGCAGGGGGTTTTGCAGATTGGCAAAAACAAACTCTTGAAATGAATGCGACAGAAACAACAGCAAACAGAATCAGGTGTTCCCTTAGGGGAAGTGAACCTAGGGTTTTTTGACTAACATGCATGGCTTTTGGTCGCATTAAAAAGGCTTAAACAAAGTCTGGGTTTCCGCAAACAGGATTCGGGCTTTTTATGGGCCTAACTCCTTTTTGACGCACCTTTAAAGGTACTAGGCTTACGGTTGTAATTTTGCTAATTCTCGGATGGATTCCTAAAACATGCGAGGTTTAGGCTGATCCACTTCAAAAGTTAATAACAAAAATAACCGAAGGGTAATATGGGTAGAAAGTGATGAAGAAGAGAGAAATGCGGTATGAATGAAAGATCCTAGAAAAGATAAAGGAAAGCAAATAAGACAGCATACGGACAATTAAAGAATTTTCCATCGGCTTTCTAATTCAATTTTTATTTAGAAAATGTTAAGTCCTTTAGAGTCAATTTCTAATTTGCAAACCAACTGTTATTAAAATAACCGGGGATTAGTTGATGCATGAATCCCCAGTGAAGTCGCCAATCTGTTTTCGCACCGCCCCCAAGCGTCCGAAGAAACGTTCGATTTCTTTTTATTTTTAATGGAAAAAATGGATCTTTATTATGAGCATATGGTGACAAAACATTTTTACTGAAGTGCGATGCCGATAAATCGGTCTTATAAAATATTTTGATCACCACCCATTTTTTTCGGCAATGGGATCCGTTTCCAATTTTAATAAAAAAGTGAGCCTTCATTTTAAACCAATTTTATTCAAGGCCAAATTATTTTAAAAGACTGGTCATGCGCACCAAGTGCGATTCTGGATAAAGGGAATTAAGTACGTCGGCCTTATTGGAAGCCTGACGCCGAAGAACCGGGCCTCTTTTAAACCTACAATTTCTAATTTTTCTTAATTTAGAAAAGCAATTTTATTTTATACAAACCCAACCCGAAATAAATCGATCCGAGTTCCCTATGGCGGAAAAATTATTTAATCATCCAAATAAATCCATTCATTGCATTCATAATCATTCAAACCACATCAACCCCATTCAAGCCATGGTGAAGTAAGTTATAAATAATCAAAAGACCCGCCTTCTTGCCTTATGGTTAAAGGCGGGCCACAAACCGAACCTAAGATACAATCTACCTGATTTAAATTCCAGAAACCCTAAACCCCCGAAAATCATGCAATAACAATAAATTAATGTACTTGAATTTGATTTAACCATAATCTGCCACAATTGGTTGTCTCTTGAATTATAAAAGAATTGAGAGAGTTTATTTGATTGTACAAAATTATTACTTTTAAAAGATAAAAATATTCTGGAACCCTAGAAACGTCAACGCAGCTGTTCTATGGAAAGAACAGTTGGCGTGACGGACGCTAATAGTTGCGGTGACGGCATGCTGTTCGTGGTTTGGAAAAACCCTTCCAGATTCCATCAGTCATTTATCTAAATAATAAGATTAAACAAGAAAATAAAAGTTGAAATAAAATCATGAACAACCGAACAGGTCCGTCAGCGGCAACTAATCGGGACAATATATTATAATCTTGGACATGAACAGTCCGTCATAACAGCTTGTAGCTGCATGACGGCAGCTGCTCTAACCGTAACTATACCTTTTCAAAACACCCTTTTTACGTTTTCCTTTTTATCAAAAACTTTGTTTTAATATAACTCAAGAAACGTCCCAATAATAGGCAGAGTACCGTTTAAATCCGATACCCCTACAACATTCAAAAACAAAATAATAATAACGAATTAATGAACTAAAAAACCAAGGAAAGTTAGGTCATTACCTACCCTACTCAGATTGAGGATGTAAAACAATCTGAACGTCTTAGGAGCAAGATTTCAAAGTCTCCAGAAGTTCTTTGTTTACCCAAGTTTTTAAAACCAAATAATTCTTTCTCTCTTTCTTTTCTCTCTTTTTCCTCTTTTTTGTGTGATTTTCCCCGTTTTTCCTAAATTAATCTCTAAGGGCTGTTCTTCTTCAAGATAACTCAAAGGAGTTCTTCGCAGAAAACCCTCAGCTGCAAGTGTAATATTTTTAGCCCTTAAAATTTCTCTCCAACCATAAAAATCCTCTCCTCCAAATTCTGCTCTAAAAAGATAAAAAAATGCAGTATTTATATGGGTAGGCGCAACAGAGGATAGCTGCGTCCACGTAACAGTCGGCTGGCGTGACGGACCGATAGCTGCGTGACGCAGCTCACTTTCTGGATCGTTGCCACGTATCCAAAGCAGAAGCAAAAAACCGTTATGTCGGCTTTTCAAAGGTTGATGGTCATCTTGAATTGGAGTTGCGTGAGCGCAAATATCAGTGGCCGTCAACGCACCTTATAGCTGCGTGACGCACCTAGTGCAAATCAAGACTTCTCTTGAAATTGGTTTAATCGATCCTTGGTTTAAAGACTTTTCGGATAACCATGATTTCCTTATTCCGCGTCCTCGTATCCCTCATTGGGTTAGTGGGGGCATAAAACACGCGTCAATTAGTAACATAAACAGCTCAAGCGCGCTATCACGAATACATTTTAAAGGCTCTATAGAATAGATAAATTGGCAAAAAAGAACGCTTAAGTACCGGTAAAACGGGCTGAGCCACCTATCAACAATCACCTAAAAGCCCCTAATAAGGAAATAGATAAGGAAAAAAATACCTAGAATTTAAGACAAGCCGAGTACCCACTGCAGTACATCTTACGCCTTTTGTAATGAGCAGATAAAAGATGAACCACTGCCTAAAGTTATACAAAAAGGTCAAGCGCATGGTCGGTGACATATCTCACTCCATGAATAACACAACACACACCACACACACACAACACAGCACACACACACACCACACAGTATATATACTATATATATATATATCAATGTAATCCTCACTATTTCATTACATTTTATAGGAGATATCATCCCATTTAAAAGATAAAAAATGGGCAGAATTATTAAGCAATCTAAAAATGTAAAAAATTAAGTGATGAAGAAATGCCGACAATAAAGATCAAAAGTAAGCATATGATAAAAAAGCAGAAAGCAAATAGAAAAGAAAAAATAAAAGCAAAAAGAAAAAAGAAAAGAAAAAATAAAAAGAAATAAAGAAAAAGAAAGGACACGTCATCGTCCTCATCTTGTTCTGAAATTCAATATAAAGACAGGCATGAAAAGAACCTTATTCCTTCCATTATTTTTCAAAACAGTAAAAGCAAGCCTACTAATTTCCACAAGTAGGAAGCCAGGTTACTACACCAACAGTAAAGGTCAAGATTCGGTGGCAGATCAACCACTGTTCTCTATCAGTAAAGGTCAAGATTCGGTGGCAAGACCAAAACCACTGTTAATATAAATTGTGTTGTTTTAATCCTTGCTCTAGTTAACGGTTTTTATACCTTACTTGGATTAAATCCTATATTGAATATACTTATATTTTTTAGTTTTATGTTGTTGTAATGTTTTTAGAAGAGAGAAGAGTAATTCTTTCAAAATGTTTTACTTAATTGAAATTCCGTTCTTCTGTTTTTATGACATAATCAGTTTTCCATAAGATTAAATTTAGAAAAACTTTATAAAATTTGTTCTTTATCTTACTTTAGGTATTTCCCCAATTCATCAATTGGCTTTTACTAAAAATCTTGTAGAATTAGTTCATTTCTATTAATTACTCTGTTTTATATCTGAAGATTTCAGAATCATCCGATTGAACACCTAACTAACAGATCTACACAATAAAGGATCCATTTTAGAATATCAACAGGTCGCGGTCACTGCCTTGTTATACCCTTTCTAAGCCCAAACAACTTGGCCATTCACGCAGGGTTTCAGTTTGGCATACCCAAAACTATCTATATAATTCCAAATGGATTCGTTATAGTATGGAGGTTTACAAAGGGAAGGCTTCTGATACCAAACAAAACATAGGATCGAAATTATATCTAATGAAAGATGATTTAGAGACAAACACACAAGACAAATTCAAAACAAATTATATAAAATAAAAGTTTTAGGGTTCCTGCAACCTTAACCTGGGATCCCCAGAATTAAGTCAGAGTGTGGAGGGAGGAGAGAAAGGTGCCGTCAACACGGACTTAAATAGAAACAAATTTAAACCAATTTTATTTAAATACAAAATACTAAATTTTAAATATAATACAAGATTTAATACTTACAAAGGTTTTATAATTTTAACTTTCTCCAACTTCGAAATGCTTACAAATACTGTGGGTTGAAAGGGGGAAGGGGATTTCTAAGAGAGGTAGATGTAAATTTACAACGATGCCCTTTCACAGAGGAAAGGCTCCCTTTATATACTGAAAAACTAAGAATCTTTACTGTTTTGCCTTTACTGTTGAATGAACAGTGGTTGGTCTGCCAACCCGATCTTTGACCTTTATGTAATGAACAGTGGTTGGTCTGCCCCCACCCGGAATCTTGACCTTTACGTAGATGAGACAGTGGTTGATCTGCCAACCGAATCTTGACCTTTACTGTAGATGAACAGTGGTTGAATCTGCCACCGAATCTTGACTTTACTATTGGTATAGTAACCTGGTTCTACTGTCGGAATAGTAGCTTGGGCTTTTACTGTTTGGAAATAATGGAAGGAATAAGGTTTCTTTCTGCCCTGTTTTTTTATATTGAATCAGAACAAGATGAGGACGATGACGTGTCCCTTCTTTTTCTTTTCTTTTCTCTTTTATCTTTCTTTTCTTTTTTTCGTTTGATTTTATTTTGTCTTTTCTTGCTTTTTGCTTTTTTTATCTGCTTTACTTTTGATCTTTATTTGTCGGCATTTCTTCATCACTGTCTTCAAGGAAGAGATAGAGGTTCTGAAAAGATGATGCCAATTTATTTTTTTCCTTTATGACTTTGGCCTTAGATTGAAGTTTACTAGAGGATAACTTCTCTAAAATTTATGTGATGATGGAGGTTTCTTGAGCTGGTTGAAGTTGTTGTAAACATTTCTTGACAGAATCAGTTTATATTCTTTTGGAGTTTTAGCCGGCAGCTAATACTAGCCTTGACACTGTGCTCTTCTGGATTCCAAATTGGTAGGTTATCCGGAATAGAGAGTGTACTAGCATAGGTTAATGCTGGCATGGAAGAGCTGGCTTGTTTTAGTACGAAATCCCATTGAACTGATTTTTATGTTCAGTAGTGGTGTTTTTGAAAAGATCCCCACCAATTTTATTTTAAATGTTTTTTACCTAACAATAGGAATTTGAGTTCCCGGAACATATATTGATAATTCAAAATACTCACTGATATAAACCCAAGGGTGAAGAAAAGTCATACAATAAAAATACAATCAAGGGATGGAATATGAAACTCTCCAAGATTAGGTTTATAGTGGATTAAAATAAATGATATAAAGAAAGAATCTCATTTGAGGAATGAATTTTCCCTCAGAGATACTCTGGACTGCCACCACTTTTTAAACCAGTTTGGGATTTGTTAGATCGGTGGGATGTGTTGATCAAAATACACTAACCCATGAAATGAGTGGTATGGGTTTTGAATACAAAAAAAACTTTTTCCCCAAAGCTTCTTTGTAGTCAGAAAATAATTATATTGTAAGGATTGGTGGTTTATGTATAAAACTTTAAAAATCTTATGGGAGGTAGAAAGGGAAGATACGGCCAACTTAAGGATGAATAACCCGTTTTATTTGAATAGAAGAATAAGAAATGACAGTTATTTTTGTTTCAAAGTATGTTTTATTTTTACAGAACCAGTATCTATTAAAATATTATGATAATACTCCTGAGGTCTTTGATAAAATCAGTTGAAGCAAAATACTAATCCTCAGGATAATAATGCTTTATGATTTGCACAAGGATTAATATTATTAATCCGTCCTCGACTTCAAATTTCATAATCATAAATAATTTTTTACAAACCAATTTATTGAATACTAACTAGTATTAGAAATACTGGAATTTTTGGCAAATCCACAACCATCAACGGATTTGATAAGTTTTACTAGTCTACCGTTTGAGAACAGACTAGCCCGTACTGAACGATCGCTTGAGGTTTAGAAATCATACCTATATCTTCTGTGGAAGAAGATGTCATACCTTGCAAGGCCTTTAGTACCTCTGGAGATTGACTGAGTTCTTCAATCCATTGTTTGAGGTCTTTAGAAGGGGTTTGTTTACTAGTTAAGGTAAAAGTTTTATGGAGATCTTCAGATTGCTCAGAAAGAGCTTTAGTGGGTGAATCTGGCTCTTGGATAGATTCTTTTCCCTTATCCTTCTTCTTTCCCATTGTTCTGTAAGAATTCTCGTGTTAGAAAGTCTGGGCTATTATTAGTATTTCCTTTAATGTATTCTATATCAAATTCAAAAATACTTAAGAGTGCTTGCCATCTAGCAAAAATTTGTTTATATTAGAGGCAAGATATTTGAACATTCCTTTTGCAAAAACATTTTTGCAGATTTACAATCAATGCGGACAAAACTTTTTGATTTATTTGATTTAATAAATCTGATTGAAATTTATTTATACATATAACTATGCTTAAAATTTCTTTTTTAATAGTGGAATAATTTATTTGTGTCTGGTTCCAATGTCCGGACGTATATTGGATTATACGCTCTTTACCATTGATTTTTTGTTTTAAGATGCCTCCATAACCGATATTGGATGCATCTGTTTCTACAATTTTAAATGCAGTTGGATTGGGGATGTAATAAGGAATTTCTTTTACTAATGATTTAATCTTTTTTACCAATTGTGTATGCTTGGCAGTCCAGGGACCAGCATTTTTCCTAAGTCTATCATGTAAAGGTTTTATCATACAATTTAAATTAGGATAAAAGTCAATGACATAATTTGAACAACCAAGAAATCTCTGAAGTTGTATTTTAGTAGTGATCTCATCAGGAAATTTTTCTCCAAAGATCATAGGTCTTTCTATAGGTTGGATTATTCCTTGTTCAATATAATGTCCTAAAAATCTTATTTTAGTTTTAAATAAATCCATTTTAGTTTGACTAAGTGCTAAAGCAACCATTCCTTTCTATAATCAATACAAAAGGTTTTTAAATGTTTAAATGGTTTCCAATAGTTTGAATTATACACACATCATCAATAATATAACTATACAATTTTGAATATGGGTTAAATATATCATTCATTATTCTTGAAAATTTCTGAAGGTGCATTTTTTAATCCAAAAGCAATTACATTCCATTCATATTTTGATACGGTATCAAGGGAGCAAGGGAAAGGATTCCTCTAGCTCTAACCCGTGGGACCCAAATCACAAGAAGCTCGTGCAACCCAAGCTACGAGCAGCTTGAAATGCATTATACTCAAAGAACAAATCACATTGGAGCTTCAAAGATCATAATTTATGCCAAGATTGTGAGATTGAACTTGAAGAAAGCACCAAAGCTTTTATGGTTACTTGAGGGCGTGCAAAGAGGCTGCCCTGTTGAATTGGAATTTTACATGATTCTAACTTAGGCAAATTCAGGAGTTGTTATTTTATTATGAGCTTAAAGTATGCGGGTTGTTGTAAAAAGGCCTTCTGGCCCCCATTTGTTCTTGTTTTTGTTTAATTCTTTAGTGGGAACCTTAATTAAATTAGTGTAAGGTTGGTTGGACTTATTTTCCAAGTTGGGCCAACCCCTTAGGATTAGCTAATGTTTAAGTCAGGTAATTAGTTAGCTTGGACTTGTATTTAATTAAGCCCATTTGGGCCACATTAGGTTTAGGCCTGGGCTAACTTAAGTTAATAGTTAAATTAGGGTTAGCTGAGGTTATTTATATTGTTTTGTAAGAGCTGCACGGCAGCCAACATTAATTTGAATTAAAAACCAACGTGTTTTTCTTTGTTCTTCAAGAACAAATCGTGTTCTTCATCCTTGCATGAACAGCACCATATCTACCTTAGTAATTAGGCTTGTGAGTTCTACAAGATTGATTGCGCCAAGAATTTCAGAGTTGTTTTCAAGAGTACTTGAAGGTAAGTTTCTGATTCTTGTTCTAAATTCCTTGTTTTTCTCTCTTCAAGAGTACTTGGGGGTTAAAGGGGAATTGAACGGGTAAACTTCGTGATTGCATGCTTTCCGCTAGATATACCTTTTGGAATTTGCAAGAGTTACTTAGTTAAATTAGCTAGGATTTCATAATCTGGTATCAGCAGCACTGTTGGTTGTGGGGATTTTCAATCTATCCTAAAAAGGTTAGGGACCTTAAAAAAAACAAAAAAAAACGAAAAAGAAGAAGGACTTTTTGTTTATATTTTGGCTGCAAAATTCGGCATTTTGAAACCAAAAAAAAAAAAAAAAAAGAGAGAATTATTATTCGTAAAGACTTGAGAGTTATATGCTTAAAGAAAACTATATGCTTGTGTTGAAGCACTTGGAGCAATTGAATTTGTGACAACTGAAATGGTGCGCTGAAGTGAAATTGATATCCTAGGCAATGCATAGTTTACATTCTGTTTCTTGGGAAATTTTCTGAATACTAGCTTGATAAGTTAGATTGATTAGGTCCATAGTTAATTTTCTTTGTATCTGTAGTTGGAATTAACTTCGTTTCATTGGTCCAAATTGGGTCTATTTGTTGATCTAGTAATCTATTATTTGTTGTGTAGAACAATTAGAGCTTAGTAGTTAGAAATTATTGGATTTCAACCATCCAGGAGGATTAAAGCACGCCCGGCCAAAACCATAGCACGCCCGTGGCACGCTTCTGGAAGTTACCAGGCGAAACCCTGCCAGGCTGGAGAAGCCACGCCCGTGCCTCCCTCTCTAAATCAAGCCTGTGCATTCTCTGGAAGTCTAAAGCACGGCCCGCTTGCCCAAATTCATAACCACTGCCCGTGCACTTCTCTGGAAGTCTAAGCCCACCCGCCCGTGCCCAAACCATAAGCACGCCGGTTGCCACTCCTCTGGGAAAGTTCCAAAAACCTTTTGCCCGTGCCGTTCCAGGCATGCCCAGTTTTGCCTCTTTCATTTCTAAAGTGTTATGTTGCTTGGTTCCTTCACTTTAGTTTTGTTAACTTCCAAAGCCAAACGCCTTCTTGTTCTTGTTATTGCCATTCAAAAACTTGTGATTTCTTGTTAGAATTGTTGCATCATTTGATTATATTCTTTGCTTTTCCTAAACTTTCTCTTGACTTTTTGTGCAACTTTGGGATTCTGAAGTGCAATTATTCAAGCTGGGAAAGAGTGCGTAAAAGGCTTTGAGTTGAAACCCACATATTGTTTGAAAAGCAAAAAAAAAAGAGAGAACACCGTGGAGGGAGGATTAAACTAACCATTTCCTTTAGTTCTGTGTTTGCAATCTTGTTTCAGGATGTCTGGTTCATCTTAAAAGACAAGGGATAACAAGCCCTCCCCATCTCAAGGTTGAAGACCCCAAAAGCTTACCCAAAGCCTTTCTAGATGGCATTTCTCTGGAGAAGATAGAACGAATCATAGGCTTTATGGAGAGTTTAATGACAGACCTAGGAGATTCAAGAACAAAAGAACAGGAAAGGAAATATGACCCTAATGCCACTGAGGAGGGATGCACCACTTCCAAAAGAGCAACATAGAACAACCTTGGCATGAAGAGGTATGAAGAAAGAGAATGATGAATGGCATAGAAGAGCCCCCGTGGGCAAGAGGAAGTAGAAATAACAAGGAAAGAGAAGGAGGGATTGTAGAGGCTGTGTTTACAGAAATTGAAAACCTTACTTTTGGGGAGATGAAGAAGAAGGTTGATACGCCATTAGATGGTAACTTGGGGTAACATCAAACTCAAGGTGCCAACCTTTCAAAGGCCGGAAAAACCAATGCAGACGAGTACTTGGAATGGGGAAAGGAAGGTTGAGATGATTCTTTGAAATTGCAATAGGGTTATACTGAGGAGAAAAGGTGGAAAAGGATTGCACCCTTAGAATTCCCAAGATTTATAGCCTTTGGTTTTTTTGGATGGGATCAACTAATCAGAGTAGAAGAAAAAGGTGAAGACGACCTATCCACAATTGGGAGGATATGGAAAAGAGGTAATGAGAAAACGTATTTCTTCCTGAACATTATTTCAGGGAGTTGCATCAGAAGCTTCATAGGACTCATCTAAAGGAACCAAATCAAATAGAGGACTACATAAAGATATGGAGATGTGCATGGCTAGAGCAACACATCGAAGGAGAAATGAGGAGGGGACTAATGGCTAAATTCCTAGGTGGCCTTAACAAGGACATAGCTGGATGCCACTAGAAATGCACAGGTATGATTCCATGGAAGAGATGCTGAAATATGGCTATGAAGCTAAGAAGCAGAAGAAAAGGGAAGGAAGCACCACATCATTAATAGGCTTGCCAAACCCAACAAACAGCAAAACTCTTTGGGTGCTGCTAGATGGCCTAAAAAGGGAGGAGAAAAAGGAGTTTCAAAAGCTCTACACAAAAAGGGGGGGCAGAATTTCAATATCCCTAAGGCATTCACCCCAACGCTCCAAACTTTATTCGAAGGACCAAGCTCCAATAAACTCCGTTAGTAGAGACATATCAATAGGTTTCAAATGTCTTGGGAAAGGGCCATTATATCTTCTCAATTGCCCTAACAAGAGTAATAGTGATTCAGATGGCTAACACCTATTCTGAATCTGAGATGAAGAAAAAACCCAATGCCGCCACTTGAGGACTGCCATGATGAATGATAATGAGGTTGATGAAGAGAAGTTTTACAACCTGAGATGGGACAGTTTAACTAGTTACAGGCGAGTTCTCAACATGGGAAGTTTCAAGAGGAGAGCCTCTAGAAACAAAGAGAGAATATCTTCCATACTAGATGCTTGCGCTACTTAAACAGTATGTCTTTTGATTATTGAATAGTGGAAGTTGCCACTAATGTAGCTAGTTTGAGCATGGTGCAAGGGATAATGGGTTTTTGACATGTGTACATCCACCAAGGCCATATAAGCCTTCAATGGCTCACATGATATGGGTCTGTTGAGGAGTAAACAAAGCAGGTGAAGGTGCCATTTCTCCATTGGAGGTACAAGGATGAGGTCACTTGTCATTAAGTACCTATGCTAGCTGGGCATATTCTTCTAGGGCCGCCCATGGCAATACGAAGGCGGAGGTCCAGCATGATGGGGTACCACCAAACCGGTTCTCTCTTACCTATTTGGGGTAAACATGTGGTTCTAGCTCCTTTGACACCACCCTGAGGTCATATATGGACCCAAAAGAGGATATAGCAGAAAAGGTGGGGGCAGGAATTGTTTAATTATTTTCCCTCTCCCTCTTCCCTCCCTCTTCTCCTTCTTCCCCCTTCTACCACCTGCCCCTTATATAAAATTTTTCCATCTCCTCATCTCCCACTCTCCCCTCCTCCCTTTCCAAGGGGGAGGGAGAAAATAAAGATAAAGAAAAAAAAGGGGAAAAAAGAGGCCAAGAGTGAAAGAAACAAAATTGAATGGCCCATGGGTTGAGTGAAACAACAAAGAGAGGGAAGAAAGAAACAAAACAATGTAAATGTAAGAGAGAGAGAGTTCGCCGTAAGTGTTGTGAGGCTAGACCAATCTTTAATGATTCGGTTTAAGGAAACTGCTTAACTTGACTACATTGACACTTCTTCTTTGCCTTCTAGTTTTGTTTCTTTATGGCAGGAGTTTTCTGATGTGTTTCCGATCGAATGCCTAGCGACTGCCACCCCTAAGAAGGCATTGGGCATCAGATTGACTTGTGCCTGGATACAACTTCCTAACAGGCCAGCATATAGGAGCAACCCCATGGGAAACTAGGAGTTTTGCAGCGCCAAGTTGATTGACCTGTTGTCTAAAGGTTGTGAGGGAGAGTATGAGCCCATTGTGCAGGTTCCTTGTATTACTTGTGCCCTAAGAAGGACGGCTCTTGGGAGGATGGTGTGACTGCCGAGCTGTCAACAAAATCACAGTTAAGTATCGCCATCCAATTCCTAGGCTAGATGATATGCTAGATTGAACTGCATGGGTAGTTAAGTTACTTTTCTAAAATTGACTTAATGAGTGGATATCATCAAATTAAAATAAATTAGGTGAATGAATTGAAAACTGCCTTTAGGAACTAAAATATGGTTTTATTATGAGTTGGATGGTTTATTTGCATTTGGTCTAACTAAATGCACCTAGTACATTCATTGGGATTAAATGAACCATGTTTACGTGCTTCTAGGCAAAATTTGTTGTGGTTTATTTTGATGATATACTGGATTTATAGCCCCAAATCTATTGATGACCATATTGAGCAATGTTAGATTAGTATTTGATAACTTTGAAGCTGAAACAGTTATATGCTTAAGAATACCAGAAATTTGCACTTTTTGCATAGATAGGCTGTTTTTCTTGGTTTTTGTTGTGAGTGGCACAGGGATTGGAAGTGATAAGGAGAAAGGTAAAGCAAATTCTGAATGGCCAACTTCCTAAATCTATATCTGAGGTGAGGAGTTTCCATGGCTTTTTAGCAAGCTTCTACCTAAGGATTGTGAAGGACTTTCTCTACCATAAGCAGCCCCACTCACAGTGTGGTAAGAAAGAAGTTGGTCAAATGGGCGGGGAAGCGCAACAAAGGCATTTGATACTCTAAAATCCCATTTCTTTGTTCTGCTCCTATTTTAGTTTTACCTGGACTTTGATAAAACATTTTGAGATTGAAGTGACGCCCTCTGTGTAGGGTATTTGGTTATTGGTGCAGTGTTGATGCAGGAACGAAAGCCTATTGCCTATTTCAGTGAGAAACTCAATGGGGCGCAGCTCAATTATTCAACCTATGACAAGGAGCTGTACGCTTTAGTGAGAGCATTGGAGGTATGGCAACATTACCTTCTACCCAAAGAATTTGTCATACACACTGGCCATGAGTCTTTAAAGCACCTTAAGGGACAAGGTAAGTTGAACAAGAGACATGGTAAGTGGATTGAATTCATTGAACAGTTTCCTTTTGTGATTAAATACAAGCAAGGAAAAGAAAATATTGTGGCTGATGCACTTTCTAGGAGGTATGCTTTAATTACTCTCTTTCCTTAGGAGGTATGCTTTAATTACTACTCTTAATGCTAGTTGTTAGGATTTTGAGCATAAAAATCCTTGTATGTTGATGTTGATGATGATGACTTCGGTCTTATTTGGAGTGCATGTGAACATGGGGCCTTTAACAAGTTCTTTAGGCATAAGGGGTTTTTATTTAAGGGAAATAGACTTTGTATACCCAAATGTTCTATGCGTGAGTTGCTTGTGTTAGAATCACATTATGGGGGACTTATGGGGCATTTTGGAATTCTTAAGACATATGATATACTTGATGAACATTTCTTTTGGCCACAAATGTGTAGAGATGTAGAGAAATTATGTGGTGTGTGCATTGCATGTAAGCAAGCTAAGTCTAAATCTATGCCTCATGGCCTTTATATGCCTTTACCTATACCTACTTTGCTTACTTTGCCTTGGACTGATATTTCTATGGATTTTTTTGTGCTTGGATTGGCCCAGAACAAAGCGTGGTAGGGATAGTATTTTTTGGTTGTTGTGAGACAGTTTAGTAAGATGGCACATTTCCATTGCAAAGCCTTAAGAGTGATTGATGTTTGTCCATTTGCTGAGTTGTTTTTTTCAGGGAGGTTGTGAGATTGCATGGGGTGCCACGCACCATAGTCTCCGACCGTGATAGCCAAGTTCCTTTCCTTCATTTTTGGCGGTGTTTTTATGAGAAGCTTGTACAAAGTTGCTGTCTCTACTACCTTATCATCCCCAAACGGATGGCCAGACTGAGGTCGTCAATAGAATCTTGGTACTTTGCTTAGAGCGGTGGTTGGGTAGAATTCTGAAAACTGGGAGGATTGTTTACCTTTGCATTGAATTTTGCTTATAATAGTCTTATAGCATTCTTTTCTAGTGGTTATGTCCCATTTGAGCTTGTTGTATGGTTTTAATTTCTTTTGACTGTACTTGGGATTTAATCTCTTTGCCTTTGAGAAATTGCTAACTTTAGATGGTGAAAGAAGGCTGAATTGGTCCATGGGAGATACATGGCTAAAAGCCAGGGCTTCATATAGACATGAAAAAACAAAAGCCTATGGCCGGACTGTGCCAAACAAGCGGAAGGAGGCGTGTGTATTTCAACCTGGGGAGATTGGGTTTTGGGTGCTCATGAGGAAAGGAAAGATTCCCAAACCCAAGGAAGGGAAAGCTTGCTGCCCGAGGTGTGGGCCTTTCAAGTGTTGGAGAGGATCAATGACAAATGCCTACAAGAATTGATCTACCAGTGAGTAATGGCGTGTCTGCTACTTTAATGTTCTGACTCTTTCTCCATTTGATTTATGATTCAGATTTGAGGACAAATCTTTTTGAGGAGGGAGGGAATGATACGGATCAAGGGGAGGCAAGGTGAAGGATCCTTAGCTCTACCCGTGGGAACCAATCACAAGAAGCTCGTGCAACCAAGCTAGAGCAGCCTTGAAATGCATTTACTCAAGAACAAATCACATTGAAGCTTCAAGATCATAATTTGCAAGATGTGAGGATTGACTTGAAGAAGCATCAAAGCTTGTTATGGTAACTTGAGGCGTGCCAAAGAGGCTGCCTGTTTGAATGAAGTTTACCATGAAATTCTATACTTAGGCAAATTCAGGAGTTTTGTTTTTATTATGAGCTTAAAGTTATGGGTTTGTGTAATGGCCTACTGGCCCCATTTGTCTTGTTTTTTTGTTTAATTCTTTAGTGGGACTTAATTTTAATTGTGTAGGTTGGTTTGGGCCCTTATTTCAGAGTTGGGCCAACGCTAGATTAGCTTAATGTTAAGTCAGGCTTGTTTTTAATTATTAGTTTGGACTTGTATTTAATATTTGGGCCACATTAGGTTTAGGCCTGGGCTAACTTAAGTTAATAGTTAAATTAGGGTTAGCTTAGGTTATTTATATTGCATTGTAAGAGAGCTGCACAGCAGCCAACATTAATTGGAATCAAAACCAACGTGTTTTCTTTGTTCTTCAAGAACAAACCGTGTTCTTCATCCTTACATGAATAGAACCGAATTTTCCTTAGTAATTAGGCTTGTGAGTTCTACAAGATTAATTGCGCCAAGAATTTCAGAGTTGTTTTCAAGAGTACTTGATGGTAAGTTTCTGATTCTTGTTCTAAATTCCTTGTTTTTCTCTCTTCAAGAGTACTTGTTTTTTTTCTCTTCAAAGAGTACTTGGGGTTACAAGGATTGACGGTTACTTCCGTGATTGCATGCTTTCCGCTAGATTACCTTGTTGATTTGCAAGAGTACTTGTTAATTAGCTAGGAAATCCATATTAATTATTGGCCCGAAAGGGACAGTAAATGCTGTTTCTTATCTATTCTCTGGATGACTTGTATTTGCCAATAACCTGATTTCATGTCAATTACTAAAAAATATTAGCATTGTACAATTTCTTTAAAGATCTTTTTTTTTAATTTGGATTGGGTATCTTATCCCATTTCATGCTGGCATTTAATGGTTTATAGTTTTATTACTTATCTTGGTACTCCTCTTTCTATCTCTGCATTTTTATTAACATAGAATGCTGCACAGGACCATGGGCCTTCTTGATTTAACCAAATTAATTTTTTATTTTCTAATTCCTTTGATTTCGTTTTTTACATGTTCTATTTTCAGGATTCATTTGAATTGGCCTAGCTTTAGTTGTAATGGTTTTTTTCATCAAATTTATTTTCATATGGCACAATCAATTATATGTTGTTTTGCGATTTCCAAAAAGCATTAGATGATCTGCACAAAGTTTTTCTCCATTAGGGTGATCTGCACAAAGTTTTTTCTTCATATAATCTTTTAGGTTTTTTATTTTATTTTGTATAAATTCGGTTTCTAGTTGTCCTTTAATTCTTTGTAAACACATATTATTCTTTAAATCTTTTAAGTCTTCTTCTTTGGATTTTATTAATGAATTGATTTCTATTGTCCTAATAGAATGAGCTTTTAGTAAATTTAAGTTCTTTTTCTTAGGTCGCTCTGTAAATTCAAGTCTGGCCTTTTTATTTCTTATTTTGAATTTAATACAATCTTCCTTAACTGAATAAGGTGTTATTAGGTTTATAAAAGGTGTTCCTAAGATTACCATATAATTTATTTGGGGAGAAATTAAAAATACTGTTCTTATTTCTAAATCTTGGTTTATAATTAGTGCTTCTACCTTACCCACTATATCTAATTTGGTTTTATTTGCTGTGCTTAATTTTTCTTTAGTGTCTAACCAATATCTTTTAGGTACTTACTAAATCTGATTTTATACAATTTAAATCTGCTCCTGTATCAAATAATGCTATTGCATCTATAATAAAATCATTTGCTAGTTTAATGTTTATTTTTACCAAATATTTTCGCGAAGTAATTTCTTGCAATAAAAATAGAAAATTAGGATTTACTTCTTCATCTTCTTCTAATTGGTTTATTTCGTCCTTTATGTCATCATCTGGTTCTTCTGAAGAAGAACTAGATATGATTTGAGATTCTAATAATTTTATTTTCTTAGTATTTTGTTGGGATTGTACTTTTAATTCATTTACTTCATGCTTTAGATTTCTAATTTCTTTTTGCAATTCTTTAGGGGAGATTTCTATTTCTACTTTTTTATTTTTATTTAATATAGTAGTCAAATCATAAGTGTTAGTTATAAGTATTATGTTGAATTTTAGGAGTTATATCCTCTCTTACTATCTGGGTTTCGTCAAAACTTTTAATGAGTTTTTGAAGGAGTTTAGCTTTAGTGTATTGGTCATCTATAGAATTTACTACTTCCAAAAGTGTACTCTGATCTTTAGATAACATATTTATAGAATAATCAGATGAACTAGTTGTTATACCTAATTCATCAATTTGGTTCATCAATTTGATTTTCACTTTCTAATATCTCTGATTCTGAGGTGTCTGAATCGAGATACAGTTCATGAATTTTATTTAACACTTCTTCTTCTAAATTTAATGCATTTAATTTTTTATTGAACCTACAGAATTTTGACGTATGACCTTTCTTACCACAATGATAACAAGTTAAATCTTTATAAGAAGTTTTATTTGAAGATTTATATGGTTGCTTTCTTTTATATTTCTTATGTGGTTTTGATTTTTCTTTTTGATAATATTTATCTTGACTAGGTTTAGACTTATATTGCTTTTTATAATACTTGTTTTTATAGTGTTTTTTAGGTTTAGTTGGTTCTGGACATTGACCTCTACATTGTTTAGTAGATGTCATGCCATAATCAAACTGTTTACAAAAAGATCCTAATTCTTGTTTAGTTTTATGCAACTCATATTTTAAAGTTCTTTGAAGCTTTAAGTTTTGACAAATTTGTAATCCTTCTTTTTGAATTATACTGATTAACTGTCCGTATGTCAATTTATTATAAGGTATTGGATTGCCAAATTGTTGTTTTATATAATTTCTAACTTTTTCACCCAAGAAAAAAGGTAATCCGGCTAAGAATAGGTAAATCCCGGCTAAGAATTATCCTCTTTTCCGTCAAAAGGCTTGATTGGAATCTTCTTTAACATTAATCTAGTTAAGGAAAGTAAGTTTTATAATATTGAAAGTCACTTTAATTTTTTTACATTTTAGATTGTCTTAATAATTCCTGCATTTTTATCTTTTTTAAATGGGAAATTGAAGTCACTTAATTTTTTACATTTTAGATTGCTTAATAATTCTGCATTTTTATCTTTTAAATGGGATGGATCTCCTATAAAATGTAATGAAATAGTGATTTACAAAAAAGAGAAAAAAGAAGAAAACAAAGCAAGATCTATTCTATAGGGCGGTCGTCAACAACGTTAGTAGGAAGTGCAAGCTCGACTACAATAACACCTGAGTCGGTAGGAGTAGTAGGATCCGGTGCATTTGACACCCCTGGAAACCCCTCAAGTCCAGAGGGTGCAACTCCAGCTGGACATTGTGCATCTTCACCCAAGACACTAGCATCCACAGCTACCTCCTCCTTAATGTCCAGATCTTTATAAGCATGCACAAAATCCCAATCCCCATCAGGAAATCTCAAGCGAAGCTCGGCCATTATAAGATCTGCCTAATGCAAAAGCATATCATTCATGGAACAAATGGCCAGATCAGCATTAGTCTCTGCCTGAGCCACATCAACTTAAAGCATATAATAGTGATGTTCTCCTCCTCTTGCTCAACTCCAGCGCTCAGCTTGAGGGAGGAATCAAGATGAGCATCCCTATCCTTGGTAATGGATTCGATTTTCTCTTCCAATTCCCCACAAAGCAACTGTGCTCTAAAGCCTGAGTCTGGATGTTGTTTTCCAGTTTCTCTACTTTAGTCTGTTCGGCTTCCAAATCTGACTTCAAGGTCATGATTAGCTCTCGTGATTCTCTCACATGGCGGTGTGTGTCATTGTGAGCACTCACCAACTGAATCAAATAGCAAAGTAATCAAAAAAAAAGAAAGAAAAGAGAAGAAGAAGAAAGAAAAGAAGAAATGAACTTTGGAAAAAGATATATAACAAGTACCATAAGAAGCCCACTGTCAATCTGATCCAAGAATGACTCCTCCTCTAGGCCTTCTAATTGCACCAAATCAGCAGATAAAGCATACTAGGCGGCAATAGCTTGAGCAACCTCGCCGTTACTTGCAGAGGCGTCCTTCCTATATTTCCTCCTCACCGAGGTACGAAACTCTAGCCCTTTCTCGGACACTAGAGAGGTGGCTCCTCGTCCCCCCCTTTATCATTTACTTCTCTTCCTCCACTCGGTAGTTTTCTGGGGAGAAGAAGGGGGAATAAAAATACTAGAGTCTGGCAAACCAGGTGGATCGAGCCTTGATAGCTAGGTTGTTGAAGGGCGCAAAGGCAACACCATAGTCGCCATCTCAGTCTGCCCAAACCAAATCATTGGGGCCTCGAGCTTCCTCCTGGGCTTTCCCTTGATCGGGAAGCTTTTAGTCGATCCTGATGCAATGCCATACCTTCTTTCATCTCCTTTGTAAATCTGGGAGGCATCTCTACAAAAGGGAAATGAGTTAAATAAAGATAGTCAGTAACGGGTCAAAAGAACAACACAGAAGATCTAACTCACCCTTTGTTTCTTGTGCTTTCCTCTTTCTTAAAGCTCAAGGTCTTGCCCCCATCGGGATATTAGAATCCATCAAAGGGAGGAGCATTCAAGGCATGCCATTTCATGGTCTTAACTTGCCTGACCTCTACGGCAGGTAAGTCCCGCGGATGCCTAAGATGGGGCGCCCCCTAACTCCATTGGGAAGGCACCCCAAAACCATTAGGGTGACTGATAAGAAAGTATTTCTCTTTCCATCTCCCTTTGATCGATAAGCTCTTCAAAGGAAACAGGTTGCATTCTTTCTGAGTCGAAAGATAAGGGTGATCCTTCGTCCCTCTCTAGATAAAATTGAACATAGCATGCAAATGATGCACATTAAGCTCAAAATGCTCTTGGCGGGCCACGATTTACACGCCAAGTATCATCCAAATGCTTTTGGGAGCGATTTGACCAACAGTCACCCCCACTCGTTGTAAAAGGAAGAAAGAATTCTCGGAAGAGGAAACCTCACGCCCGCTCGACAATCCTCCATATAGACAATTAAAGTCTGTCGGTCTAACCTAGCATTAACTCTCATCCCTGTTGGAGGAATCCTTGTCTTATACTCCGTGGGGATGAAGAACCGAGCACAAATACCCTCAAGATTGCTCTCGATCAATATAAAGCTCAAATCCCTAACCCTCACATTTTGTTGCCTAAAGCTAGCAGGCCTGCTCTCCTTAGACTTTGGAAATTGTAACGCCCTAATTTTTCTGTATCTGAAATAGTAGTTTTACTAATATGTGAATAGTACAACCAATCTGGGAGTCGGTATTATTTTGGTCTGGAAAATTTACTATATATGTTTTATATTTTCTTTAATATTTTTAGAGCATGTTTGCATGGTGTTTATGGGAAGAAAGTAAGTAATGAATATTTTTGGAGAATTTAGATAATTAGTGAATTATGGTGTTATATTAATTAAGGAGATTTGAGGAATTATTTTTATGGAGTAAATTTAAGAATTTTATAGAGAAAAATAATATTTTGAAGGAATTTAATTGGAGAATATTTTTAGCCATGAAAATAATATTTTTTGAAAGGATTTAATTGGAAAATATTTTTAGCCACTTAGATGAGATTAACTATTAACCTTAAATCGTTAAGCCATTCAATTGTGGAAGAACGTAAATAACCTTTGATCACTTTTAGAAAAGGTAACTCCAATTATTTGAGCAACATTTCTTCTTCTTCTTCTTCTTCTTCTTCTCCATTTCAAATGTCAACTTTCCCCCTCTTCTCCTTCTCTTTGTTTTTTCTTCACTTTCCTACTCACTAATCCACCAAATCCTTTTCCATCAACTTGATTTAAGTAATAAATCCTAGAGATTAAGGTTGAGAAGTGGTTTTTGGTGACTAAATTTAAGAAAATTTGGAAGAGTTACTACTTTGAGCTAAAGGGTTGGAGAGCCTTCTACCAGACCAAGGACAAGACTAAAGCTTAAGGAAGCTTCACTTAGGTTGCTTAAAGTGTGTTTTTAAGGGTTAGTGGTTTTTAAGGTTAGTGTTCATAAACACACTTATCTTAAATTTTTTATTTTGTGCGTTTATGTTATTATGTGTATATTTGGGGATTTTGTATGAAATGATTGAATTGTTGAACTTTGATTGTATAAACATGCTCTTGGGTGATTTCTAAGTATGATTATATGTTTGATTGAAGAGGAAAACATTTCCTTCTTCTTCTTCCAAGAGTGGCTGAACCTACCTATGAAAAGGGCCTTAAGTTTTTTTTTCTTGATTTCTTTGTTGGTTTATGCTTTTAAGATGATGTTTGATGAGTATTAGTATGTGGTAGAAACCTCTACCTTGTTTTTTTTTGTCTTTCATATTCTTTTCCATGACTAAAGTAAGCTAAAATGTGGGGAAATTAGGGAATTAGTGTGATTGATGCATGATGAGGATTTAAATGTATTATTGGGTGTGATTAAGGACTATTTCTCAATGCATTTTATTTTCCATCTGTGTCTGAGTCCTTGATGAAAGTTGTAGATCTACTTCTTAGCTTTCTAACCCATCCTCTTGTGTCTAATTTGGATACATATAGCGGATACATATAGCTCAACTTATGGCTAAAACACCCAAACTGACTCTGTTATGCTAGGCCACATGCATCTCTGAATTGAGTGCCCATTTTGACCACTAAATGGTAAGATTATGTTCTGAGTTCTTCATGAAAGTTGTTTCCATGTATCTTAAGACTTCTCTGGATTTGGATTGGTTTAATTTGAGTGTTTTGATAAGTAGGAATTAAATAAACATTGGACTTGGTTGTGCTGAATCGGGTTTGGACTGTTGGTCTATGTTCCTAGCTTTTGTTTACTATCTTACAGATTGATCTGGGCTATGGTCCCTTCATAACATTTGTAGCATTTTGTCTTATTGGTCTTTGTTTCTAATTAATTTAACTTGCCTCAATTTAAAGAACCTAATAACTCAAGTTATGTCTTTAAAACACCCAGAAAGGTCAAGTTATTTTAATGCTGAAAATTTCCTATGTCTTGAATATAGGTTTATTTGGATAAAGGGCATGTATATTTTATTTGATAAACCTATGATTTTGGGATAAGGCATGGTATGAATCAATAGGTTTTCTTTGGATAAAGGCATGTATGAATCATGTGTGAATGAAGTTCTCTTGATTATTTGTATGTTTTAGGATTTATTTGATGAAAATAAGACCATAGTTTTGAAAAGTGTTGTTATGGGATATGTTAATGGATACTAAAGTTATATTGTACATATGTTATGTTTACTAATTTTCCCTATGAGTAAATTGGTTGGGAAATTTTTCGAGAAAAGTGTGGAATTGGTTTAGGATGTTGAATAAAGGAGGAAACTCCTCCCCTTATTTTGCAATGAGCGGCTGAACCCACCCTAAGGTGGGTAAGGCTTACTTCATTGCCTTATTAAGTGATGTTTGAACCTTTTATGTCATGCTACACATATATATTTCATAAGTATGATACATTTGATAAAATTTCCTATGTTTTAAAGGTTATGAGAAATAGGTATTTTTAAGTAGATGTGCTTTGAATTGCATAAGGGAAATATGATTTAATTGATAAGGTTTATTTATAATGAATCATATTATGACTTTAAGAAAAGCCAAAAAGAAAAAAATGAGTTTATGAGAAATTTTTTCTATAATAAGTAATTAAGCCTAAGTAAGAAATTTTCATGAATTACTTAAATTTAAAATAAGTTTCCATTATGATTTCAAGAAGACTTAAGAAAAATAAGTTTGTATGAGAAATGTTATGAATTAAGAAATAAAACAAAGATTTTGGGCTCTAATATACTTGGTGTGCATTTGTTGTAAGATTTGATTTATTATGTAAGATGAGCATGCTCGGCATGCTCGGTGCATTTGATTGCCATTATGAGTAAGGAAGCTTATGATCATATGCTAGGACTATTGACGCGTGTCTTCTAAGGCCCAAACTGATCAATGAGTGATCGAGAATGTGGAATGAATGGGTTAATGTTTAAGTTACGAAGTCTTAATCCAAGGATTTAAATTAAATTGATTTTAAGTGTCTGACTGGGTCAGAGCTGCGTCACGCAGCTATGAAGGTGCGTGACGGCACTATAGCTACGTCACATAGCTCCAATGAAACTCAGATCTGCATGTCCTCGTCAAGAATGACGACATGCCGTTTTTATGCTAAACGACACGTAGTTGTGGTACAACAAGTGAGCTGCGCACGCGTCTGAATAGTTACATGCAGCTCTGATACAGCAAGTAAGCTGCGTTACGCAACTATAGCTGCGTCACGCAGCTATGCTCTGTGACCTACTTCTATAAATAGATCTTTTTTCTCACGTTAAAGGGGGACTTGGACAACTTTTGGAGCATTTTAAAAACCCTAAAAACACAACCTGCAGCCACATTCTCCACCAGAAGCTCTTTTGAGTTCGTTTGAAGGAGAATTGCCATTAGAGATTAATTTTAGGTGAATCAAACTAGAAAAAAGAGAGAAAATCAAGAGAGAAAAGAGTGAATATTTAAATCCTTGGTGATGAAGCTTCTGGATCGCCTTAATCATTCGTTCGTTAAGCCGTTTACAATCCTCAATTTGAGGATTAGGTAATTCCTTTACACTTTTTGTGTTTTTATTCATTGATTATTTATTTTATTATCTGAGGATTAGGTAATTCCTTTACACTTTCTGTGTTTTTATTCATTGATTATTTATTTTATTATTGTTTTAGTAGTTTAATCTTAATTGAATTGTATTCTATTCTTTTGGTCATTTGAGGTAGTCTTGAATCATATTTAAATAAAAAACGCTTTAAACAAACAATTTAAAAACAGAATTCGGACCAGAGCAGTTGCGTCACCCATCCAGTAGATCCATAACGGAACTGGCAGTTGCGTGACGGAACTGTTCATGTCCAAAAAATCGTTTCTTTACCCAGAAAAGCCACGTCACGCAGCTATCGGCTGCATCACGCAACTGTTCTTCCAAAGAACAGCTGCGTGACTCGACTGTTCTAGGGTCCAGAAACAATTTTATTCTTTCGAAAAAAAAATAAAGTTTGTACAAAAATAAAATTTAATTTTTCCAATAAATCCGAAAATGTTTTTCAATAAATCCGAAGATGACCAATTATGAACAGATTGTAATTTAATTAAGTTTTAGTATATTAAAATATAATTATGCATGATTTTGGGTTTTCGGTTTTTGGGTTGAATTTAAATCGGGTAGAATGTATTTTTAGGTTCGGTTTGTAGCCGGCCTTTAACCATAAGGCAAGAGCGGGTTTTTTATTTATTTGATTTAACTGCTTTGGTTTGGATGGTTTGGATGATTTGGATGATTATGTATGCAATGACTGATTATGATTGGGACGATTAATTAATTTTTCATATAAGAACTTGGTTCGATTCATTCGGGTTGGGTTTAAATAAATAAATAATTTGGCTTTTCTAACTAAATTTTCTAACTAAAAATAAATTAGAAATCGTAGGTTTAAAAGAGGCCGAATTTGTTCCCGGTGTCGGCTTCTAACGGCCGACGTAACCCAATTCCTTACCAGAATCGCTTGGTGCATCTGACCAAGTTTTCTAAAATAATTTTTGGTCTTTGACCAAAGTTGGAGTTTAAAAGGGTTTAAAATGGAGTCATTTTTATAAAATAAAATTAGAAACGGTCCCATTGCCGAAAAAATGGGTGGCGACTCAAAATGTTTTACAAGACCGATTTATTGGCATCGTATCCAATAAAATGTTGTCACTACTTGTTCAAAATAAGATACTTTCTAAAATCAAAACAAAAAGTGAGCATTTTTCGGGTCGCTCGGGGGCGGTACGAAAACAGGCATGTGGGTGTCTTATGTTAGGGGGGACACGCTTTATATGTTATGAATAAGTTGGCAACATAAGGCCATTATGAATAAGCTATGAAAACCTATCTATTTCTATTTCTCCTAAGTGTATGCGAGCCCCTTGAAAAATATTTTTAAGAAAATTAAATTAATGAGAATGCATTATTTTAATACATCTTAGTTTGGAATAAATCATTATGTTATCAAATGAATTTCCAAAGCATGATGTGTTGGTGCATAAATGTTAATAGCATGTTCATTTGTGAATAAATGTTTAAGTAAAGGATTTATGGTGTAAAGAACTAAATTATTTATGTTATTAATTGTAAGTTTACTTGATATTTCTTATGCTATAAATGTTAATGTATGTTGAAATTTAATGATTCTATGATTGTAAATGATTTTATGAAATTTGTGTTTTTGAAATTTGTGTTTTAAGTATGTTGTCATCACAACATTTGGTATGTTTGTGATTTATGAGCACTACTGAGTTTTATACTCAGCACGTTGATTTTATCACGCGTAGGTTGGAGACTGTGTTTGCTGCTTAAAGACTAAAAGAGTAGCATCAGAGCAGAAGAGACTATTTGGTAGTAGTAGATTTAGTTTTTATGTAATTAAGAAGTATGACATGTATAATTATTACAATTTTTGGAGATTATGTTCTTGGTTTATAATGTAAGCATGTTATTATAAAATTATTTTGTGGTATATATATATGTGGAGATAGGTATAAGATTTATTAAATTATTGAATATAAAATATTATTAAGATAGTTGGCATGATTAAGATTATTAGGACTTGATATATATAATGAATGCATTTAATTGATGATAATTAAAATGCTCCTGAGAATTTATACAGATATATATAATGAATGCATTTAATTGATGATAATTAAAATGCTCCTGAGAATTTATACAGTTATGAAGATATAGAAGTGTTGTTGTGTTGCTTAATCGTTATTGGAGTTGTTGGGAGTTGTAGTTTGGATTAGGAAGTGAGTTGGTATTCACATTTTTTGTGAGCTCAGTTTAAGGGAAACTCTTGCAGTTAATCTGTAGGATTTTTCCCAAATTGTTTTTCATAAACAAATATATATTATTATAAAAAAAATTACTCGTTAAACTTGTGAATACTTAATTACTTCTAATTCATAATTTGATTTTATGATTTATATGTTAAGTTAGGGCGGTATCTCCGGCACCAAATGTGACATCCACCATCGGGTCTCTCGGGACTGGGCGGTGGGTGTTAAAGAAATTTCTTGGGAGTGGTTTCGTCTCATAGCTGGGGGATAAGAGGCATAGTCCCAGTGTGAGAAGTCGAGCTTGAGTCATTTTGACGGGTGGAAGAGGACATATCTTGCAACTTCCATCGAATCAACTGTATCTCATCTTCTTAGTTCGACTCCGAGTCCACCATTCCCAAAATGCACTTATCCTCCGCCAAGCCCACTTGTTTATCCCCAAGACCTAAGGGATCAAACGATTCATAAGTAGGGGCCTGTGAACCCCTCCCCCTGAAATATAAGCATACAAATGCATATGACTAAGGGCAGAAATGCACGTGAATGTATGAGTCGCCACCTTGTTTAATTATTTTAGGGTAAACTAGGAAAAAATCCTACTACGGAAAAAATCTAAGTGACTCCAATTTTTAATTAACACTAATTGCTAGATTTATATCACTACATGTTTTAGACATGGTCTTACGAACCCGAGGTGAATCCGAGACTAATGTCATGCTGATTGAACTAACCTATGGAATGAATGTTTTGGCAAGGAGATGATGTAATTAGACCAATGAAAATGTTTATTGACTATATCCGACTTGCGCCGCCGGGGTTAAATCCCGAACGTGCCTACGTAACTTCCGTTTTAAATGGAAGATCAAGGTCAACGTACGTTCGATAGGCCTTTTTTAAAGGCTTTGAATGGGTATGCTTTAAAATTGCATGAGTGTGTGTATGCTTCGTGGCATTTTTGTTTAGAGCATTTTTGCCAAAATTTGATTGATTGATCTTAGGCATTTATTGCAACAAATGTTGATTGAAGACTTTTAGCCAAAAAGATTGAATTTAGGGCAATTGTTGCCAAAAAGGTGTTGATTAGGCGTTGTTCGCCAAAAATTGCTTGATTTTGAGGCAATCTTATTTGCCAAAAGTGATTATTTTGAAGACTTTTTAAGCCAAAATTTCGATTTAAGCGGATTTGGTCGCTAAAAAATGGTTAATCTACTTATAGGCAATTTGTTTGCCAAAAGAGATCAATTGAATTGCAATGTAGATCAATTGAATTGCAATGTAAGCAATTTATTGCCAAGAAAAACGAGTTTAATTAAGGCTATTTAGCCACAATTATTGATTAATAGGACTTAAGCCAAACTGTTCGAAATAAAGGCAATTACACCATAGTGATTGATTAACTAGGCTTTAGCCAATATTGTCGGATTTAGGCTTTAACACCACGATTATTAATTAACCGGGCGTTTAAGCTTGAACAGTGTTTGATTGAGGCAGTTTATTTGCCAAAGTTGATGTCATGAATGCAGTTGTAGAATTGGGAGTAGAAGAGAAATATGCATGAAATGTCGAAATTAAATAGACAGGGTTTAGCTATGTACCTGATTTATTCGACGGCCGCTTCTTAGCTTCAGCTTGAAAACTCCAAGTTAAGCTCCTCGTTTGGGGAATATTGATTAATTTAATTTATAATTTAAGTGACCAGGTATCACAACAATAAATAACAAAGCCTATGCTAATGCAAAAGCAGAAAAAGCAGTAAAGAATCGCAAGGAGCGTAAGGGAGAAGGAGCGTCCGTCAACACAGACTGAGTGAGTAAAAACGGAGTGCCGGGGCTGAATTTATAGGCAAAATTCGGACTGAAGGGCGGCAGCTGCCGCCGGGGAAGGCGGCCGCTGCTGCCGGTCAGGGCGGCCGCTACCGCCGTATCCTGTCCATTCGCCCGTTTTTTTTGTTCTGACGGCTTTTTCGGGAGTTCCGGACCTCCAAAAAATATTCCGAGACCAGTTCCGCGATCCTTTGGCTCTTCGAGCCTCAAAATTAGGGTATTCACAGGCAACTGCAGCCGCTGTCGCCGGCGGCTACCGCCCCCTTTGAGGGCGGCCACCATCGCCGCGGCCGGGAAATCTGGCTTTTGGAGCCTCAAAATTTGAGTATTCACAGTTGCCCCCCCACTGGCTATCATAAAAATGATTTATAAGAGCCAGTGGCTATCTGAAGGAGCAAATTTTGAGGATGGGCAGAGGAGGAAACCCCACCATGGTTTTTTTTTTTTTGAAATGATCAAATGCATGGATTTATGTTTGTAACTTAAAGGTGTTTTTGCCTCTTAGAGGACTTGAAAAGATTTGAAAAGATATTTTGCCTCTTAATGAGGGCTTTGAAAAGAGATTTTGCCTCTTAGAGGACTTGGAAAGATGTTTTGCCTCTTAATGAGGCTTTGAAAAGAGATTTTGCCTCTTAGAGGACTTGAAAAGATGTTTTGGCTCTTAATGAGGGCTTTGAAAAGAGATTTTGCCTCTTAGAGGACTATGAGGGCTTGAAAAGATGTTTTGCCTCTTAGAGGACTTAAAAAGATGTTTGTTTTATCTTTGTTTTTTTTCTTTGAGAACCAAGGGTCCACCTAAAGTCGAAATGATCAAATGGCTTGGTTTTGGATAAAAAATAGTTGGTTATTGGTTGGGGGTTTCACCCTAGGTTTTATGGAAGAAAAAGGTTAACCATTAACCGGGTTCTACCCTGGGTTTTTGTAAAAGAGGTTGACGCTGGTTGGGTTCCACCTTGGGTTGTGTATGTTTTTTCTTAGCACTTGCCCCTGAATCCGACTTGGAGGATTTTGCCCCCCTGCTTGAGAGAATTGATGCCCTTATTAGCTGAAATAGAATTTCTTCTTAATTCTTAATGAAAGATAAAATTCCGTGATTACTTCTGTGATGGGAGAATGGTGAAGGTTCTTATCACTTCTTGCCCCAAATGGTTGCTGACCCATTGGAAATATTCAAACATTGGTGTTGCACTTGTCAATCGATTGAGGAATCATAAGGAGAACAAAGCACTTATTATGATCGAGGAAACGGACAATGTGGATGACTCGCTCGTTCTGAAAGGATCGGAGATACAATGGTCCGAATGGTAAGACGAGGTATTAAAGAATTACCTTCAACGATTGGTGTTTTTGACTTTTTTTAAGGGTTGTTTTGGAACCCCGGGGACTGAATCTGACATTTTCTTCTCTCTCTTTTTTTTTGAGGAATGCACTCCAAAGAGTGACACTTTAAAACGATACTTTTGAGAATGACTCGATTTTTGTGACTCGTTGTGGAATGACACTGGTGATGGAGACTTGATTTTAGAGACTCATTGGAGACTCGATTTAGAAGATCAAATTTTTTCTTGTAGCGTACTTTTGACTCGAAGGAATCAGTGATTTCTGGGAAAAAATGATTTTATATACTCCTAAGGAGACCTTTGAAAGGGTTTTTTTTTTTTTTTTTTTTTTGCCTTAACCTTGCCAGTAGCCGCCCTTTCGGGTTTTTCGACTCTGCGGCTTCTTTGCCCTAATTTGCCTAGACCGCCCTTTCGGGTTTTCAAGCCTAGCAGGGCTCAATTCTTGCCTGAAGCCGTCCCTTTCGGGTTTTTCAACTGCCAGCCTTTTATTTTTCTTTTCTTCTCTTTTTTTTTTTATTTTTTTTTTATTTTTTAATATTGGTCTAAGAGAAAATGCTTAATTTATGATGGCAAACTTATGTTTGTGACGCGGCCCTTTGCGGCTGCCTAACGTATTCCAAGAACTTCTTCCGGGGATGGGGCGAACAGGTCTTTCGTAGTTCTTCCGGGATGCGAACTTCGTGCTCGGCTGGTGCGGAAATTCATCTCGCGACTTGATATTAGTGCGGAATTCCTTTCCGTGTTGGTTGCGAAATTTATTTCCGACTTGCTTGTTGGGGCAAACATTCAATTCCGACTTAATGCTGATTGGGAATCCATTTCGATTTGATTTCTTTCGGGATTTTCCTTCCCGACTTGATATTAATAAGAATTCATTTCTGACTTGATTTCCTTCGGCGGGATTTCTTCCCGGCTTAAATGTCTTTGCGGGATTCCTTCCGACTTGATGTCTTTTATAGGAATTCCTTCCCGACTTTTGATGATGTTTGAAATCAACTTATTTGACTCAAGTCGTATGATAGTGAATGACCCTAGGCGAATCTGGCTTTGTTTATTGTAAGTGGTTTTACACTTGGTTGACTGAAAATATGACTTGTATTCAATCACAAAGAGTTTTGAATACCCCACATTGTGGTGGTAACTTGAGTGGCTTGAGTGTTGAAGAAGCTTTTATGCTTTGCAGTTTGTGGCTTCGCCATGGTTTGAAATTCTTGAGGTTAATTTGATCGCCTTTTCTTGAACTTTATCTTCCTCCGAATTGAAACTTATTTCCTCAATGGTTTCCTCCTCTCCATAAGGAATTTTTGAGGAGACTCTTCCTTTCTTATGCTTTTGAGAAATGTCCTTGTTTGATAAGGACAACTTGTACTTGTGCCATGCCTGGCGCTTGATTTTCAAGGTGTTTGTTTGTCATCCAATTTTGTGGAAATGACTGCTTCTTTTAAGCTTGTTTTTTCAAAAATGTGAGCAGCCGCTTGGTCTTTGTCCTTATGGCTGAACTGATTTGTCCTCTACCTTGATGGCTTGAATTTTCAACGCAGAGCCTTGCAGTTGACCTTTTTGACAACTTGATTTCACTGTAGCTTTGTCCTTGATTTCTTTCTTTGTGGCAGAAGTTCCTTTTTGACTCCTTTTTTTTTTTTTTTTTTGGTTTGTTTGCTTCTTTTGACCAGGGTTCCTTTTGTCCGCGTTTTTCCTTTTTGCTTGCGTTAGAAG
>NW_023590810.1:0-175487 GCF_014843425.1 Jatropha curcas
CTCCGACACACAAGGAATAGTTCTCACCGAGGAATAGTTTCTAGACATAGGGAGTTCTAAGGAATAGGTTTTTTTATTTTGGCCTAGAATTGACTCGCCATTCCACATACTAATGCGGAGATCTTTTCCTTATATCTATACTTGCCTCCTAATTTTCATATTCCTTTGGATGTAGCTTATTGAGCTTTTCAGACTTCATTAGTCTCGAAGTTATTTGGACTCGATACAATCAATTTCTACAAAAATATGAAGATCGATATAAATATTAGCGAGTCAAAGGTTTATTATACTTATAGTTTCTTATTATAACACTTATGGTCACTCTCTATATTAAGATCTTCCATTTACATAGGCTAGCTTTAGGATTTTGTAATGTATTCTCAGAGTGACTCATCTTCTATCCTCTTCAAGTCTATCAGAATTAGATTGATATTCTCTTGCTGTTGGCTATATATGTAACTAAACGAGGCCTAGAAGAAGTATAGTTATTGCTAAACGATTGATAGATATCGGTCTTTAGGGCATCTAGAACAATTTTTGATATGGGATCTTTTAGGTTATATGCGGGAACGCTAGGCACAATAGTGCGTCCACTATAGTTTGAAATAGCATACCATTCCAAAAAATTGGAGAATGTACTCCGAGGACTCAATTGTTCTGTCATGCCTTCGACTCACCGACTTTTGATTTATGAGGGAAGTTTTAACACGATTTTCAAGGCATAGAGGGGAAGCATTCCTCAATCCAAAATCGATGTTATTCCTACTTCTCAGACTCTTTACAGTACTTGAAGGGACTTTGTTTGGGAATCTCCTCAGCATTTGTTGCAGAATCCCCAAAAGAGGGTGGAATGGCATGAGTGTTATTTGGTTTTGGGTGTTCTATGCGCCAAGAATTTCAGTTATGATAAAAGAAAAAAGGTTTTTCTTCAAACAACCTAAAAATAACATATTCAAACTACGGCCATATACCAATTGGAATGTTGAAGTACAATTACGATGTCTAATAAAAAAAAAAAAAAAAAGTTCATTCAAAATTATTATAATCCAGTTTCGTAATGTTATTTTATTCTATCTACATGTCGATTACATCATTCTCTAAGTAATAGATTAAAACATAAGGAAAATTATCTATTTGATCAGCCGGTAATAACAAAAGCAAGAGTGAGTTAATTTCCTTATATAATGACATATATTAATTATTCAAATTACATTTTTTATATCATGATATTTTTGTAACTTTCTTGCTAATTTTTGACTGCTTCCCTGTCCTTTCCTCTACGTTTGGACAGAATGGTGGTCATGTTATTTGTATAGGAAATTTGGCAAAATTCTTATTATTGTTAAAATACTAGGATCAGATTGTATATGTTCATTAGCAAATTATTCTTTAATGACATTTTGAGTCAAAACACCTATGGATATAGAACTTGGACAAACTTATATGGAGGTGTCTGAATTGGTTAGTCAAGCTCCACTAGTCATTTTTTTTGTCCAGTCTATATCCATGTCCTCGCTTCTTTGTTTAATTGCCTTTTCTAGTTAAAGTAATAATGTTTACCTTTAGATCTCTCAATATTAAAAAAAAAAAAAAAAAAAAAAAAAAAAAAAAAAACATTTTTTTTTTTTTTTTTTTATAAAACTGAGTGAAGGTTGGTTAATCCACTATAGGTGTAGTTATTTCTAATAATCATTTGGGCTTTATGGAATATAAAATCCATGGACTGTGAAATTCATAAATCTACATTCCGGAAAATAAAATCTTATACATTTTTTAAATGAAATTAAATAAATAAAACTGATGATTGGAAATTCTCACTTTTGATAGTGAGATTTCTCTTTTTAAATTATGGGAAATTGGATATATGATAAAGTTAATTACTTTTTACGTTTGATTGTTTACCTATTTTTTCAACCACATAAAAGAAATTTTGACCCCAAATTCATAAATATTTAAATCCATTCAAAGCAGTAATGACTGTTGGGTATATTTATTATTTTGAAATTCTTGCATTTGAAACTTTGAATCATTTTGAGGAGGAGGGGGTTCTGAATATATTAAGGCTTAACAATATATATAGGAAAAATTGATAATTTTGGTGTCTCAATTTTATGATTTTTTTTTTTTTTTTTTTTTTTTTTTTTTAGTTGGTGGAAAAACATTTGGAATTGGATGTATTTATTTTTGAAAATGATTCAATTAAATGGTTGTTGCGTCAAGTTTTAAACACCGCGAAAGACTGATTTAGCAATAGCCGGGCACTTATTAATAGGTGGCAAGCCATTGTGAAATGAAGTTAGCATAGCATATGCAAGGCATGTGATGAAATGATAAATCCTCTCCATTTTTTGCCGGTTCCGTTTATTAGATCGGGAAGCAATTCCCTATAGTTTCCTTCAATTTATAGTTGAAGCATATTTTTAAAATTAAGCTATATTTATTTTTTTGTTAAATAGACATATCCAATGATTACATTTTATATAACTTGCGCCTATTTACAATATATATATAAATATATATTATATATAAACTTTGGTCCTTTTATACTGTACCATAATATTATTAGGTTCTTCAAACAAATAACAATATATATATATATATATATATAAAACTTGGTCCTTTTATATGTACATAATATATATTAGGTTCTTCAAACAAATAACACATATCCAATGTAGATCAAAATAGTAAATACTCCCTCTGTAATATAAGTCGTTTAAGATTTTTACACAAGGATTAAGGAAGCAAATAACTCTCCTAAATTATAACAAAATCAAGGGTACTTTAATATAATTATCTTTTATCTCAAAATCAATAGTTATTTGTGAAAGTTTTTATTGTATCTAATGTAAATAACGGTAATATTGAAAAGATATCCTTTATTATTCTTTAAAATATTCAAAAAACGATTTATATTTTGAGACAAAATAATCACCCAAAAAAGATTTATATTTTGAGACAGAGAGAGTAATCAATTAAAAGCATTATGCTTGCTACTAATATAAAAATAAATAAATAAAGTTCAACCTTCTAAAAGTTTCCAAATTTTATAGAAGAAAAAAAAAAATTCAATTGAAAGCGTATGACATTTTAAACTAATATTGTAAAATAATTTAAAATAAAGTGAGAATCTACTTTTTAATTGAAAAATTGAATTATATTTCTTCTCTACTTTTTAATTGAACATTTTCAAAAATAAATACATCCAATTTCAAATGTTTCTCAGCGAAACACAAATAAAATAAAAAAAAATTGTAAAAGTTGAGACACCAAATATAGTACTGTTTATATATTACTAAGGACAAATTTATTATAACGAAGCTTATTACTTCATTCAGAATTTGTTTAACGTGTTTGGTTTGACCTCATCTTCGAAAAGCTAAAATTTTATGCAAAATTAAATTTAACAAAATGCTATTATGTCAAGACTCATGCAAATGACAATTTATAAATTATATCCTAATCTCCTAAGATTATAATATTTATCAATTGTTTTTAAATAAATAGAAATAATTAAATCCGTTATTAATTTATTCAATTCAATTCTTTTAATTGAACAGAATAAAATTGAACCCTCACCTGAATTTTTCCTAACAGAACCCAAGGGCATTCAGAAGAACCGCACCACAATTTCAAAACAGCCAAAAAGAATGATAATGGTTCTCATGAATATAAACTTTGGCTTTTACTCCAATGAAGACTTTCAAATATACAGGGACCCAATAAGGAAATTTTCTTATTCGTTCTATGGTTAACAACCAAATTTTGAAAGTCATAAATGTTGCAAAACCGCAACAGGTGAGAAACAACCATTTTGGTGCTGCTGTATGTTACTGTGAATCGTAAATCTAGAAACACTTGTAGACTATTTTTTCCATGCAAGATAAAGGCCTGAAATAATAGCCACACCAGCAACTGCAACACCAAGGGATGTAAGAACCTTGACAGCAGAAACCGCTGGTTTCTGCGAAGGCATTTCCATAAGTTCCTCCATCTGCGGTACAGGAAGAAAGCACTTGTGAAACAAAAATCGAGTTTGCCGGGCTTCCTTTTGAATGAAAGTTACAGCTTGAATTGAATTGTTCATCAATGGAATATAAAGTTTAAAATCGATTACTTAACAAAGAGAAACTATTCACCGACCTGAACCGGCTGCTTCCAATGCTTCTTAATTCCCTGCAAATGTCCCTTTCCAACAACTGCAACTACTGAAGTATGTTCACTAGCGACTCTCAGTAATTTGGAAGACATGTACCTACAAGTTCAATAAAGACACTGCAAATTGTCAACATCCTACAAGTATGATGAAGATAGAATATGAACAGAGTTCTCTTTGGAGTCCTTGGACTCCAAAACTATTACAATTTAGACAGAAAAATACCAAGATCAATCAACATTTGCTTGTAGGGGGGGTATAAGATGAGCACTTTCCTTTTGAGCAAATGTATAATTTCAAATATTAAACTCATGTGGAGGCTATCCAGATGTACTGGATTTATGAATCTCTAAGAAAGATCTCAAAAGTTTTAAAAATACAAAAAGAGCCAGTACAAATTATGATCCTACTACTGAAGAAGAGTTTGGGAGGGAGGAGTTGAACATGTCCCATCATAGAACATCATTGCATAAATTAGGCTTTTACAACTCAAGCCTACAAATCTTATATTATGGGTGGCCAAAAGTTTAATAATAGGGTATAGGGGACAATGGAATGGAACTACCCTCTTCTCTTGTTTGGCACTTTGGCTTCCCATTTTTTGGGAAGTATAAAAAACGTTAATCTCCCTCCTATAAGTTGAAATTCTAAAAATCTATGCTTCAATTTTGGGGTGTACAATTTCCGCCATACTGAGAATTAAAGGATCATTTTTCGGAACCTTTTTGTTTTGTTTTGCTTTTATTACCTTTATTTTTACTAGACAATCTAAAACTAAGTTAAAGAATAAGAATGTATCTGTTCTCTTTACAATTAAAATTCCACTCCCTTCCTATCCAAACAAAAAAGCGTCCCTTCTCTTCTCATTTTATTTTAATTTCCAAACAAAACAAGATAAAGATTTTCTCCTATCCAAATAGGCATGCATAGTGCTAGGCAGTACATCTAGGATGATGCAAACTTCTACCAAGTTCACAAAACATTGAAACAGAGGGAAAAAAAATACTTCAACATCTTTGCCAAAGGAATAGTTAATATTAAAAAGAATAAATAAATGAAATAAAATGCAAAAAAGAAAGAAAGGGTGGTCAGCAAAAAAATCATATGAAAGTGTGTCAAAAAATGTGGCAAAGACAACAAATACAGGACAGGCAAATTATGAGCATACTGTCACTGAAAATAATTTTATCCAGGCAGATCATAACATTACTGAATATGAATTCAAAACAATCATACAAATGAAAATAATGGATTAGTTAACCATTCAGCATTATTTTGGACATGAAGGAACCATTAAGCATCAAACTGAAGCATTTAACATATTTTTGCACTCAGTGATCCAAATGTTGTTTCCAAAGGGGTAAAAAGAATAGAAACACCAGGAAAAGGAAAAGTTCTAGAAGAAGCATAGAATTGCAAAAGAGGAAGGGGATAGTTAGAAAGAAAATTTTCAAACATATTTAGAGGGGTAGGCGCCTTCAACTCCTAGGCACCCAAGGCGTAGCAAGGCAAGACAAGGTTGGGCAAGCGCCTCAAAATCTTTTTGCTATTTCCCTATACAGATTTCTAGATATTAAGTTAACAATTAAAAGAAGTATACATATATGGGAAAAAAGAAAAGAAAGCAGCTGGAAAACAGAAAGTTTGATAGCTATTTAATAATTAGGTCATAATTTAACAAATAAATATGGAAAAAAAGTGGCTGGAAATTGGAAACTTTGACAGCCATTATATACTTAGATCAAAACCTAATCTTACCATTAAAAACAAGTAGGGATAATAATAAATTCAGTGTCTGAATTTTTTAAAATTTTCTATTTTAGTATCTAAATGGAAAACCTTATCAATTGAGTTTCTAAACTTTTTAAAAAAATCAATTAAGTGTCTAACGCCAATGTGTCTCTTTGGAATTATAATTATTACATATATGGGACTAGTTTACGCTGATGTAGTAGTCCATGGATTAAAATAGCTCCAGATCAGCTAGCCACATGTGGATGTAGCTGACATCCCATCTTGGAATCCACATGGCTACGCATACTTTCTTCACTGATTATCTCCAAATCTTGATCTTCTTTTCCCATGCCAAGATCAGTTTCACCTTTCTAGCCAAAACAACTCATTATCAACATTCATTAAATAAACATCTTCCCCTTTCATCAACATAACTACAACACCAAAACCCATTAGAGCCTATCAGTAATTTGAAAAAAGTCTCCTCTGTTTTTCTCAATGTTTGTAAAAGTGCTTTAATACATCAAACTGATTAACCGCATTAGAATTAGAGACACTCTTTCAATTTCCTATCAAGTTCCATTCTTTCTCTATCCCATTACCATCTCCATCTTCTATACCTTAAAGAATTTGTTCCTTGTTTTCTTTTCAAATCAGAATTTGAATTGCAATCAAATGAATTTGAACTTGAAGAATTCTCCTCTATTTCTTCTGTTTCCTCTATTTTTGAATTGGATTCAGATTTGTCATTCCATATAAGTCCTTTAAGCTCTTCATTAACATTATTGTAAAGATTAGAAAGCAAATAATCAGGAGCATCAGCTTTCCATTTTCCTCTTCATTCACATCCTTTCTCTAATCAGGAGCATTATCAATTCCAACAAATACCCATCCATTTTCCTCCAATTTTGACTTTCCAAAGAAAATAAACTATCTTCAACGACATCATTGCTTGTACTCGATTACGTAAATTAGCACTGCTGCCACTCACAACCTCACCATTTATAACTGAAATCAATTATTTAACACTTTTAATTGGTATCATTATCGTTTTTCCCCCAAAAGATAGTTTTAGATATTACTCCCATTAAATTCTTAACTAAACTTAGTTTCTTGACTTTACCTTCTTTAACTTTTTCAATCCCAAAGCCTTTATGAGAGAAACTTCTCTGCAACTTAATACTTTCCTTCTCTTTCTATTTCTCCACTAAACTGGAATATAACTCGTGCTTGATTGGTGCCAAAACAAAAGCACAACCTATGGGTCCCGAAAGAAATCTACACTGGATAGGACCTGATAAAAACCCACACTAAATCAAGCTAGAACCAGGTAAAGGCATACCAGAACCATGCCAGAGCTAGCTGACCATGAAAGAAACAGTTTCAAAAGTGGAGGAAACATCTAAACTAGAGTAGAGAAAAGCATTGGTTGGGATTTCAGCTACAAGTCCATAAGGGGTCCACGTGGCTAGCTGATGTGGAGCTGTTTTAATCCAAGTCGACTGCCACATCAGCATAAACGGGCCTCACATATGCTCAATCATTATTCTGGTGAGATATATCAGCATCGACCACTTATTTGATTTTTTTTTTTTTTAGTTTAGACACTCAATTGATAAGATTTTCTATTTAGGCACCAAAATAGAAATTTTTGAAAAGTCCAAGCACTAAATTTATCATTATCCCAAACAAGGACAACAAATGTGGGAAGAAAAGAATTAGGGTAGGGTAAATTAAATATAATAATTAAAAAGCAGTACGTATGTGAAAAGGCACAGCAGGTAACAACAAGCAATATCAAGCGCAAATACAAAAGCATTAAGGTCAAGACTATTAAAAAATATTGAAGAGACCGATTCAAAGAAAAATGAAGAGATTGAGTACTATAATAAATCTGATGAAGAGAAAGAAGCGATGATGATGATGATAATGATTTAATAGATGTGGAAGAAGACAACAACTGGAGATGAAAAACCTTAGAATCAAGATTTTTAAGTTTACATGACAGTTTGATTAGTTCATCTAGAATTCTAAATTATCTAATATGCTTTTTGGAGCTAACCTTTGGATGCATAATTATAAATGGATGACATAGTTTTGATTATATCTAGATTTCTAAATTATCTAATGCTTTTTGAAACCAATATAGAATTCTAAATTTGAGGTATCTAGAGTTCCTCAATCCTCACTTCACTCGGGCGAGCGAGGGCCTTGTTGCCTCAAGGCCACCCAGCGCTTTTGACAACACTGACAATGATTAATAATTAGTAATTGGGCTATCTAAAATATTGCTCAAAAAGCTACAGACAGCAAAAATCTAGCTCTTAAATTAGAGCCTGGATAGCCCTTCAGACTAATCATGAGATAAATCCCCAAGTTTCCTCTTCCATCAACGAGTGCCATGTATAAAGAAGCATCTAATCTCTTTTATATTTAATTCACACTGCATGTACATTCAAAATTAAAAAACCAATAAACGACAATCAAAACTTAAAAGTACTTCATAAGCATCCTGTAGAACATGTAAGCATAACAAATAAAATACCAAACATAAAGTACTGATCATGCAAGTCATCAGAGGTTTGCAAATAAAAATTCTGTGCACAAAAAAAAAAGGTTTGATATTTCTAGCGACTGTAGTTGATCAGGCTTCTATACAAGCAATGCAGTTAGAATAGAATGAAACAGAAAAAGCAAGCCCAGTACGAAAGTAAGTTTGCAAAAAATATAGTAAGGAATATATTTGAAACACTAAACAGAAATTGCAAAGGAGAGTGTTGGCAAAGGAATACTCACTGGTCTCTCTCATGCACAAGGGTTTCCATTAGAGTTGGGAACTCCTTACTCATCTCTTGGATCACAAGAGTCAGCATGTCCACATCATCCATTTCCTTCAGCTGAAAATTAGCAAAATGAAATTACTATCAACTAAAACTTAGCAACACAGAATTTCTACCTTACCATGAATTTCATGTCCACTCACTGCAAGCAAACATAAATGGAATTCTTAGCATTAATAAGAGAGAGCCTTACCATTTTGTTAAGGTCGTCTGGGCTTGGTAAAAAGAATGCTTGAAACAGTAGGGAATATAGTAGCTTTGTCTTATGCCAAAGAGGCATTTTTCCCCATGTCCTTCTTAATGTAATCTGTTTCATATAGTACCATCAAATCTGTAATTAACTTCATAACTGTGACAATAAGACTTAAATATGCAAAACACATTCAACCCACTAGAGTTTTTGTGATCCAAAAAGCTGGTGTAACAATGGATGGATGAGAAGAGTACATGCTTTGATACAGGATTGAGGGCCCTAGATTGTGACTGGGAAATGCTAAGCAAATTCAATAGGCAGCCAGTGCTAAGCAAAGGTACAGAATGGTATGCAATGATGCTTCCTATGGAATTAAATCTCACAATCAGCTATCATGGTAGTTTACCACTCAATTTCTTGCATACAAGGGAATTGAAAATGATTTCAATAAACCTCAAAATGCTTTTGAATCCATATGGGACTAGGAAATCCTAACCAAACATGAATAGCAACCAGTAAAAGCAACCATCCATCCACCATGTGTTCCACGGAATTAAATCTCATGATCAACATTCAAAGACAACATCATATACATAACCCCATTTCCTAATGCCATCTCATTATCACCATTCAAGAGGATTGCCACACTCAATTACTCTCTTACTGTGTAAATGAGACATGGGTGGCAATCTAATGGACATTTTGCTTAGGAGTGTAGCAAACCTAGTCCAAGTCAGATATTAAGATGTTTAGACTTGGTTTCCTTAGTTTTAAGCATATTCAAGCTTAAACACATCTCAAGGAGCTTAGAGTTATGTGGGCAAAAGTTACTCAGCTAGGAGCCAAGCTTGATACTCAAGTTGAGCCTCAACCTAAACAAATTTAATGCATTGATCCATGGGATTGCTAGTCTATCTGATGCATTGATCTAAAAAGAAGCAAAGCAGTTCTGGCAAAAAATCAGCAAAGGCTCTTACTTGTACAGGCCGATCACCAAGTATCACCTTGCCACCATATTTTCTGGCTTCTTCAAAAGCCACACGAAATTCAGAACCAGGAAAAACCTCTAGCTTATTGGCAACCTACAAAAATCAATTAATTGGTCTGATGCATCAAACTTTAAAATTATACCAAATGTATTATATTCTGATTTTGGTCAGAAGTATAAGCACTGAAGATAGAAAGAGAGAAAAAAAAAAAAAAAGAACAGAAACAACGATTGTCATACATGCCTTGGCAAGAAACCAGCTATAAAGTATCCCAAACAGATTATTGTTTTTCTTCCACATCTCTATCATTTCTCTCATGGTTGGTATCTGGTCAAAGAAAATTGAATAATTAGAAAATGGAAAACTGAAAGCGTAAAATGTTTAAAAAAAGGGGTTATTTTTTATTATTCAAGCAGACCTAACAGGCAAGTTGATGCAGATCCACTATCACCAACCACCTATGGAGCTCAAGGGAACAAGGAGAACAACATGAAATAAAATCAGTAAAATGTATTATTGGTGTTCTTGCTTCTTTAAGCTTTGGGTGCCATAGAGGGAAGTTTATTTAGATCTTTTATCTCTTCCAAAACTTGTCATAGAGTTCATGGAATAAATTTCCATAGGGTTCCGCGTCACAAGTCACTGGCACCGCCTAATGATTTAATCCATCCAAACTATTATGCCATCAAGGCAAGATAATCAAACATGAAGCCAGCATCACCTTCTAAGTATGACATAGCAGTACCTAAATTAACAGCTTTGAAGTCAACTAATTGCAGAGTGGAGTGAGGGCCCTAGTTTCAGAAAGAGATAGAGAGAGGGAAGGGCAAAGGTTCTTCGAAATCTATGCATATACAAAAGCAGGGGGAGAAAAAAGCAAGAAACATTTGGGACAAACCTTTAAATTCTGAGGGGTTAGCACGGCCACTCGACTAGCACACAACTCCAAAAAGACAACCTGCAGTCAAAAAACAGTAGCTTTATTGAAATCCATGAGATAAGAAAAGAAGCAAAACAACTAAGAAGCAGGCAGCTAACCTGCTGCTAAATGATCCATCCAGTAATCAAAATTAGTGATTTTCAAAAGGGAAAGAACCTGCGGTTTCAAGCAACTTATTACAGCTTGAACTTCTTTGCATGATTCCTGAAATACACAACAAAAATAAAAGCAAGTTTAGCATAGCAATTGAATATTATGAAAAGCATTCAAATCAAAATTCCGTAAGATTCATAATTTACATTCTTCAATTGATATCCAAATTCTATTCTCACTAATAAATTGATGTAGAAAAACAACAAGTTGCAGCAATCAATTATTTTACATAATAGTTGTCCCCACATTAAGGTAATGTTACATTTTGAAATCACCCTTGCACAGCCCTTCTCGGCTAGCCTAATGAGTTTGAAGCTCAACTCTAGGTAATTCCTTTTCACGACGGAACAATTGAAATCTCCAACAGAAAAGGACTAGAATTCAACTTCAAATGGTCCATTCATTTTCTGAATCCTTTGATTGAATGATTTGATTTTGCAAATATGAAAACAAAACACAAGATAATTAAAGATATTACTTTAATTGAAGCAAAGAATTTTCATTTCCTCCACTGTCGATAAACGTATGAAGCGTCAAATCTAATATATATCATCATCCCTCAGATATTCTCAACAACCAAACAGAAAATTAAACTAATATTTGATAAAAATAAATAAATTCACCTGCGAAACATGAGCCGTACCAACCAAGTATACATGGCACGACCCACCCTCAGCCGTCGACTCACAGGTAAGAACCACCACGTTTCTGGAAAGCTCCTCCGGAACCTCTCTCCTTTCCGGCTCATCACAACCAAACCCTGAATCGGCGCCAGTTTCTTCTCTCAACTCATCAGCAACATCAACAATGCTCTCGCTCAACGCCTCGATATTCGGATTAGGGTTTTCAATGTGAACAAAGTCCTCGGCTGCAGTAGGTGGGTCCAATGATTCCGGCGAGTAGGGGTCCATTACGGGAGTTTTGGGCTCGGGTATAAGCGGATTACCTGTTTTGGTTGCAAATGAAGTAATTTTTGGAAATTTTTGGGGTGAGAGGAAAATGCGAGGAGTAAATTTTACGTTGTTTTGAAGATTTAGGGGACGAAATCTGTAGGTGCCGGTGAAGAAGCGCTGTAACTCGGGCGAGTTCAGTCGAGTGATAAGGCGAGTCGAGCGATTCATAAATCGGGCATCACTTCAGGCTTGTACATGCAAACTGAATAAGAGGGAGCTGAGATTGAGAAACCCCTGTCTGTTTATTGTGAAATGACGTGGTATTATGTATTAAATACCCATTGCGTGGTTCCAGCGGGCCCTGTTGCCACGTGGCGTGCAGTGCTCGGATGCAGATTACAGCGAAAGCAAGCATGTGTACGTGGGAAAAAGAATGAATTCATCCCTAAGTTATGTTATACTCTAATTAACCATTGGATATATCAATTCACTCCGCAAGATTATTACTTTGAGTTTGTCGCGCCTTTAATTTTTATTTTTATCTATTAAACACTTTAATTTATAAAATTATATTTTTTAAATATTTTAATTTTTAAAATTATTTTATTAAATACTTTAATTTGTAAAATTTGATTAATTAAACACTTATGACATAATTGAAAAATATAAAAATTATTATTCAAAAAATTATGCCACTAACTACACATCAAATTAATATTTTACATTTAAAAGCTAAAAATTTTAAAAATTATTGTTAATGGTATAGGAATCTGTGCAACATTATTAAAATTTGTAAATTCAAGTATATGATAAATCATTCACAAAGTTCAGGATGTTACGATGTTAAAATTATAAAGTTGAGGAGTAAATTGTGTATTTGGTCTCTAATTAACATATGAGCATTCTTTTTTACTTTCATAAACTTAGTAATTCTTTTTTATTTTATAAACTTAGTCCCAACTTTTGATTCCATCAATAGTTTCTTTCTTCCGTCCGACAAAACATCGTACTATTGACAAACTCAAAAAATTTAGATCTTATTAATAGGTTTTGGAAATAGAGATTCTCGTGTACTAATTAGGATATAATTTGGGATAATATTATATTTAGTGTTTTAATTATTGATTTTTCTATTTTGGTATATAAATGAAAAATACTATCAATCAGGTGTTTTAAAGTTTTAAAGTTTGTAATCAAGTGTCTTTATCTAACCTAAATTGCCAAAATCACAACTAAGCATTTGTGAGTCCCATTTTTAATGAGTTGGCACTGACATGGTCTATTTTTTTCACATTATCAATACACATGGATTCCTGTGTACTCTCACGTGAGTTTTTCCTTCTAACACTTATTTAATACATTAAAAATTTCTCTCTTCACCTTTCCTTCTTTGGACTCTAAATCTTCTCTCTCGATTTAACTTTTTTTGTCCCTTTCTACGTTTCTCTCCAACACAAATTAATAATGAACTACACAGCCTTAGATCTGCTACTTATCATAATTAAGTGGACTACATACTTATTAACATAATCAATAATCTCATGTCCTTGTCCACCAAAATCTTCGCAGGCATAGTATATTATGTGCATGCAGAATTAAATTGATATTGGGCGACTTTGATAGAGCTAATGACGTAAGATTTTTGGCTAAGATGATGTAAAGGCCTAATTATTGCTAGAGTTAGAGAAACATTAAGTAACAGTGTGATTAGTTTACATGAGCACTAAAAAATCCTAAGAAAATTTTAGAACTATGAAAAATAGAGTTTAATTATATATCTGTGTGTGGATTCATTGTAAATAATGGAAAATATATTGTTTAGGGGCTAGTATGTGCATGTGCAAAATTAAATTAATATTGAGCGACGTCAATGGAGCGAGTTAATGGAAGATTTTTGGCTAAATGATGTAAAAGCTTAATTATTACTAAAGTTAGAGAAACATTAAGTAATAATGATTTAAGCAACGAATGTGAAATTGAAGCTAAATAAAGGTTTTTGGTGCAATGTAATTGGGGGTTTGTATATTAAAGTGAGAACAACTAATTTATGCTTTAAGTATTTGATCATGTTGTTACATTAATGATAAATAGTTGAAAGGCTCTACCTTATATGATTAAGTTGATCGATAAACGAAATTATAATAATCGATTAAGGATACGCGAGGTTATAAATTTCATATCTAAATATATGAAGGTACTTATGGCTGATTTTTGAATATGATACACTCTAGAATGTCTAGTTTATAATAAAAATTATCGAAGGCCTTAACGTACATGAATTATTGGACACATATGGTGGTTTTGCAAAATATCCTGCTATAGGACCTATGCAGGCATAACAACATTGTGTAAGCGATTTTGGGGACCAAATGAATTTACTTGGACTTTACCTTTAATTAACATTTAATGATATATGTTATATATCATATAGAATTTTAGTAATTAATTTATTCTACATTATGGAGAATTTTCGTTAATAGGAGTTTTTCCTAGGTTGTTAATGTTCGAGCACTGTTAGGACAACTCTGTTGTGAATTATATTTTGGATAGACAAAAGGTAATGAAATTTAGTGATCCATGATATGTTAAAATCGTGGAGAAATCTAGTTTGTTATGGTAAATTATGAGAAAGATGTATTATATGGATTAATCAAGAGATTAAAAATGGTAAGGGCTATCAGTTTTAATTAAGTAAAGGAGAGAGAAGAGTTAAATTTTAAGTCAAGAATTATTTTGTCTTTGCATAATCCACATTTATAATTAATGTTATTAGAAGTAAAAACTTATAATTGATTGAGATTATACATGTTAAAGTGTGTGAGGTCCCGACTCGAGCGCCTTATCCAATCCACTAAAAATAGAATCGAAACACTCATTTTGAGTTGGGTTCATGATGTGAAAGCCTATTTAATCTAATTTCTTTCTTTGAAAAGGAGTTTGATGATAAAGAAAAAGAAAGTTAATCTATGAAAGTTAGGACAGAATCAAAAGAAAGGCTGACTAAAAGAAGTTGGAATAAGAGTACGGGATGGTAGATAAAAAGGAATTTAGCCCAGGACTTGCAAGTTATATTTTCTATTTTGAGAGAAAAATCTAAGAAAAATCCTAATTTGACTTCGAACATTACTCCAAATTCATTAACATGCACTAATCATCAAAACCGAGAAGGTTAATGATAGAACCGAAGTTATCACTTATCAAAAGTTAATCAAGATTAAAATGAATAAAAATATCATTATTATTTCAGTTGTTCTTCAACTACAAAGAGAAAATAGAAGATTATTTTCTAACTGATAAAAATTGGCCTTAAACTAATTACAAAGTAATCGCCCTTATTATGCCAATGGGCTGCCAACTGGGCTAATAACTAGGACCACCAAAAAACTAAAACAATAATATAAAATAATGTGACTTCACACCCCCTAAGATGGAGTTGGTGAGAAATCAACCAAACCCAACTTGGATAGTAAGTGTTGAAATTGAGGATACTTAAATTCTTGGTGAAAATATCTGCAAGCTGCTGTTTTGATTATAGATGATTAATAGAGAGAAAATCTTATTGGAGGAGATTTCAGACAACATGACAATCAATATCTATGTGTTTAGTACGTTCATGAAAGATCGGATTAGCAGCAATGTGTAAAGCTGCCTGATTATCACAAAACAAATGAATAAGTAGCAGTAAAGGCAATTGTAAATCTCTTAAAATGTAAGAAAGCCATTTTAATTCACAAATAGTGACTGCCATGGCCCTATATTCAGCTTCAGTAGTGCTTCTGCTCACAATATTCTGCTTTTTAGATTTCTATGATATAAGGGACTGCCCAAGAAAAATGCAATAAACTGTGAGAGATTTTCTTGTGGTAGAACAAGAAGCCCAATCAGCATCACAAAAAGCCTTTAATTGAAAGGTGTTGGTAGCAAGAAAGAAAAGACTAGTTGAAGGATAAGTCTTGAGATGGGTGAGAACATGTATGGCAGCCTTAAGATGCAAAGTAGTTGGAGACTGTATAAATTGACGTAATTATTGACAGAAGATGTTACATCCGGTCTAGTAAGACTAAGATACAACAATCTGCGTACCAAACTTATGTACTATTCTAGTTCTGAAAGAAGAGAACCTGTTTCAGATGTGAGCTTGAGACCTTGAATCATAGGAGTATGAGCAGATTTAGCATTTGAAATGTCAACTTCTTGTACTAAATTAAGAATATATTTCTTCTGTGTAAGACACATACCAAAATCTGACCTCGCATTTTTTCAGCCTAGGAAATATTTAGTATATCCTAGATCTTTAATGGTGAAAGCAAAATCAAGGTAAGATTTGACATCAAGTATCAATTGCTCATCAGAACCAGTAAGTAAAATGTCATCCACATAAACTAATAAGGCTAGAAACTGAGAACCTGAACCTTTTGTGAACATGCAATGATCATGAGATGATTGAAGAAAATCATAAGCCTCCAAATATTTTGTGAATTTCCTATTCCACTGTCTACCAACCTGTTTTAAAGCATAGGGGGATTTGATCAAATTACAAACTTGTCCAGGTTAACTTTTTTAATACCCTTGTGGAGGTAACATGTTAATGTCCTCATCAAGATTTCCATGCAAGTAGGCATTGTTGATATCAAGCTGATGCAAAGCCATTGTTTGGTTACTGTTGTTGCTAATAAAAGTCTAACAGTAACAAGTTTGGCAATAGGAGAAATTATTTAAGTATAGTCTAAGCCCCATAACTATGTATAGCCTTTTACAACCAACCTAGCTTTATATCTATCAACACTACCGTCTTTGTTGTCTTTCACTCTATAAATCCATTTTGAATAAATGGGTTTCTTATCAGGAGGCAAATCTGTGATGGCCCAAGTTTTGTTAAGTTCAAGTGCTTCTAGTTCCTTTTCCATTGCTTTTACCCAATGCAAATCATATTTAGCATGATGATAAGACATTGGTTCAGGAATTTTAGATACATTGGAAATGAAATTGACATATGCAGAGTGGAAGGTTAAAGATGTAGTGTTAGTGAGAGAAGAAAGAGAAATACTTGTTTCTATTTGTAAAGCATCCTCAGATATACCATTGGTTTGTACCGAACATACAAAATCATCAAACCACAAAGGTTTCTATTTAACTCTAGTGCTTTTGCTAATGGGTGGATTAACAGGGAGAGGAACATGTGGAGGTACGGGTATAAATATATTTGGTACATTAGGCACAAAACCTAGTGTCTCTCTAGAAGAAGAAGAAGAAGAAGAAGAAGATGAATGTAGGGTGGAGGAGGGAATGTGTGATGGGAATGTGTGAGAAGAATCAGTGGGAGAAGAGATGTTTGTATTAAAATCAAAAGTTTGAGGTAAAATAGGTAAATTAGCAGATTGTCTGATGTCATAATGAAAAGGAAAAATATATTCATAAAACAACACATCTCTGGAGTGAAAAATAGTTTTAGTTTGTAAGTCAAGTAACCTATAAGCCTTTTGGTTAAGTGCATAACCAAGGAGAGCAGATGGATATGCTCGAGGAGCAAGTTTTTCCTTATGTGGAAGATTATTTGTGGCGTATGTCAAATAACCAATAGTTCTAAAATATGATATGTCAGGTTTCTTGGTTGTTAACAACTCACAAGGTGATTTCCATTCCAAAACTACTGTAGAAAGTCTGTTTACAACATGTGTAGCAGTTAAAAGACATTCTAACTAATAAGATTTGGGAAAATATCCTTGAAACATGAATGAACGAGCTATTTGAAGTAAACTTCTATGCTCCTATTGTATAACACCGTTTTATTGTGGTGTATAAGTACATGATTTTTGGTGGATAATTCCCTCATTTTGGAATAAGGTTAGACATTGAGAGTTTAAAAATTCTATCTTATTGTCAGTTTGAATGGTTTTAACAATTATTCCATATTCATTTTTGACTAATTGGACAAAGTTATGTGCAACTGAATAAACCTGATATTTATTATTTATCATGTAAGTCCTTGTATATCTAGATTTATTCTTTGCAATTGTAATCATATAACGAGCCCCAGTAATAGATTTGACATTATATGGTCCCCAAAGATCAATATGCACAAGCTGAAAAAGAAAAGAAGATTTGCTTGTACAAAGAGGAAAAGATAACCTGGTCTATTTTGAAAGAGGACAAATATGACATACAAAATCTGCTTTTATTTCAACATTATTTAAGACATTAGAATACTTCATTCTTTGATTAGAGACATGTCCTAATCAAGAATGCCATAATCTAAACAATTTCAAACCAGGATCAACACAAGTACTAGAAACATTGCAACTACTACTACTGACATCAAAAGAGTGTTTATTCAGTACATACAATCCATTCTGCACTTGACCAATGGCTATCTATTGATTCCTTTACAAATCATGTAAAATAGAACAATTTGGCAAAGACACAACAACTATGTTACGTGTCTTGGTTAAAGAAGTACCAGATCTGAGGTTGCATTTGAAAGAAGGTATGTACAAAGTATTGTAAAGCTTCATTCTATTGGTAAGTTTTACTATTCCTGTGTAATGTACAAGCTTGGTAGATCCATTTAGTAATTTAACAAGTTTATGTTTAGGTAATCTAAGTAAAGATTCAAAGAAAGGGAGTTGGTAAGTCATATGATCAGTACATCTAGAATCTATAATCCAATCACCAATATTCTTAACATCATCAGTAATCATATTTGCAGAAAGTAAAATACCTGAGAAGAAGCAATTATTTGCAAGAGCAGTGTCATCCACTGAGCTTTCTAAATTCTTGCCTTTTATAGCTTTCATCTATTCCATCTGAACAATTCGAATGATGTTGCTATTCAAATCAGCAAATGACACTTAATAGAATCAGAAGTAGAATTAAAAGGTGCATTTGCCACCTCGTTGACTATATTGAGCTTGCCCTAGAGGTCGTCTTTGCTTCATATCATACCACCACTCTAGATAGCCATTTAACTTGAAACAAGAATTTCGAGTGTGGCCTTTAGATTTGCAGTGATTACAATATTGATTCTCCTTATCTGTAGAATCTCTTCTTCTATAAGTACTGTTAGAATCCGAAGGTTTGGCTTCCAAAACTTAAAACCTCCTTGTGCAAGCATTACAACAGTAGATTCAGTAGATTCAAAAGATACATGATTCACTTCTCTCAGTTTCTCAACATGAAGTGCCATAGAATAGGCCTTGTTAACTGAAGGAAAAGGATCCATCAAGAGGATTTGATTTCATACATTATCATATCCATCATTTAATCCCATTAAGAACTGAATCAATTTCATTTCATTATCAAGATCGTTATAAGTCGTAGTCACACTGCAATTACACACAGGTAATTTTTGCATGTAGCCATTTCATCCCGTTTCATCTTCAATTTAGTGAAATATACGGGGATAGGGTTATTACCCTATGAATAAGAAGATATATCTCATGCGATTTGATAAATCAAAGGTCTGTTACTGTCACCATACCTTTGCCGAAAATCATCATATAAATCTTTCGCAGTATCGACAAAGAGAAAAACCTATACCAGATCCTTCGAGATTGAGTTTAACAACCACGAAAAAACCATACTATCTGTTTGTCTCCACCATTCATAGTTGGGAGAATTTGGATCTAGTTTTTCAGAATGGTCATTGATGAAATCCAGTTTTTTTTTGCTCTCAAAGCAATGGTCACAGATCGACGCTAAGAGTGATAGTTCTATCCAATAAGAGTCATGTTAACCAGATTGAGACTAGGATGGTCTGAAAGTAAGAGGATCACGATTCATTCTTTCGATTAGAGTAACTGGAGTGTCATTAATAATATCATCACCGTCAACTATGGAAGGACCAATACCAGAAGGAAGAAAACAAGGAAAAGAGAGAGAGAGAGAGGATCGATTATGGTTTGATACCATAATGATGGAACCGACGTTATCAGTTATCAAAAGTTAATCAGGATCAAAATAAATAAAAATATCATTATTATTTCAAATGTTCTTCAACTACAGAGAGAAAATAGAAGATTATTTTCTAACTGATGAGAATTGGCCTTAAACTAATATATACCAATCCTTTCTAATTAAAAAGTAAACACCCTTATTATGCCAGTGGGCTACCAACTAGTCTAATAACTAGGACCACCAAAAAACTAAAAAAATAATATAAAATAATGTGACTTCAAAGGATTTGGGGACTAGTTTTTGTTTTTGAAAGAATCAAGGAATTACCTAAAGTTTTATGCTTTGTCGAGTAAAAATAATTTTAAAATGAATAAATGCATGGCAATTATAGGAAAACAATAAAGAAAGCAATTCAAGAACAAAAGGGAGTGTCATTTTAGGCTCGTTTCGAGGATTCTAGAATGACCACACATCGCCCAGTTAAGCAATAAAATATTGAATAAAGCATTTAAATGGATGGAACCAATAAAGAAATGAATGTCATCTCTAGCCCCTTAAAAGGATTCTAGGATGATCACATGTTTTCACAAATTTAAAGCCAAGAAAACATTCACAAAAAGCAATAAGGAAAGCATGAAAAAACCATAAAGAATTCAAAAAAGGGAGTATCATTTCTCGTCCCTTATGAGATTCTAAGACAATCACACGTCTCCCATCCATGCACATAAAGCAAAAAAGCAAGTTAAGAAGAAAAGGAGAAAGAGGAAAATGAGGGGTTTGTGGATTTGGTTCATAACTTGAGTTAAGTAGTCAAGTATGCCTGCTTATCCCATTAAATAGGAATAAGAATCAAGTAGTTCTTCCCATTGTTAAATTAGGGTTAATTGTGAAAAATGTGTTTTTATCAAATGTTGGCTTTAGTCACTATTTTGCCAGAAACAATATCATTTTGATTGAAAAAGTAGCTTTGATCACCAATTTGATTGAAAAGTTGATTTAATCCCCAATTTGATTGAAAAAGTGGCTTTAGTCAGCAATTTGATTGAACAATTGGCTTTAGTCACCATGTTTTTAGAAAAGCAGCTTTGGTTGTCATGTTTGTGGAAAATGTGGCTTTAATTGCCAAGTTTAAATGGAAAATCATTTGGTTTTAGTCATCAAAATGAGACGAAAAGTGTTTTTGACTTTAATCGCCATGTTTTAAAAAGCATTTGGTTTTACTTGGTAAAAGTTTAAAAAATAGGCTTCAGTTGTCATTGATTGAAAGTAGGTCATTTAACTTTAGTCGCTAAAGGTTTGAAAAGAAAAAAAAGAAGAAGAGAGACGAAGTAATGTGTAAATAAGGCAAAGCAACATGCAATTCTCCACAACACACAAGGCCAACAAGCAATCCTCAACATTCAATTATTTCAAGCATAGAAGTTATGTTTATGTCATTAAAAAGTTCAGAGTCTCATACTGAAGCCAATTGTAGTAAAGATGAAGAAATGCAAAATTATGAACTTGTAGGATCATGCTCTAAATAATAAGGCACAAGAGTTGTACCTAAGGCATTTTCTAAGTGTAGAAAAGAGACATATAGGATCTAAGAATATGATTCAAAGTCTCTAACCTAAGGTAAGTGATTCAAAGACTAAGTATTCATTCTAAGTATTTAAGCATTTACTTAGAACTAAGATATGCATACAATCTAGTTTCATTTAATTCTAAGAAGTCTAATTAGTCATGTTATTATTTATTTCTAAGTTAAATAAGTATTTAACTAATCCTAATCTGATTGAATATGCAACTTAATTAAATTTAAGTTAATTTTGCAATTGATTAAATCTTAAATTAATTGTGCTTTAATTTATTCCTAATCATGCATCTAATTAATCGTATGTAATTAGTTGAACCTAAATGATCATGCATTCAACTAAATAATTCTAGGCCAATGACTAATTACTTCTAATTGATCATGCAATTATTTAATTAATTCTAATACTAGCAAATGAAGCAAGTAGAAAAACTCAAAGAGAAACACCCCCTAAAAGAAGCAATCAATCAAGAATTCAAGTTTGGGGAATTAAATCAAGGAAAAAATTCTAAAAGTACTATGAAAAAGCCTTGCCAAAGTATCTCTAAATTTTGAGCTAGTGAAGAAACTTCAAGATTAATCTCCCTTTACAAATAAAAAAAATTTTTGATATAAATGAAAATCTTGATATTATGCATTCTCTATGCTTTTTGTCTATTCAACTAAATAATTCTAGGCAATGACTAATACTTCTAATTGATCATGCAATTTATTTACATTAATTCTAATACTAGCACAATGCAAGCAAGTAGAAAACTCAAAGAGGAACACCCCTAAAAGAAGCAATCAATAAGAGTTCCAAGTCTTGGGAATTAAAATCATCAGGAAAAAAAATTCGTTAAAAGACTATGAAAAAAGCCTTGCCAAAGTATCTTTCTAAATTTTGAGCTAGTGAAGAAAATTTCAAGATTTAATCTCCCTTTACATAATAAAAAAAAATTTTTGATATAAATTTGGAAAATCTTGATATTATGGCATTCTCTATGCTTCTTTTTGGCTTCTATTTTTTTATGTTTTTCCTTTTGTTTTAGCTAAAATCTAATATTTACCCTTAACGCCGATTACAACCTGAATAAAAAGCCTCTCTGATCTTAAATTTATTGTCATTACATTTCAATTGGGAGGGAAGCGGATGACTAATTTTTCCTATAGAATGCTTGAATTTTTATATTGTTTAAACATCTTATTTAAGGCGTTAAATAATTTTGTGTTGAACAATTCATACCATATTCTATTTGGTCATAAGTTGACATGTTATTGGTGTTTTAAAAATCTTTATTACTTATGTCTTAAATTAAGAATGTTTATAACTTATGTTTAAATTAAGGAATGTGTTTTAGTGAAAAGTGAATTTTTACTGAAATATAATTAGCATAAGCAACACTTAATTTATTTTCATGTTAATGATTTTGATACTTTTGAAATTGTAAATAATTATCCCCAACTATATTAAAACTAGCTTTGTTAGTTTGTTTAGCTTGTATTTTAGTTTTTAGTTTTGTTTTGTTACTTGAGGACAAGCAACGGTTTAAGTTTGGGGAATTTTGATAAGTGTTATTTTTATAGTATTTTTAATATAATTTTATTTGTATTTTTAGTAATTTTAATTATTTTAGTTAGTTTTATTTAGTTTTATTTATATTTTTCATCAAAGCTTCCTTGAAAAATAATTTGCTTGATCTTATGGAAATTTGTAGGACTTTGGCACAGAAAAAAGTAAAATAAAGCAGAACACTCAGGTTCTAATATGCCCAGACCATGCAACTCAGCGCACCCGTGCTGGAATTAAGGAAAATCAGCATGGAGACTCAGGTCTTAGCACACCCAAGCCATGCTATATGGCACACCCGTGTCGCAAGAGGACATCAATCCAAAGGCGTGCTCACCTGAGCACGTTCCGTACTGCATCCCATCATGAAGACTCAGAGCCTAGCATGCCCTAGCCATGCTATGTGGCACGCCCATTCTACAGATTCTTCTCTAGACGTGCCCCTAAGCACGACCCGTGTTGAACATCCTTAGAACCCAGGCTTCTGCAAGCCCTGATTGTGCCAAATAGCACACCCGTGCTAAAGACCATATTTCGTATTTGGCCGAGAATGTCAGTTCCAGCCCATATAGCTTGTATGGACCCACATGAGATGCTTTTCTAATGTGCCAATCAAGTTTAAATCCTATTTAGACACTAGGAGAGTCCTAATTGGGAAGAAATACAAAGCCTAATAGTTTCCTATTTCCAAAAGATTTCTTACTCAATAAAGATTCACTTTCCTAAACGAACACGAAGATATTCTAGAAAGTCTATATAAATAAAGAGACTAGCCATAGTTGGTGGAATCCATTCATTGTATATTCCATTCATTGTATATTCCATCTGTAGTTCTATAATTTTTTGTTCTATTATTTTTTTTTTCTCTTTAAGACTTCAAGTGATCAAGCCTTGTGTCAAGATTCAAGGAAGCCGTCCACATTATTTGACTAGTTTTTATATCTAAACACTAAATCTTGTTTCTACTTTTCATTATTCACATTGATTATAGAATTATTATCAAGTTTAATTGAGTTTTATTTAATTATTATGTCGAACTAAACTCTCATATTAGGGATTTATGTAGCTTAATTTCTTTTCCAATTTATAGTATTAGATTTGTTTTACTTTGTTCAAAGTATAATTTATTATTGAACTTAATGCTTTCAGGCAATATTAGGATTAGCTAGCTTAAATTTCTTTTCCAATTTATGAGTATTAGATTTGTTTTACTTTTGTTCAAAGTATCCAATTTATTATTCGAACTTAATTTGCTTTCAGGCAGGAGTTTCTCCCCTGGACTTTGATTCTATTTCATTAATCACTATCGGCTGAGAACGTGGCTTCTTTTGCATCCACCTTGAAAAAAGGTAATAAATTACAAAATAATACACCATGCTCCAGAAGCCCTATAGGTTTGACTTCATGGGGGTTTTCATAAGTTAACAACCTTAAGCTATCAATTCATAAACAAACCATAAAATTAATGATTTAATTCATGTTTGATTGCACTATTGGAATATAGGTAATTAGACCGAGTTAAAATAGCTAAAAATACATCGGGAGAGCTTGTTAGTGATTTTAGAGTTGTTTCCCCTACTTGAACAATTAAAATTGATTAACAAACTAATAAGATAAATTAGATAGAATTATGTGAAGTCAAAATCCCTAATAGTTTTTAATCCCTGATTTCTTTTAATCAAAAATTGCTTGCTTGATTTCTTTTTATTATCTTTATTTGTCGAATTTAGTTTCTTAAAATAATTTCTCTAAATCGTAATAGCAGGTTAACACAATTTTGGTACTTGGTATACAATCCCTGTGGAAATGATACTCTTCTTATTCTATATTACTTGTTGTGATTTCGCACACTTGCGAAAATCACTATCAAATATCTTCATACTTTATCAATATTTGCTTATCCAAGACACAAATGAAACATATATATGCAATACTACCATTAAGCCAAAGACTTTGCATTTCGTGTCACATAAAACCGCACGAAAAAAAAAAATCAAGAATACAATTTATAATGGGTTTCAGAACATTCCTCTTTCATTTCCCCCTTAATTACAATTCAAAACAACTGCATTACCAATTGCATTTTACTGTAACTTCCATACATTCATCACATTACATGTTATAGTTGTAAAAGCCAAAGGGATTTGAGTTTCATACCTTCAAATGTTTTGCAGCAGCTTCTCTTTCTCCTTTTGGCTTTAATCTCCCAAATTATCTAACTCAAACTTTCTACCCATTCAGGCCATTAATATGCAATTCGAACATCATTGCCCCTCAATAATCATAGAAAACTATCCATTAATTTATCATTGTCAGTCGATGCCTTCTCGGCCTTTAATTCCGCATTTCTTCTTCACTGCACTTTTATCCTAAATGATTTTCTTTGTTCTTAACTTTGCAACACCATCATCTCTTCAATTATGCTATGAAATTCCATCTTTACCCTTTCATTAATGAGTTTAATTTTCTAATACAACCCTCTAAAATGATTCAATCTTACTTAATACGCATTTGACTTTTATAGCCCACCATCCTCTTAATTTATTATCTGCATATCACCCTGAGTCGGGCTATATATATTTACCGTATATTAAATGATTTGAATGCACAGGCGTAGAGGTGGCCACGATTTTGGTTCTAAATAATGTGAAATTGGAATCGAACTAGAAACTGACTGTTTCGATTCCGATTTGAAACCGGCTGGTTATGGTTCTTCCTCAAGGGTTCTAAAACTAACGATTTCAGATAGTTATCGATCGATTTTTCGATTGTTTACATAATTTTTAAAATAAATATCCTTCAAACTAGACGTAACTTGCACAAATATCCTTAAAACTAGATATTATATAATCGTTTATAGTCGTTAAGACTTGGGAAGTAAGTGAAGATCTTAACAAAAACTTTTGAAAAAAAAAAAAATGTGTTAGAACCGACTGAAACCGTTGGTTCGAATCGGTTGTCAAAATGTTCAGTTTTGGCCGGTTCTCAAAACTACTGGTTTACGGTTCAAAAAAATTTAGAATTATAACTGAACCTCGACCCCAGGTTACGGTTATGGTTCTAGCGGGCTCTGGTTCTGCATGGTTTCGGTTCCAGTTCGGCGATTTCGATTCCAAAAACCTGATTTTGGCGACCCCTGCACCAGCGAGCCGAACTGTCTATATGCGCTCTTTAGATTATAGCAAATCCACCCATCTCGCATTGCCCGCGCTGTATCGACCTCAGTCTCAGTTTCAGTTTCAACGATCCAGAATTGAAGACTCTGTCTTTTCAGTGCTAGGGTTAACAGTATCTCCAGGGATTTCTTTCTTTCCTTTCTCTAGGTGCCGCTTGTCGTTAATTGTTCTATTCACATCTCCATTATTCTAATTAGATACGTTCACTTGCTCGGTTCTGAAAATTTCTGCCTTTTTCACTTTCTGTTAACTAAAAATCCATAATTACCTTTAACGTGCAGGAATATTTCCTATTTGTGCTTGAATCGGAATGGGAATTGGTTTCTTCTCATATTATTTATATTCAGACCCTCTTTGAAGATTTATTTTATTTTATATATTCGGTTTGAGAAAAATGGTGGAAAGGAAGCCCTTCAAGACTAAGTTATGTGTATTGTATCAGAAGGGTCACTGTCCGCGTCAGAATTGCTCCTTTGCGCATGGAAATGCTGAGCTTCGGCAATTTTCTGGTTCTTATAATGGTAAATTAGCTCCTTCTCGTGTCCCTCGGTTTCTGCCAATTGTAGTTTTATGCGTAAAGTCTCAGCATTTTTTGTTGTTATTTAGTTTTGTTTCGATTATTAAATCTTTATGCCTCAGTTGTATTTTTGTTTGATATATTTTCCAGTGATAGTTTTGAATGTGAGAATTGATTGCCGCTATCAACGTGGTTTTGATTCTTTTGAACATGTATTAGTCTTTCTGATTTTTCCTGGCTTTCAATGTTATTTTTTTAAAGACACTTCATCATTTTGTAGGTTTGGATGGAGGTTAGTTCTTTTTTAATTTTTGCTCCAGACTTGTCCACTGGATCTTGCTGCTTCCTTTCTTGGTTTATTCATGTTCTTCATTGCCAGAGCATTATGAAACAAGCTTTTTATGTCGCTCTCTCTCAATTTTTTTTAATTAATTTATTAATTTTTCTTTTGGTTTTTTAACTAAGCCATATTATGTTAATTTTCTTTATCTAAAATTTGTGTTGGGATGAAGGATTTGCATTTTTCAAATTATTTTGCCTGAGTCAGTGAAATGTCCAGATACATTGACCTATGAAATGCGTACAAGGAGATCATGGATTTATTGTTGTAGTGATTGGAGATGCAATCAAAACGCCTTCTGGAGATATGGGTTGCATCATATCAGCAGTGTGGCTTCCTAACTTATGAATGGAGATATCTGTTGACAGGGTTGATACTTTTGATAATGATGGTTTTGGCATTTATCCTGGTTATCTTTATCATCGTTTATCTAACTGTATCTGCCAACTGCAACTATTTGATGAAGGATTGGTATTAGGTTTCTTGAAGTTCATGTTCTAATGGTGATATGAGATCACAGGCAAATGTTATATCTGATTCAACAAATATATACAGGTGGAGGTCATGTGTCCACTCTATTTATCACTTCTCCTTGAATGACATTGTGGAGGGATATCTTAAACGAAGAAATTATGCAGTTTATGCAAGTTATTTCCTGAAGAAACCAATTCTTTTTTGTATATTATTTCTCAGTATGGCATAGTGGAGAACTCTTTATTGTTCGATTGTATTGCCTGTCTTATTGGTCAAGGAGAAGATGGAATATATCAACTATTCCTTATGCCATCCTACTTTGATATTCAAAAAGTTCTCCTATTATATGGTGAAGTTTCTGTTTCTATTCTTTACATGAGGTGCTAGTTTCATGGCCTCTTTTGGAATTGGGAAGCAGGCACTATTACTGTTCATTATTATGTTACTCTTTTTGTTCCATGTGATGGTAAGCTTAGTCTCATTACAATTTGGGGGTTCTCTGCTTGCTGTTATGGGATGATATAAGTATGATGACATATGTACTGTAATGAAAATTCTTTTTATTCCAATGCAGGTAAGCGGGACCAACGAGGGGGTGACTTGAGGGATAAGCTTGACAAGAGGTTTTCTCCACTGCATAGGTATTCTCCAGGAAGAGATACAAGAGATCGGCGCACATTTCGTGGTCAGAAATTGTGTCCTTATAGCATGGCTGCATTTTAAATCAATATAATATTTTTCTCATTTTCATTTCTTGGCTATAGATTAACTGAGTTGTTCACTTGAACTTCTTGATTATATGTACTTCTTCTCTCTTTAGATTTTGGATGCAACCGGTAATGTTTGTGGAAATAAAATATAAGTTTCTGCTTGTTTTATTGTGAAATTTTAATCATTCCTTACTTGTACCCCTCTTGTCTTCTATGTGTATTTCAGGATCTAGCCCTTCCAGGTCACTTGAGGAGAACGGGTAAGTTAAAAGGAATTCATCTTTTACTTCTACCAATTTATGTGAGGTTCTTTGAGTACTTCCTTTACTGAGGCATCTGTATTGTGGCTATATTAGCTTTCATTGCTTTGGTTTTATCCTTTTTATTTTTCATTCCTCACAATGTATAATACTATCCTTTAATCATTTTGAACCATTAGAGAGGGTTTGCTGGATCTCCAGTCAAGTCTTTATGAGAGTAGTTGCATCCTATGCAACAGAATTTCAAATTATTCAATGAAATTTTATTACTTTGCCTATCTAATAGTTGAGAAGGCACAAGGGGCAATCCTAGTGCTTCAATCATTCAGAATTGGACAACTTTAAATCTCAGGCATTGCATGAGGGCTGTGTTATGCACGTCTTGCCAATGTTTCACAGGATTTTGAAGAGGAATGAGTACTTTTTCTTCTTTCTCACACCCTTTGAGCCTTAAAAGCACGCTTGCCTCTAGGCTCCAAGACCCCTTTGATCCTTATGGGCATTTCACCTTAATAACTATGGGCATCTTTCCAATTTTATGAGAAGCTAACAAGTTCAATCCATTCAAAAGATATCTTTAACATTTCAAAAATCCAAAGAGCCCTTGGTAAGTTTGGGGAAAAGGCCAAATTCCTTATGAACAATCTTACGGGGTACATGGCCTGGCTGGTGGACATTCTCCATCACAAAGGCTTGTATTTGTCAATTAATGCTTCTGCTTGATCATATTGGATCATTAGGTAGTTGAATTTTTCCTCAATTTGAGTTCTCCATTTCAAAAAATGCTAGAATTGTGAGGTCATTGGTAAGCACGGCAAGTTGACTGTGTTTTTTGATTAGGTCTGAAAATAAAAAATTTGAGGTATCTTTTGAAGAAAATCTGGATGATTTAAATAAGCATTCTCTGCATGTTATATCATAGACTTTTGATTTTTTTGTTTTTTTTTGGGTTTCTATGTACATATATTTGGGTTCTGTAATGACTTCTTTATAGTGAGAGAAAACGCAGGAAAAAACAGCATGTCGATGGCCACAATGATTTTTCTGGAAGTCCAAAAAGCTCAGATGTGGCAGAAGATTGGGCTAAAAGAAGAAAAAGCAAACCAACTGATTCTAGAATTGTTCTTAAGGAGCAGGTTAGAAGACTTCAGTGAGTTTGTTTGTGCATCTCTAATAGTTTCGTTCTTATTTTTTTTCCTTTTTGGAAACCTTCAGCTAATAGAGTTGCATTCAGAGATCGACATGCTTGATCAACGAAAATCCCAATTAAGGGTCAGTTGAGTTGGTATTATTTTTTTTTTTACAACTCTTATATGTTGTGCTTTTGCCCGAGATTCCTTTTGTTGTTTTATGTGTTGTAACTCCCTATTTGGAAAAATTGAATTCATTTTGGATTCCGTATTTTCATGTTTGGAATATTAAGAAAGAATTTCATTACAGTACTAAAAGTTCAAGTCTTTGGAATTGAATATACCTAAATCAAATTTTATTAAAATAGTTGAATTTCCAAATGAATTTCACAAAACTAACAAAACAACTTTTAAGGACATAAATGTCCATATTATCTCATTATTTTTCTCTCTTTAACTTCTATTCTTTCTCTGTCATCTTCCTCCTCTTTCTTCATCTCTCTCTCTCTCTCTCTCTCTCTCTCTCTCTCTCGAATGTTTCTATCTTCTTTATGTTTCTCTTTCCTCTATTAATTAAAATTTTTTTATATATTCTAAAAATTAAAGATTGATTATAAATATAAGCTATATTTGTTTTTCCACCTGTGTTACTTTTACCATCAAATTGTAATATTAAGGACATTTTAAGTTGTGTCATTTTGAACATGGGAATTCATTAACTATATTTCTAATTCATTATTCCAAATGAGTCCTAAGACTAACCTGCCAATTTGTTGTTTATAGAAAATACTAGGTTATAAGATTCTATATTTTCTTTCATTTTTTTTTTTCATGCCATCACATCAAATGGTTTCGAGGTGTATCTTTAATGATTTTATATTTCTCTTTTTTAATTGGTATTAGGCAATGTTGGATTAAGGGTTTGAAACCCATGGAATTTGTAAAAATTCATGAAATAAAAACATGGGTTTTTAATTACATGGATTTATACAATTTCTCTTGTGTGGCATATATATTAATAATTAATTTAAGGGTATTTTCATAAGTAGAAAACACTTTTTAAAATAATTATTTGTTAAAGTGATGAATTTGACAAAACCCCAATTTACATGTGAGTTTGCAAAAACTCTCAAAAGTAATGATTGCAATGAATGAGGATTTTGAATAATTCATGGAATTTACCCCATTTTTTTTTTTAATTTTTTTGTGCCAAAGGAGGGATTTGTGCCAAATCTATAGATTGTTCAAAATTCCTCATACCAAAGATAGCCAATAATGCCTATATTTCAATATGTTATGAAACTGAGGCATTGATTTTGTTTGTTTGTTGAATATACTTTATGAAGACAATAGTGGATGAGAGAGTTGAAGAAGCAGATATTCTTACTTCCAGAATTCAGGAGCTTGATTCTCAATTGGCCAAAGAGAAAGAGGAATATAAGAGGTGGTTATGAATTGGATTGCATAAATTATCCTTTTTGTCTGTCAATGAGAAATGTGTTATCTGCTGATGGAGTCTTCTTTTTTCTTCTTTAATCACTTCACTCTTTGTGATTGACTTTTCCAGAACCATTTCAAAAATTAAGAAGTTTGTCAAAGCACACAAGCGCTATGTGCGGGTTCAGGAGGAACTAAAAAGGTAAGTTTTTGTTTGACATTTCACAGGTCCCTCTTGTACATTTCGTGTTTGAATTTATTTGACACATCTGGTCTTTTTGAAGTTCTCTAGTTTAAGGATATGTTTTTGGAATTGGCTATTGTTCAATTAAGTTTATCCATGGAAATGCATAGGTCACAAGTTCGACTTCAGAAGTTGGGGGATCAGCTTGGCTCTGGCTCTGCGACAGCTGGTGGTAATGAAGATGATTCAAGCATCAATATTGTTAGTGATGGAGAGGCTCCTGGTTATCATGCTACCAGCCTGCAGAACGAGGTGCAGAATAATTCTTCTCCTGGCAAGAAAGGCCTGCGTGTTAAACATGATACTGCAGAGGAAGTGGCAAAAGGTGATGATTTCTCGGCCATGCTTTCTGAAAGTTGTAGGATGGTCAGCATTTCTTCAGTCCCTAGATTATGTTTTTTCTTTAATACAGTAAATGGAGGCTGAAATGCTTACAGTATGTTAAACAGTCATGTCAAGAAATCATAGGAAAACCTGCGTCACATCTGCATCTTTGTCAATATATTGGTGCTCCTTTATAGTATAGAGCTGAAAGCTATCTATGTGCCACGCTAGAAGAATAGGTTGTAAAACAGCTCTTTTCAATCTATGAGGCAATGCCTTCCATACCATGCTAAACATTTGCATCGTTGACTAACTACTGACCAGTTTGGAAGTTTGAATGCGCTAAAGTTGTGGAAGACAAGGAAGCAAGAGGAATTACTAGGATGATGGTGGATAAGCGAGAAAGGATTTAATTTAATGACCAAGCACTCTGAAGACGTAGCCCTAAACTGAAAGGAATGGAGGAAACAAATCTAGGTAGCTGAACCCAATTAGTTTGGGAGTATGGCCCAGTTGAGTTGAGTGAGCAATTTGTGGATATACAAGCTTTTGTTGGACTTATTTGACTTTTGTCTTGTAAGCAATTTTGCTATTGCATGGATGTTGGCATTGCCTTGTGCCCATTAATGTCATATCTCTTTGATTCATCAAAAAATTGTTTATTATGACGGCCTAGAACTGATATGAGGTGTATTTGGTCATAGTTGGTCTAGATTATTAATCATTGTCTGGGCATATGTGTAGAGTTTGATTAGTTAGTGGCGTTTTGTCTGTTATTGCTTTACTTTTATTCTTGCTTTCAAGGTCCTATAAGTAGGGGGGCAGTATTGGATATAACAAGATAACACAACATGAACCCAACATGAAATTAACAGGTTTGGGCTTATCATTATTCTGTAGACTCAAATTTGTGACATGAAAGGAATTGTGCTGTGTCTTGGGAAAATTGGCTAATCTATTAATGAAACGAATAAAGCTGAAGTGAGTCAAATCTAAGATTAGTTTTGACTGAAGGAGAGGGATGTTATCTCCTCTATAACAAGAGAAGACTATCCTCTCTTTTTGATTAATGAACATAAAAAGAAAAAAATGAAAAAGATGTCGTGAAAGGATATAATTTTCCTTAAAACATGATTTTTGGACTTATCTGTTAATAGGTCTCAATTAATCTTATAATTTTTTTCACATGATGTGAATATTTTTTTTTTGAAAATGTGAAATTATTAACGTTGTGTTTTATTACTCATTTAATAATTGGGTCATGTTCTTGTTTTAATTTTTGACCTGATAAGCTAATCTATCTTGTGTTCAGTTTGGCCCAAGTTATATTGGTGTCTTGATACGACACAAACATGACCCATGAACATGAATTCTCTCCCTTTACATAGTAGTTGCAAAATCAAAGACGGACTAAGAATTTTCAACTCTGCCTTTTCCTGAATCAAGAAATAATGAGCTTTCTATCTTTCCTGACACCACTCAGTTGTGAACAAATTTCCTTGTTTCAATGCATAAAACTATCATTAGATCCTGGGTATTTGTAGAAAAATTTATCTTTGCAAAGCATCTTTATGTACTCAGTTGTCCAAATTCAAATACCTCTCCCATTGTGAGAAATACCTCTCTCATTGCTTGTCAACTGGCTCTCTAACACTCCTTATCTCAGTTAGGCTTTGGATTCCCAGTAGTAGCTTAAAACCGTTTGTTGTTTTGACATAGAAATGCCAAAGACACTCCCATTAAGGGGTTATAAAGAGCATGAATTGAAAAAGACCGGCTGGTAACAACCATTAATAGCATTGAGACTAATAATGCATGTTACCTGATGTGAGACTCATGAATTACTAGCAAAGACTTTAATGGATCTTGCTTAAAGATAATTTGTCTTAAATTATCCCATGATTTGCGGTTCGGTCATTACAAAGTCACTTCAATTGGTCATCACCAGTAATTTCTGCTTAAAACTAGACAATATCATTCAATGGCTGATACCTTTCTTGAATTTTAGCAAATTTGAATGGTGGAGGATATCACACTGCGACTAACGGAGTGGGAAAGCTTTCTCAATTGAGCGCGCACCATGGACAGTTGAATGTTAACAAAGACTTTGGAAAGGTCGACAATGGGAGTAATTCTCATCAGCCTATCGGACATGAAAGCAAACAAAAGAAAGGAAAGAGTTTTTCTGCAAGCATCTCCTCTGCAGAGAAGGTTCTCTCTCTCTCTCTTTCTCTCTGTTGCTTTTCCTGGATGCCTTTTTAGTATGTGGGAGTTTTATTTTTCTGTAGTGGTTCAGTTTTTCATCAGTTTATGATATAGATACCATTCATTAGGTTTTTTGCATAAATACTTCATTATGATGTAAGGCCCTTTTTCAGTTGAAAATTTATGAGACAACCTTGCTAATCTGAAGTATTTGTTAAAATAAGTAATAAGTGAGAAGTGTTTCCAGGAAGATGGGAAGGGAAGGGATATGTCTATGTTTGGAAATGCACTGTGGCATCAGCAGATATAGAGTTGGCTGCATTGAAACCGAGTAGAAAACTATCACAGCAACATCTAGGGGATCTATAGATCCTTACTTGTCTTCCACTGTTTTTCCTCCTAACAGATACTATATATGTTGCTTGCTCGGACCTTTTAATGAATAAAACAATTGAGGAACTTCAAAATTTTGAAATTAGGAAGAAAGTGAGAGACGGAGGGTTGCCTTCTATTATTTGTCATTTTCATGGAGTTGTCAAAATCCAATTTACGAAAATATTCAGCAGTTTGTGTCTTGATTGTTCAGCAAAAGGGTTCAGGGTTGGGGCCTCTGGCACCATCAACGAGCATGGCTGCTCATGCAATTGATGAATTAGTTGAGATTGAAGTGGAGGAGAATATTGAGGTGGTCGAAACTATTTCAACAGAAATTGATAAAGGAGCCACTACATATGGGGTCAGAAGGTTGCCAGTTCTGCTTCCTCCTCCTCCTCCTCCTCCAGTCCCTCGAAATGCTTATTTACAGGTTTGTTCAGTTTCTTGATTATAGTTTCCGATAGATTATTGCTTGGACAACCTGGTACACACTTGCACTTGAGATGATATGGTTATGTGAATTGTGGAGATGTTGAAGCTATGTATATTATGTATAGAAGAATGAATGGTTGTGGACATTTGAATGAACAGTGAAGTACATGGTTTAATGTAAATATTTACAAAAAATGACTAACCTAATCTTAAATATAGTCCTACTTATAAATGAAATCCAAATACTCTTAGCCCTAGAATATTAAGAAAAATGAAATCCAAGCATGAATTTAGAGTATAAGAATGAAGAGCTAATAGAAGATGTTTATATGAGTTAACTATTGATTGGTGATGGAAACAAGGACATGTTTGATAGTCTGATTCTGGAAAGATTAGCTATTGATGTGAGAATGCAAGTTAATTACTTGATGATATATTAAGCAAGCGATTATTATATTTTTCTTTGGCTGGTAATGAACTCGATCAATGTAGGCATGCCATTCAATAGTATCTTTTTTTTTTTATTGGAAAAACTAACATTTCATTTTGAAAGAAATGTCACTTTAATCAAGTGGTGACATCTGTAACTCTAATTCAAAAAATTGCTTTCTTTTTTAATTGAAAAACTATGCTCTAAATAAGATGTGTGTAAATATGGAGGCTTTTTAGATGCTGAGTGTGTACAAAATATTACATTTGAAATATATTGCCTGTTCACTGGTTATGAATATTGATTCTATTGAATTCGACTTGATTTCTTAAAAGTTCTTTGGATTATAGAATAATGCTCTATGCTTATGTATTGCCATTTGGTTTAGGATTAAGGCTTGGTTGTGTTCTTGCTGATCTTTTTTTCTTCTTTTGTTTTCCTGTTATTTTTCTATTAGAACTTGTGAGCAAATTTCAAATCTAAGAAAAATTATTGGACAAAAAATGAGATCATATTATAAATATTTTTAAGAGTTAAATTTAGAATTTCCTAAAGAAAAGTAAATTTAGATTCAGTATTCAATTCAATAATTATTATACCAATAATATCTATATTACTGACTGTTTGTAGGTTATGTATATATAAAATTTGAAGTAAATACAACTGTATTTTGAGTGAATATTAGTAGTAAGTTAGGGTTCACTTATTGGTTTAAGGGTTGAATTAATGGTCTTTGGATACATTAGATAGATCTATGGCGTAAAATTTTAGAAGCTTATGTAAAAAATAGAGACAACTGACGAGGCGCAAAGTCATTGTCTGGGAAATTGTATTCTTCTACTAAGGTTATCTTTACGATTTGCACCCTACTATGTATTGGTTCTTTTTCTATAGCAACTGTTGTTGAGCTTTTTTTTTTTTTTTTTTTTTTTTTTTTTTTTTTTTTTTTTAATGAATCTTAATGTAAAAAATGGAACGTGAGAGGGCGCAAATAATTGTCTTGGGAAATTGTATCTTCTTAAGGTATCTTTACGATTTGCACCTACTATGTATGGATTTTTTTCTAAGCAACTGTTTTTTTTTTTTTTTTTTTTTTTTTTTTTTTTCTTTTTTATCTTGATTATCAGTACAAGGGCAAAGACAAGGATGTGGATGTGGGAGGGCTGGAGGAGGAGATGGTGGATGTTGACATTGTTTAATATCACAAAATGGTAAATGATTATAGTGTTTTTATATATCTTTTGGTACACTGGAATCAGGGATTGTTAAGCTTCATGTGCATAGTTCTGGGTTATGATGAGGGACAAGAATTCTGTGATGGTCTGTGTGTGTGTTCTCTTTTTTCCCTACAAGGACTGGATTCTTTATATGCACATTACTAACTTAGGACGTCTCTAATTAGTTTGTCTAAACTATTTTTGTATTTTAATTATAAGTAAACAAGTCAATCTTATTTTCTTAATAATGCTTTTGAAGTAATTAACATTGATTATTGTGCTTTTTTTTTTTTTTTTTTTTTTTTTTTTTTTTTATAAAAGATAAATTGGCGAGTAAATAAAAATCAATATTCAAAAAATTTTTTCTTATCCACAGAAGGGTTAACGGAAAAATTGAATCGAATAGATTTACTTTAGTTTTTCAATTCTGTCGGTTTGATTTGAATTTATAATTTTGGGAACTTTGGTTATGGGACCTATTAAAATAAAACTGAATTTATTTAACTTATCCAAATTGAATTTATTTGACTTGTTCCTGAATATATTTCGATGTATAAAAAAGGTTATTTCAATTTTAATTGTATATTGTGGGAGCGATTTGTGTCAGAAAATATATAAATATTGTACTCCCTCTGTCCCAAAAAAAATAGTCTATCTTTTCTTTTTGGTTTGTCTTAAAATATAGTTCACTTTTTTTTTTTTGCATTATAGTTAATCTTTAAATTGTCTATTATATTTTTGTTAAATTTTATCTTATCTTCAATAATCCTCATTAATTCTTACTTATTATTTCAATATAATAATTGCTCATGTGTTGTTTAAGATGAACATAATAGGAAAGTTATATGAATAAAATTGTCTTTTAACCATAATAATTACTACTTTCTTCATGTATGTGAAAATAGAAAGTGGATTTTCTTTTTGGGACGGATGAAGTATTTGGTTAAAATTAGATTTTTATTAAAATATAATCTTATTTGTTTTATAGTGTAAATATACCATATTAGAAGTGAATTCTAAACTGTTTTTTTTTTTTTTTTTTTTTTTTTTTTTTATCCAGTCTAACTTTTAGTTTTTGCGATTGGCAGTTAACTGTCAAATAATTGCCAAATAGTGTATGAAAGGATGGTTAGTGAAAAAAAATTTTATATATACTGTGCTAGTGCCAATAATTAGAGTTTCGACCTTAAAAATTCGCTAGCTTAGTTTGCAATGCAGGTTAAGGCACGTGGGAAGAGCTTCAGCAGTTCGATTTTTTTTTTTTTTTTTTTTTTTTTTATCAGTCTAACTTTTAGTTTTTGGCGATTGGCAGTTAACTGTCAATAATTGCTAAATAGTTATAAAGGATGGTAGTGAAAAAAAATTTTATATATACTTTTCTATTGTCAATAATTAGAGTTTCGACCTAAAAATTGTAGCTTAGTTGGCAATGCAGGTTAAGCACGTGGGAAGAGCTTTCGAGTTCGATCCCATTAAATGTACCTATAAAAAGAGGTCAAGAGCCTTAACTGTAACTAAAGTCCGAGCCTTAACTGTTAGGCTCTGTATGTTTCTCACTAAATTTGTTCATTTCAAATCTATTTTATCTTAAAAGCAGACTTGAATGGCATCTGAAATTTTCAATAAAATATTTTTTCCGAAACAAAATGCACCTTTACTTTCTCCTTCTATGATGATTGCTTAGATCTTTCTCAAAAATCAACGCTCAGCTTTCATAATTTCCATCTCAAAAAATAAATTCAATCGATTACTCCTATTTAGAATGTTTAATTTTGGAAGAAAATTCAATTTTAATAATTTTATCGTAATAATTATGAAAAATAAGATAATTTTTTAAGAAAAAATTTTGAAGTATTAAAAATTGTTGTAACATTATAATTCAAATTAGCTTAGCTCCATGGTCAAGTTATACAAATATTATTATAATTTATGTGCTAGTTGTAACATTATTAATTATTACCTTAAAAATATTATTAATTGTTTTTTAATGAAAAAATAATTTAAAAAAATAAAATACATTGAGTTCAGTCTTTATTTGTTGGTGTTTGAAATAATTTTTTTGAGTTTTTCAAATTTAAGATATAATGATATAAAAATTTGGAACCCAAAATTATATGTTCAACAATGTACCTTCCACTTTCGAGAATAAAGATATTAGAATTTCAATATTGCAAATTCAAACAAATACAAATACAATCTACCTTCCACTTCTATTGTTTTTATTTCATGGGTAAGTATGATATATTAAAATCATTAGCATATATTTAGTGATTAAATACACTGTAATCTCCCCTCAAAACATACATATATATATATAAAGACCAAAAGTGATAAAAGGGAATTCCAAAAGGGTAGTCTTCCTAAAAAATAATCTTTTCTTTTCTTTTTATTGTTAATTTTCTCCAAAAAGGCATTAATATTAAAAACATTCATGAAATAAATGTTGAAAAATGTCAAAATTTTTATTAAATACTCCCTCCGTCCTATTTTATTTGGTTGTTATTCCTTTTTGGATGTCCCAAAATATTTACAAGGTTTCTAAATTTAAATATATAAACAATTATTTTTCTCATAATAACCTTTATGATTGTTCATTAAATGGACTTCAATTAATATCTTAATGAATTACGGGTAAAATAGAGACAAAATAACTATAAATTCTTAATATGCATATTTTGTCGAACTACGCAAACAAAATGAGACGGAAGAAATATTTAATATTAAAAACTATAACTAAATGGGAACTTACACTGATTATAAACTTTGGGGTAACCATCTAATGGGATGCTAAAGTAGCGAGACACAGACATATCCTGCTTTCCGAATTCCACAATTTGATATAAGGATCTAAAATAAACAGGATCTGTATGAATTGGTGAAGGTTAAACAAAACTGTGATTTCTGTTCCTTTTTCATTTTTCACCTTCTTCCCTTCTTCTCTATTATATGTATTCTTTCACTTCAAAGTCAGAGCCTCTTTAATGGCTTCCTTTTTGTATACTCTCAATTAGAGATAAGTTTCTCTTCTTCTAAGCACTTGGCACACCTGCATCTGAAGCCGTAATCTGCGAGTAATGCCTGCCTCTCCTCAACCGGAAGGTCCTCTTCTATATATGAAATGGTAATCTGAAAATGACACAAAAATTTTCAATCAACATCGATTATTAGGTCAAGTAAAGTTCCTCAACCAGAATGAGGACCACCTCTTCTCCCTTGCAAATGGGTCTGAGGGCAATGATTGTTGCTTGGCCATCCCTGTCCTACAGTTGATGAATAATACAAATAAGAAGACAAATAAAAACAAAAGAACCCAAATGACCTATTTCGATGTGCAGTGTTAATGCTCAACATTAACCCATGCATTTCGAGAGAGAATTTAGTGCACCCTTCCTCACATTTACTTAAGATTTATTTCCATAATTCCAGGTGAACTCCACATAAATGTGAGTGCATGGTGTACTATACTCCATAGTTGTTATCCATTTCCACTGAATGAGGAATGCGAGAATGGTGTCTTCAAACGAAAAAATTATAGAAGACAGAATAGGAGAACTGCCTTAAAAACAACCAAAACAAAATAGAACACGTACTTCCTCTCTTTTGAATGCTCTTGCGTTCGGGCAACAGGAGTGGTTCATACAGCTCTGTAAAGGATAGAACGCAGTACCTAATGCAAAAGTTGAAAAATCAACTAAATAACCAGATCATCATCATGGGTAGGAGTAATAAGTAAATTGACCAGTGTACCTTTCAGCTGCACTCTACATGTACTAACAAAAATGTGGAATCATTAAGATACGATAGAAAAGGCAGCGAGAAGAAAATATAGAACAATTGTAATTCAAAAACTGTGAAAATATAAATATATTCCATGTAGTAATAGCTTCAATCCAGTCATCCATCCATCTTTGCTAATGCGTACATTTCATTTTACCGCCAGAATAAAGCATCAAGTGATGTGGGTATCATGTTTTCAAACTATCCAATAGATTTGAGCCCTCCGTGTAAATATTAAAATAATAAAAAAAACACTATTACCTGATATTTAACATGAGAAATTAATACTCGAAAAATAAAAAGGAAAAAAAAAGCCCTTAGCTTGCAAACTTCCCTTAAAACAATGTTATAGAAAGAAAAGAAGAAGAACCCAAAGACATCTGTCAGAACTCTCTGGCAAAGCAGTTGTAGTCAATCTATACCATACCTTGACAGCAAACCGAATAGCCATCACCAAGAGCATCTAGGAATGGCTGCGTAATTTCCTCGGCTTTACTCTGTGATAAATGAAATTAGGAATAGCACAAGTACTCATTCTATTCAATTTTTTTTTAAAAAAATAATCTAGAATTTTTGAAGGAAAGCACACTAACCTTTTCAGGATATGGAAGATCATCAATGTACAAAAAATAATCCTCCACTGGAGACGCTACAACCAAATCACTGTCAGAAACAGGACTTGAAATTATTATCTAAAAACTCAAGCAAATCATGCATATGATATATGGGCAAATCCTGATCAAACAAAAAAATATATAAACACAATCCGCTTTGAGAAGCATTTGTTTCTTGCTTCAATGCTAAACTAGGTCCATGGTTATTATCATTATTCATGTGCAAAATATTAACAATGTCGTGTAGTAACAATGGAGCCTTAAAGAAATGGGATGCTTACAGATTATTCAGCTCAAACATGCCAATAATATTTCCATAGATTTCAAGGGAGAATACTTTGTTGTGTCAAGGACTCCAACATTAAAAGACAATGATAGCAACCAAAACAAATTTTTTTAAACTAGGAAAAATTTGAATCAGCACTTGGAATAGGATACAGGGTTCACATTCCAGGTCAAAGATAGCAGCCTTAAGGAGCTGCAATGACTGCAAAAATTCAAACAGAACCATTAAGACCAGCCATATGAAAAGGCAGAAAAAATAATAGCAATATAAAATGGGTTCATAAAACAGCTAGTTTCATGTAAAACCAAAGTGGTTTCATGGAGACAAAGATATCAATTTTGAGAAGTGTTGTTAGTCACTTAGTTAAGTTTCACAAACCATTCTAAAATCAGATCAAGCTAAGAATATTGCCTCCATAAAGAGCAGAAGTAGCTGCAACTTAGTGCACTGTGCATGGAAGAGGTTCAAGTAAAGAATGAAGACAAATAAAAAATACATTGATATTTAGTTGGAACATTTACATGCTCCACAAACTTTGCAGCAGGATGATAATTCCAAAACTTAGGGCAGTTGTTAAACACTTGAAAATTCAAAGAAGCTAGCATTATTTCTTTAATAATGTCTCTATAAGAAAAGGTATAATGTTTTGTACCCATGTTCAGGTGACTGGGGGAGAACAAAAGAGAAGTTCAAGGGCGAAAGAAAAGTAAGGTCACAGATTAAAGCTATGCAAAAGTCATAGCATATCCCATAAACAATTTTTTTCCTCTATATTTCATATTTAAGCAGTAGATAAACAGTTGCATGTCTTTGTTGTAAGTCCACTAACAGTTAAATATATAAGCGTATCTTGCTAGACTCACTCTGTGAAATTATAATGCTAAGGAGTATATGGGAGTAACTGAAAGAAGATGTTTAATAGAAACATGAATCATTGCATAGAACTATTGGTTCTGCATGGCATAATCCATAGATGAACAAACAAGAGCAATTGTTGTTGGAGCATATTTTTTAACATGCATCAGGACTACGAGTGGCTGAAAGACTGCATAATCTGGCTTTAGCATATATTATCTACTGAAATCTTACCGTGTATGCAAGGTCCCTGATTTCCATCCTAAATGTAGTTTCATCAGAATGATCAACATCATCTGGCAATGAAATACATTCCCACCACCTAACAAAGAAAATGGCAAATGAAGTTTGAGCCTTTATTTGCTTGAAACACTAACTCCTTATTTGACCATATATTATGAACCATCATATCAAAATATAGTTGCCAAAATCTCTCTTTTAAGGGTAATAAAATTTCATACTATGTTATCTAAAACCTTCTTCACAGACACATCTACATGAGAAAACACCCATAAAATTGGCTAACGTTTTTTAAAAGATGTAAAAAGGAAAGGTAGCATAAAATAATTATCTACCTTCTCTTGTATCCAATTGATACAGGTTTCCATGCCTCCAAAAGTAAAGTAAGCGCAGGGCATTCTGAATCAACAGGATGAATGCACTTGTATTGTCCTTTTAGGCGAGCAGCTTTTAGCTCTCTATACCTTAAAATGGTGAAAGAAATTGTCTGTAAAGAGAATACAAAAAATTTAGTTACTCACAAGTAGTATCATGTTTGCTTTTTCCTTCTGCGTATACTAATTGAGTGGTTGCAATCCACTTTAAGATACAGCATTTTTCAATCAAAATCTTGCCAAAATAATAGCATAAATACTTAGGTTAAGTGAGGTTGGATAGGCTGAAAGCATTAATCAGCCTGCACTAGATATATTATATATCGCAGTTGTTTTGGCACAGAAATTCTATCAAATACTCAGTTTTACTCTTCATTGCTAAAAATAATACATTGCAATAAAAGAGGAATTTGAAGGCTATTTACCTCATTAATTTTGAAATGTTTGCAAAATTTCAATTTTTTTTATCAATTTTATGCCGCATTTTAGAATTGGTGGTAGCAATTGTGACTTGGTGTAGGTATCATGCAATGAGACGTGTTGATATTGCTCCAAATTGGCAAGTTAACATAGCTATGCAAGCTACACGGTATTTCATGTACTAAGTAGGTTCTCAATTTGAAACTCTTTAACCACTTTGGTTTCCTTCTTCCTCTCACTCGAGACTTGCAGAAATACATATCAGGTGTAGATAACTTCAGGTGCACTCTACTCAAATAGTTTATATCCTGCTCATCCTTCTCAACAGCATGCCAATTAAATGCAAGTCAGTGTAAAAGCATGCATAATAGCATATCTCTTATAAAGTTTTACCATTTATTAAGGTAAAATGGAAACATAAAATCTAGAAAATGCATAAAATTGAAAATTCAGATCATAAGGCTATTATCCTAGCTAATGTAATTAAAAAACAAGGTTTGACATTCCACTTGCATAATGCTCTATGCAACCCAGTCTCCATCACTGCAGAAGTGAAGGGAAAAAGCACCAATAAAACATGAACATTTTCACTTGATAGCATGAAGAAAATGGACAAAATTGAAAATTCACATAAAATTCAGATCATAAGACTATAATCCTAGCTAATGTGATTAAAAAAAAGTTTGATAACCAACTTGCATATTCTTTATGCAACCCACTCTCCATCACTGCAGAATTGCAGGGAAAGAGCACCAATTAGAGCACGGACAGTATTCACTTGATAGCATGAAGAAAAATATATAAGGTGCCGCTTTTCCATTAGGTAGGCCAACAATGCACTAATTTCCTTTTGATTATCCAAGTACGTTAATCACTTTTAAGAAATCTCATAGTGCTAGTCAGGGAAGTGAAATCTCAGGCGAACCCAGTTCAACATGAATGAAACCATAGACACAAACACTTGCAGGACCCAAATGTGGATCCACCTCATCTCTACACTTCATGATGAACCAATCCCACCCAAAAGTTTTTCCTTTAATTGAGGAAATACAAAACCATAAATTCAAAATAGCAGATACCTTTGCTGCAAGGAGAAAGATGTCATTTGTTTCTGTGAAAATCAAAGAACATAAATAGAATGAGAAGGCTGGTAATAAAATGAAAAGGGAAGAAAACAGATACTTGGAACAAATAGTCAAAAAAGTAAAAAAAGCCTCTGTGTTAAAACTTACCATCTGCATGTTGCATAAATTTCAGAAGTGCATCTCTAGATAGTGATTCTGATCTCTCCCCAGTGCAAAGTAATGAATGAGAGGATTCCCAATCTGCTTCTGCACATGTTTTGCTACAACAATATGGGCAACACAGTCAAAAAGAGAATATTTCGTGCTAGATACCTAACAAAGAAAATTGGAAAGAACAGATTTTTCAAGAAATTTCAGTGGCAAAGAAAAACCACAATTAAAAGTTTTCCAAAAATCAGATCAGTAGGCTCTGTTGGCCTTTATTCCAGCTGCAAAATAACAGAACTCTCATTTAAACCCTTGAAATTTTGCCATTGCCTGAAGCCTGGTTCAGCATCCCCTCTTAAGGGAATGACCATTAAGGTTACTTCTCTTTTTTCACATAGAAGTAACTAAGCCACCAAAAAGGAGTGAGATCAACATTAAAACAAGAGCTTTGGGTTATTTAGAGTCAGTTATATTTGTTCTCTGGTGCCATGGTTCAGGTATACAGAACCATTTGGAAGGATAGTCATCAATTTACATGATTGCATCATAGAAGTAGGAAATACAGAAATATTTTATTTTACTTATATTTTAGTTTGTTTAGTTTATCTATTTATTTTACAGGTGGAAAACAGCAAAATAGCGGTCAAGTTAAAGAGGAACATCTTTTGGAAACTCCTAAAGTGTTCTTCCAGAGCACGTATATTTCCATTTGCTGCTGTTTACAAGGCAACATGATTCACAGCATAGAAAGACATAAATATGGAGGAGAAGAGATTCAAATGAAAAATCAGATTAACAAGATATTCACCATTTAACAATATTATACAATGACTTACCTACAGTAGTAAGCTTCCGTGCATCCCCCGGGACAAGAAATTGCTGAAGGCAAAGGAAATTTGTTGGAGTGAGGCAATACCAGTTCACCATTCATTAATGATTCCACAACAGCTTCAGGCAAAGTAACTTTGCCATTGGAACTGCTGGAAGCACCTTCTCCCAATGTCTTATAATCCTTCATGCAACAATCATCTTCTTCATCAGATAAATTGATGCCACAAGAATCTTTTGAAATCTCGTCATGATCACATGCATTACTTGCTGATAAACCAAGATTTTGCAAATATAGCTTCCTTCCAATCTGTTGTTCTATTGAGCCAATAAATTGGAAACAAAAGCTGCAGACCAGACAGTCAATCTGCAAAATTAAAAAGTTAATGGAAAATAGAAATTTGTAATCCTTTAGATAAGATATTTACAAGAAAATAGCTATGTTAAAAAAAAAAAAAAGAAAAAAAAATCAATATTCATATCTCCAAGACCTTGTTTGAAGGATGCTGAATACCCACGAGCATAGGGTCCTTCAAAATGAGTTCCTGTTCTTTAAAGTGTGAGTCAGCATAGACACCTGAAATATGCATCATAAATTTTAAAAGCTATATAAAAATGAAAGAACAGTTGTGGAGCTATCAGAGTTAGCGTTATTATCGGTTATCAGCAATACATATATAAATAGATAAACAAGACAAACATTCTCATTTTTTCCAAAAGAATTTGTAGTTAACAGTTAAAACTGTTCTCGAAACTCAATATTACTCAAGTTAAACCCACTCCCAAAATAGGTAATCAGCTAGACCAATACTTTTCCTCAATCTTTACATGAAATTATGATAAATTTAAATATAATAGAAACAAAAAAATATCATGAAAAACTACCTTTCACATATTTTGAGCCACTGTAAAGGCTGCTTAATCAGAAGAAACTTGTTTGTTCATTTGGAATTGGAAGGGGCAAACCAGGAAAACTTTTGGGGAACATTCTTCATTGATTACCATAACAAAGAGAATATTTTTAACATACATCTTTCCAACTTGGGCTTAAAAATTTTTTTCCCCCTCTCTCCTCCAACCCGCCACCTCTTTTCTTAAATTTCGTCATAAATTAGGAGCTGGCTGTTTCTCGCCCGATGTACACATCCTCCAAAATCTCAACTATCATAAGTTATCAATTACTGAAATAAATAAATAAATACTTCATCACCATCAACTATAAATCCACGATCAACAATATTTTGTCAATTACAAGAAAATTTCCACTTTGAGAAAATTCAATAGGATATATCTAAGTCTGCTATTACCAATGAATAAGCAAGTAAAATGGGTACGAGAAAAACAAAAATTTTATACAACTCAGCAATATATGCACCTTTTCCAAACTTTCCATTCTGCTTCACTTTGATGCCATGGCATTGCCTGCTCAATATAAGCTCCTCAAAATACTCCTAAAACATTAGAGAATTGTAATCTTAATCCAACTAGACCAAGAAAATTACAGAAAAATCAGCTTAACTTGACATTTGCATGTGTAGAAAAAGAGAGAGGGAGAGTGCCTGGACTTGGAGAGGAGGAGGACGACGGAGAAGAGCAGAGATTTGAGAAGCACACTTGGTATCGAGTGGGCAAACTGTGTCCATTACAACGCGGAAAAATGCTAAGCCTTTTTGTGTCGACTGTTAAGTATTTGATACAAAAGACGAGCTTCAAGCAAAAATGAGTAAGACGGCGCTATAAAATCAGGTGATCACTGTGCTACACTATGGTCTCTCGTCCAATGTCTAAATTGCAAACTTGTAATTTGGTGTAATTATTGTGAATTGTTTTTAATTTTTTTTCGAATTATATATTTGAATATTTTTATAATTTATATTTTAAAAAAAACTTTCAAAAAGTAAATTATGTTAAATTAATTTTTTATTCAGATTTTACTATAATTATTCTAAATTTGAAATATTATTCAAAACATAAACATAAATTTGAAATTTGAAACTTTCTTTTTTTTTTTTTGTTTTCTAGAAAGTCTAATTTGAAACTTTTAGGTAATGATATATTAAAAAGCTCATGTTATGGCTCTTTAATCGTAGAATCTTATTATTTCATGGGCTAATTTTCGGATTTTAGTTTGAGTTTGTACAACTCAAAACATAAGTAATATATAGAAATGATACTCAAAACCCCTTTGATTTAGCTGTTTATATCAATAGATAGCTGCTATTAGGTAATGCTGATAGCTAGAAACTAGCATATATATGTTTTATTTTTAAAGTGAGTATATTATTTTTTATTCTAATTTATTATATAAATAAAAAATATTATTTGAATTTTTGAAATAATATTTAATACAAAATTATTATTTTTAAAATAATAATACATACAAGGACGATAACAATATTAATTTGAAGATTTTATTAGTAATATTTTTCTGAGGTTAATAAAGTCCAAATAAAATAATATTCACATCAACGTATCTCGTAGAATGAGCAAGCAATTGTTGAAAACAGCCACTGTTTAAAACTTTTATCTATTGATTAAAAAGCTTATTAAACACCTACAAACTTCTTAATTGCATTAAATTTGTAATTTCCACAGATTTTTTTACCCTACCTAATGCCCCAATCTCAAGTTCAATCTGCCATCCATTTTCATTAGATTTGTAATTTTCACAGGCTTCTTTGCCCTAGCTAATGGCAAAAAATAATAAAAAGGAAAAACACATCAACACAATATGTAATGGTGTCAGTAGACATTGGTCTCAAAAGCAAGGAAAAGCCCACAAGTCATGGGACACAATAGTATTTCACTTGAAAATTGGAACACCAAAATTATTGTCATTGCTTACATATCCTGTAACTGATACAGATTACATACAACCAATCCATTTAATGAAATCTCCAGTCCAAAAAAAAAAAAAAAAGGGTTCAGCAGACCGACATGTTTTAGAGAGACTTAGGTTATCGTATTGATAGAAAGCTGTGAGGTTAGAAACACCTATCAAACTTCTTAATGTGCATGAAGGATATGGTAATTTCCAGGCAGTTTTGGTACCCTGGACCTGAAGCACCCCAATCTCAAGTAGTCAATGTTGGCCATCCCATTTCATTAGGATTCGTGTAATTTTTCACAGGCTTCGTTTGCGCCAGTAGTAATGGCAAAAGAAATAGATAAAGGAAAGGGAAAAACACGATCGAAAACGACACATAGTGTAATCGGTTTCAGTAGACATTGGTTGCTCAAAAAGGCAGGATTGAAGCAGAAGCCCACAATTGCATGGGACACCCAATATAAGTTCACTTGAAAATTAGGGGAACACACAAAATCTATTGTCATTAGCTACATGATCCTGGTAAGCTGATAACCAGATTTAGGTCTAGTACAACCAATCCAGTCTGTAATGAAAATCCTCAGCGTGCCAGAAACAAAAACGAAAAAAAGGGTCTCAGATGTGACCAATCTGACAAAAAAAAAAAAAAAAGGGTTCAGATGTGACCAATCTAATGCACAAATTTCAAACAAAATTAGAAGGAATTTGTGGTCACTTCTCACCGAAAATTAACAACTGGCGAAGAGTTTCTAAAGAACATTGCGCTGTAATCAGTTTTTCTTTTTTAACACAAAGAACAATCTATTTTAGGTTTATACTCCAGATGTTTTAGTGGTGAAGCATCAAACACATCCAAAGAACTGTTCCAAGGATGGAGCACTAAACACATTTGCAGCAGTTCGTTCGGGTCTAATAGGAGAAATGTGAAGCTGATATTTGATAAACCTCTGTAACAGAGAAAAGTGAAATGCAGAGTAATTAGTAGACAAATTAAAATCAGTATACAGTGAAAGTGAATGTAGAGAAGTTACAAAAAAATGGCAAGTTATATTGATATATACAGCTAACTGAGAAACAATTTCGGGATTTGTGTCAATATGCCAATCTGGTTCTAGCTGCCGGACAAAAGATGATCGTCCATTTTCCATGCTACAAAAGAGAACCTGCAGGTGCATTTTCCATAAATTAGAGAGATCAATCGAATTTGAAATCCTAATCTTTTAAAGGAGAAAAAGATAGAAAAAACAAAAAAAAGGATATCCATTGCCACAATTTATAGTTAAAGCACAGTGGTACTCTTTAAGCTTCTATCATCCAAGGAACAGCTTGCATTAGAATTTACGTCATATCTTAAAATAACAACAGCAGAGGTACCATGAAATCAACAACTCAATCCATCAGACTACCTCTAATTTCAATGGCTGCATTATTAAATTATGAAAACCAATGTTTCTCCTTTAATTCTTTATTTTTTTAACCTTTCCAAATGCCAACAACACTCCATAGTCCATACGCATTAGGATTTCATTCCAACAACATTAGAGTGCATGACAATTTATTATTTTGTACATTGCAATAATACTGAAATTTGTTCAGGAAATGATAACATTGTAAATTGATATCATTTTTTGCTGGAAACTCTCCGTAATTGCTATGTTTGCCCCCTTTCAGACATAACATTTAGCATCACAATTTCTCATTGCCTTGTATTCTTTAGTGCCAGTTGCTTCAATAAGGATTCCAACGCATCAATTACCAGCACTACATTCCACTTAGTCTTTGATATTTTGCGAACAAATTCCTTCTACCCATATATGTCCACATCCTTACACAATTGCCTTTGTGAACAATATGGTAGCCAAAAATCAAAATATTAATATAATTCAGCAAAAATATGTACTAAAGATTCTCATGCCATGCACATCAAGCACTAGTGACCCGTGCCATATACCTTGATTCATATTTCATAACATATCAAGAGATAAACCTAAGACATATCCACAAGGAACAATGGACTGAAACAGAATAGAAAACATAATGAAGCAAACCATGAAAGGAAGTATAATGAACATGAACAATTGTATCATCTGGTAGCAAGACAAAAATGTTTATGATTTACTAAATTGACATTTCACTTCCCATTGCAAGAATAATTGTGAGAAATGCGATCACGAAATTCTGCGAAACTGTTTTTTCACTCGGTTGTTTATAACTTGGTCATTACAATATTGTAGGCATTATGTTTGGAATCATCCACTGTATTTTTTTTTACATATTGAATAAATAATACACCGTATTATAATTATCTCAAAAAAAGATTGCATTATCTTTATATCTAAAGAATACCAACAAACACATCTAAGAATATGCAAAAACATTAAAATCAACTGTTACATAATGCTTTGATATTGAATAAATATCTTTAACCTTCTTTCTTAGGACATAAAAAGGGTCGAGGCCATTAGTATCTCAATATTTTTCAAGGTTCACAAAACTGAATACTCTCTACTGGAGCTCAGATAAATTATCTTCATAATTTTGCTGTTGTTGATTCCATAAAAAGAAAATTAACTCAATTTTCAACCAGAGTTATCAATGAGCACAAAATGAACCACAAAAGGATGCCATGCAACTCACACTATGACACTATAGAATACCATCATGAATCATTTCTATGAAGAAGTATCAACTCAGGAAAAATAACTTACGGTAGATTGATTCATATATAGAAGTTCCAAGATGAGGAATTTTAATTGTTATATAATAAGGAAACAATATATTCAAAAAGCACTTCTACTTACCTTGTCTTTGACTAAACCACCAGATGTGAAAACCCCTGCATTTTCTAATGCTGCAAGAACCTTTTGCTGCAGAAAAATTATTCATGGCATGAGAAATGTAGCAAAAGTGATTGGCTGGTATGAAAGGAAAACTAGAAAGACAGCTCCAAAAGAAATTTAAACAAGGGACAGTTACTACAGGATCCACAAAATACTTTTAACTCAAGTACAAACAGTAAAAGCAAACACTTGATTGGTCAACTATCAGTTAAATAGTAAGAGAATATCCACAAAATTTCCTTTATGCAAAAATCCTCAACTTCACAACAGTATATGCAGATGAGAAGATTTCATTAAGTGAATCAAATAGAACCATTAACATGTCCAGTAAGAGCAGAAGAAGACAATCCTAGCAATATAGATCAAGCATGAAGCACCTCTTGAAATTGAGAAAAATTCTAATACGTTAGTCATATCGTCAATGAATACCTCAATGAATAGCAGATCGTTCTTTTAGCTAATAGCTCTCACCTCAAACATGCACATACACTTAATGTACACCAGCAATTTCAAGTATTGGTATATTATAGATCGAATAATAAACACTCTTAAAACATTCTCAGAAAACAAATCCTCGAAAGAGAAAAAATAGATACCAAGTTAACACCACCTATAACCTCAGGTTTCCAAAATTAGCAAGATGGTATCTTAAATATGTCGGTGGGAAACATAGAAATCCTTATAACATATAGACCAAAATCCTACAACTATGAAGATCTCCAAGCATAGTAAGCTCGGAATAGGCACTAGAGCGCTTTTCTTCTCTTTCCAGCTCTGTAGCGCACTTAGCAGCTTGAATGCCTAATGCCACCTTGTCAGTTTATGTTTGAAAATTCCCGCTCATAGGTTGGACAGTACAGAATTTGAACATCTAGCTTATTTTAGAATATACAACTATCCATCCAAAAATATTAAATTTGAAAGGTCAGTTTATGCATGGGTAGACTTTAGAAAGAACAAAATAACAATGATGACATGGAAACATAGGAGACAAGTACAACATCTTATGCACATAAAAAAAAATGGATACTAAAATCATGAACTCTAATCATATAAAATGCAACACTGGGCAAAATTGATAACATCCAGTTATTTGATAAAACAATGTTGTAGACGTACTTCACTCTCATCATCAAGTACTCTTTCCATAAGATAAAGATCACAAAATTTTGCTATCTCCAACAGCACTTCCAGAACAGAAGACCTCACAGTAGCTTGTTTCTGCCATAAGAAAACAACTCAAGTTATCTTCTAGGCTGCTGTTGAAAGCATAAATTTTACTGCAAAAAAAATTTCGCTACCTGAAGCTCCTCTGGAGTAGTTTCCTCAAGGATAACTCCAAGCAAACGACACGTGACCTGCACATTGTAAGTGGTCAGTTCTGAAATTACCTAAGGAGAATGGCTTTCTAAATACTGGAAGAACCCCAACAGTTAATAAATCTGATGAGAACAAAATAATTAAGATCCAAACTCAATTAATTGTGATATCACATACTATTGCAATATTTTAATGCCAGATAACAAGCTCTGAAAATTTAGCCAAATGACCTGCCAATGACTAGAAACTACAATATCTACTACAAAATAAAAGTTGGTAAAATCATAGCAGGCTAAATTCAAAGACCCATAAAAAAAGTTGGTTACCCAAGATGCACACGTTTGGACCCTAGTTGATGTAGGAAGAAAGAAACCACCGGTAGTCATCTGACAAATGAGAATTAAAATTTTGCAACTGCATGCAAGACTAAGTTTTACATATATTCCAAAGAGCAGTCTGATACTAACACAACTAAATCTATTGTTATGCAGATTCCATGCATATACAAATAGGCACACCATTTCAAGTAATTATTTCATTTTGCCAATAACACAATTCCAGCTCCTGCTCCTGTTTCTAATATATGATTTCAAGAATAAGGCTCTCCTGCACAGGAAATTTACATGGCAGCAACTCCTCTCACTCTTGAATAAGCATAAGCATGCACTTTGAAAAGGAATTACAACATTTCCCCATAGATTATTTCTGGATTTCATAATTATCTCTGTTCTTAATCAGCAATCACTTCAAATTTGATCAGAGAGACACTTCGTGTGCCTATTCAACTAACAAAAGTATGCAAATAGCAACATTTTCATCACAGATACAAAGAATTGGCAAATAAACTAAAGATTCCCAAGAAATCTAACTTCGAACCATATATGGTCTTGTCAAATAAAAAAAGGATGACACATAGCCCACTTCATATAAATAGCAAACACAAATTAAGCAAATGAAGCATCATACTCGGCACATTTGAGAGGCAAGAATGCATTTACCTTTCTTCCTTCACTCAATTTCTGTCTAACTATCTGCCCCAAAGTTGGCTGAAAAATAGGGAGAATGTCCACTAAGAATAAGCAAACATGCACAAATGAAATACAGTTCAACGTTGGGAAAAAGGTTGATGCTTATACCTTTACTGGCTGGAAGAATTCGTCAACGACATTTTGTGCTCTCAGATCATCAGAAGATGAACAAACTCCAGGAGGAGTCAATGTTGAATTCGATTGAGCACTAACAACTGAACTACTAGTTGGAGGAGCTTGGCGTTTTGGCTGTCTTTGTTGACTTCCACTGGGTGACCTAAACAGCCTCCAAGTAAAAACTATAGCAACAGCGAGCCCTGCAATAGCCCCCACAGATCGAGTATCCTGATACCAATTTTAAGGTAATGAGAACTCCCAAATATTCTAAATAAAAAAACAAATTTCACTTTTTTGATAAGCCATAAGCAGACATGCAGTCAAGGAAAACTAGATTTAGGGATTATTTTGATTCAAATTTAAATTAATGTAATTTATAATTTTTCTTGTAAATTTATATTTAGAAACGTTAGCTTCTCAAACTATTTAGGGATATTTAACAAAAATTGTTTGTTTCATATCCAATTCAGTATCAGTTCAGATTTTTACTGGTTTGAGATCATAATCATAGTAGCCTACAATTAGAATCTTCTTAGTTTGGGTTTCAAATAATAGAACTAGGATTAATTTTCAAGCTCTATAAATACAAGTAACAGGCTGTTTTTCTTAGGTTTATTAGTAATGGAATATTGTGAGTACTTGGTTTGAAATGCTTGGTGCTTATTCTCCTCTTCCCTTTATCTCTCCTTTTCCTATGCTGCTGTTCTTGCTGCCTTTTTTTTGCTACAGGACCTTGACTACTTTTCACAGCTCTGATCTCTTATTCTTCTCTCCCCTAATTCTTCTCTTGTCGAACTTCTTGCAACAATCTCCTATTTTTCTGCTCTAATTTCCTATAATTCAACCCTTTCTCCTCCTTTTGTTTGATGTGCCAACTCTATCCCACATCACACCACTTTGAAACCTAAGACCAAAAATTTTCAATAAGCTACATAAGCACAATGATCTATGGCCTCTTTGAGAAAGCACGATTACAATCATGTTCCCATATAGCAGTTATGTTATACTTTCTTGCATGTTCACATACTATCGTTATCTCCTGTTCTTAAGTTCAGCAATAGCACTTTCAATTTGATCCACGGAGACTCACGTTGTGTGGCTCTTATCTTCAATGCAACCAAAGTTGCACACAATCAATGCATTAGCGAACATTTTCATCACCAGATACAAGATTCCATAACTGTAGCAAGATAAATACATAAAGTATCTCCCAAAGATGAATCGTAACTAATCGCGGCACGCCCGAACCATAAACGTGTAGTCTAGTCAGACATCAACGGGCAGATACGCAGCACTCACCCTGTCACTCCGTCACTAGCGTCAGACGGCTCAGAAGCACTGACACGCTGCGTTCGCCGCCGGCGCGACTGATCTCGCTGTCAATAATCTCTTGACGCGGAGCTGCATTCAGACGGCTTCTCCTCACACGTCAATAGCTGATCCGTGAGCTTCGACGCGTCGAGCCTCTAAATCTGCCCGTATACCCTCATGCTCGACTAGTATGGTCTTGTCAAATAAAAATAAGAGATGACACATAGTCCCACTTCATTATAAATTAGCAAACAAATTAAGCAAAATTGCACAGCTCATTACTCGGCACATTTGAGAGGCAAGAACTGCATTTTACCTTTCCTTCCCTGGTCACTCAATTCGGTCTGTCTGTCTAACGTATCTGCCCCAAAGTTGGCTGAAAAATAGGAGAGTATGTGCTTCCACTTAAGAATAAGCAAACCGATGCACAAGATGAAATACAGTTACTTTCATACGTCTGGGAAAAGGTGATGCTTTTCGCCTCTCTATACCGTTTACTGGCAATGGAAAGAATTCCGTCAACGACATTTTTGTGGCTCTTCAGCCGATCATCAGCCAAGATGAATAAACTCCAGCGGAGGATCAACTGTAGAATTCGATATTGAGGCTGACAACAATACCCCCTGAACTACAGTCTGGAGAGCTTGGCTTTTGTGCTGTCTCTTGTTTGACTTCACTGTGTGGTGTGAGCCTAAAACAGCACCATACCCAAGTAAAAACCGTATAGCAACATGCTGAGCCCCTGCAATAGTGCCCCCACAGATCGAGTGCACTTTGAAAAGGAATTACAACATTTCCCCATAGATTATTTCTGGATTTCATAATTATCTCTGTTCTTAATCAGCAATCACTTCAAATTTGATCAGAGAGACACTTCGTGTGCCTATTCAACTAACAAAAGTATGCAAATAGCAACATTTTCATCACAGATACAAAGAATTGGCAAATAAACTAAAGATTCCCAAGAAATCTAACTTCGAACCATATATGGTCTTGTCAAATAAAAAAAGGATGACACATAGCCCACTTCATATAAATAGCAAACACAAATTAAGCAAATGAAGCATCATACTCGGCACATTTGAGAGGCAAGAATGCATTTACCTTTCTTCCTTCACTCAATTTCTGTCTAACTATCTGCCCCAAAGTTGGCTGAAAAATAGGGAGAATGTCCACTAAGAATAAGCAAACATGCACAAATGAAATACAGTTCAACGTTGGGAAAAAGGTTGATGCTTATACCTTTACTGGCTGGAAGAATTCGTCAACGACATTTTGTGCTCTCAGATCATCAGAAGATGAACAAACTCCAGGAGGAGTCAATGTTGAATTCGATTGAGCACTAACAACTGAACTACTAGTTGGAGGAGCTTGGCGTTTTGGCTGTCTTTGTTGACTTCCACTGGGTGACCTAAACAGCCTCCAAGTAAAAACTATAGCAACAGCGAGCCCTGCAATAGCCCCCACAGATCGAGTATCCTGATACCAATTTTAAGGTAATGAGAACTCCCAAATATTCTAAATAAAAAAACAAATTTCACTTTTTTGATAAGCCATAAGCAGACATGCAGTCAAGGAAAACTAGATTTAGGGATTATTTTGATTCAAATTTAAATTAATGTAATTTATAATTTTTCTTGTAAATTTATATTTAGAAACGTTAGCTTCTCAAACTATTTAGGGATATTTAACAAAAATTGTTTGTTTCATATCCAATTCAGTATCAGTTCAGATTTTTACTGGTTTGAGATCATAATCATAGTAGCCTACAATTAGAATCTTCTTAGTTTGGGTTTCAAATAATAGAACTAGGATTAATTTTCAAGCTCTATAAATACAAGTAACAGGCTGTTTTTCTTAGGTTTATTAGTAATGGAATATTGTGAGTACTTGGTTTGAAATGCTTGGTGCTTATTCTCCTCTTCCCTTTATCTCTCCTTTTCCTATGCTGCTGTTCTTGCTGCCTTTTTTTTGCTACAGGACCTTGACTACTTTTCACAGCTCTGATCTCTTATTCTTCTCTCCCCTAATTCTTCTCTTGTCGAACTTCTTGCAACAATCTCCTATTTTTCTGCTCTAATTTCCTATAATTCAACCCTTTCTCCTCCTTTTGTTTGATGTGCCAACTCTATCCCACATCACACCACTTTGAAACCTAAGACCAAAAATTTTCAGAAAGATGAATAGGGTGTCTTTGCAGCTTAAACTATGAATCTGTAATTTTAATCAAGAAAAAATTAACACATTCCTCCAGAAGGAAAGTAAAAAGATTGATCAAGAAATCCTTTAAGCTGGAAAGTTAAAGACTCCAGGAATACTGGGGGAATTGTTGCTAGTTGTGATGGCAAAGATCCCATTGATTTCCATAAAAGGGAGTTAAAGTGCATGGGAAGAAATAAAGGCAACACATTATGCTCCGACATAGGTTCTATACCCTCCTAAGTCCAAGATGATGATATTTCTTGGGAGCTGGAAGGGTACAACTCCATCTTATTAAGTTTCCTTTCTATTGTTATTCTATTTTTTAGTCTTACATTAAAAGAGAAAAGGTGTCAGCTTTCAGCCATGACAAGATTATTGACTCTTCTTCCTTCATTTTCTTTTTCTTTATTTTCAAGAGATCAGTTATAGCCTTGATCACAGGTTCATCAATATAGAAGTCGACACATAAAGACATTCATATATTGTCCAAAACATTCAAACACAAGATATCTCCATTATCAAAACTTGCTTATTAATTTCCCCCTGGACTGCATATCCCTTTGCTTTGTCTCCAGTTTGTAGGCAAAGAAAATGCTACTTCTATTGAGCAAAGACAGGTGTTTTGTAGGCCTGGGTATTTTGTATCCATTGAGCGAAGATGGGTTGTATATCTTGATGTGTCCCAAAAGTGCTCATAGTATTATTATGAACACATAAAGCCTAGAAAATACATAACCAATTAAGATGTTATATGATTGCATCAGTACCCCTAAGAACACAATCTAATATATCGTTGTATCGAGTAGTTGGATCATAGTCTCTTACCATAAAAATGGCTGCACGTGCAGCAGCACCAACTATAAGAAACCCATCAATCCACATGTGATGTGTGAAATGATAGATGTATGCCACAATCATTAGCTAGATATTGATAAGGGGGCATGGGCATACATGTGGCGATACTATAAGCTACAGTTAAACAGTCTACTCTTTTCTATTCTTAAGGCTGCAGTCGGCAGAGCCACAAATGAATAAGAAGTTTTAGCTTTTAGCTAAGAACGACTAACCATAGTTATTTACATTGAAATTTTTAAAATATTAGTACATTTCAAAAATTGGTTCATTAAAAACTAAGAGAATTTATTATTACTCATCAAATCTATATCAACTTAACAAGTAACCATAAGAATTTCTAATACTGGTTGATAAATGGATGGATCTTATATGATCAAGTTCAATAATGTAGAGGAAATAATATAAATCACAAATATTTTCTCCTAAATTGTCCAATTCCTGCGAGCCACCCTAAAATTACTAGTATAGCTATACCAATGCAAAAAACCATAGTCAAATGAAGGTCAGCCACTTCTGCCAGAGCCTTGAGGCTAGTAAATGGATTTGACCGTGACAAGCAATCATGTATCTGGTAGCTCAACCTCACCCATGAATATTCATTTGAAAGGTAATTCAATAAAGGAAAGGGAACTTTTTCCCAAGTTGACTCTCCAGGGCGCTTAATACATGGCAGTCCAAACTCATCCAAATGAATATCTCACTCTCGTTGTTTCTTACGCATAAAACGTCAAACCCCACAAACCACTGATGGTTACATACTTCTTCACGAATTTCTTAGTCTATAGATATAAAATATATCGAATTGGGCTATTATTCCCAATAACAGCCGCTTAAACGAAATGCTTTCTACAACATCTCTAAATACACAAAATTCCAAAGACAAAAATGCAGAAAATCAAAATTAGACGCATTTATAGCCCAGTCAACTAAAAAACGGAAATTAGATTTCAGATCGAAACAGAAAATTGAAATTAAATGACGAAATTGAGAAGGGAAGAGAGATAGAAACCAGATTATGGAAAGAGATCGGGAAGAGATTGGACATCTTGAAGGTTATGTAAGCGCCAAACCGCTTGATCAGCTGAACCAGCTCTTCCTTCGATGACTCTGCCATATGCCCTAAGACAGCAATCCCCCTATCTTTTCTCTCTGTTATACTATCAAAAACGCCACGTCGTTTGTGGTCAAGCAAGAATGAAAAAGCGCTTTTGCTTCAAGGAGAAATGCTTAGATTCTCAGGTCTTCCATTGATTTGACAAGGCTCTTCTCTTTTACGTTAATAAATTCTTGAGATAGAAGCAGAGACCAGTTCGGCTTTGCTTTTGCGATTCCCAACGGAGACAGAGTGTGCGTTTCTTATGCTTTTTTGTTTTTACTTGTTTTGTTTTGTTTAATTTATTAGTATTATTATTTTAACAGAAAATTATTGTACGGTTTATGTATTTTAACTACTCCGCCTCGCTCTTTTAGAAAAAAAGACTAAAAATTTATAATTTATTTACAGTTAGAATATAACGTGTTTGTCCATTTTTTTACATCTTTTTAGTTAAGGAATTTATTACATCTTTTCAGTTAAGTAATTTATGAAATAAAAAAAATACCTCTTTTATTTTTAAGAATGTAAGAACGAACTAATTGTATTTTTTAAATAATATAGACTGCACTGTAATTCTAGAATAATATTTTTGTGTCTCTCTTTTCACCTCTGTATTTTCTTATTGACTTGATAGAAAAGATATAAAAATTAGACAAAATGATATAATAATATAACAAAAGCAAAATATATAAATAAATTAGTTTATTTTTAAAAAGACAGGGACATATTAGTTGTATTTTGCAAATCACATTATGGTCTTCTCAAAAAAATTTTGACATCTGGCTTTTAGTTATAGATATGATTCGGTGTGTCCAATCTCATTATTATAGTTAGACCATCTAACGACTGTGATTGTTCGAAAATTAAAATTAGAAATGATATCATGTAAGGTTTGTTTGAACAGGGACCTACCTTAGTGAAGATCCCGTTTGATTCACTTGATTTATACAGTTGATACATTATATACTTTATAATATATTCACTTTGAAATTAAGAAATATATACATTATACATAATAACATATAAAAATAATTATATTTTTAATTGCATTTTAAGAGTAACCATTATCAAAATTTTAGCAGCCAAAAGCATAAATTTACTTCTTATAGTTTACGCGATTTTCCTTGTGGCACGTTATAGTTTGCGTAGAACCCATGTCCCTGAAATTGTCACTTCCATTAACAACCATGCACCTAATTAAAGCACAAGAAGTGCATGCAAATCAAATACAATGACGTGGAAAGCTCTCTTAAAGTTGTTGCTTAGTCACCAAACCGTGGCTTTCTTTTTATACTAGGTTTTGCCACATAGGCTAATTGAGGTAATTTTCCTCCAAATAAAAAATAGGCTCCAAATCATATAACTTTTCACCACCCAAAGTTCTTATTTCTCTCACCAAACAAAAGCCAATGCACAATAGGGTTAAACAACTCCATTCAATTTAAAGAAGCACATTCAAAAATCTTCTTGGCAAAGGCACCAAGAAGAGTATAGAGCGAGAGTTGTTGAAAGGATTTCAGTTTGCAGTGAATCATGCATGTGGAGAATAGTGCATTGAGTGACTTCTTCGTAGAACCAAAGGAACTGGAGTTAGTTTATTCCTTTATTTTGCCCTTGTTTTTTTTGGTTTGGAAATGCGCTACGTTTGTGATATTTTTATGAAATATTGAGTAAAGGTTTTATTTTTTTAGGGTGTCTCACATGCTTCACTTTCTCAGATTCCTTTTATGCATTTCTCTGTGCTTATAGTGTGTATATATAATTTTTTTTATTATTGATAGAATTTGCTTATAGTATTAATATTTTGATGTCTTTTGTGGCTTTGCATTGTTGGAAACTATAATAATATATATATTTAAATAGAGGAATTACCTTGTGATTTCAGATGGTTGATAAAATTGTTAGTCTGAGATGGTTCCACGTACGGTGCGAGAAATGGATGGATCTATGTAAGCTATCTCTTGTAGATTTAAAGCAAATAGCTGGGGATTTAGGTTATAGCAATGTGCATGCTATTTATAAGAGATGGTTCATTGGGAGAGATTATGAGACCTTTAATAAGATTAAAGATGCTGTTGATATGTTGTATAAGTATAGTTTGTTACAAGATGGTCAAACTCTTGACTTTTTTTATGGAGCATTATATTATGAGCCAAATATTATTGATATACCTCTATTAGGAGGTCTTGTGCAGGAGGGGGCAATAAATGTGAATCAAAATATAGATGGAGTACTTAATGAGAGCGGGAAATAAGTGTTAAGGATAATTTAGACTTTGGGATTAGAGTTCAAATGTAAATGTCACTGAGGTGAGTTCAATTGAGGATATAAATATGGTCCAAACCATAGCCCTTTACCTCATAGTGGTTAGTACATTGTCAATGCAAACATCGCAACTGTTAATAATAATAGTGATAGCTTTGAAGAGGAAAGTGGAGATGACTCAAGTGGCAGTGATAAGGATGAGGAATCTGAAGGTAATAAATTTGAAGATGATGAAGAAGATTTTGATGGGGGAGGTGATGAAAGTAATATAGATGAGGAATTAAGAAAGAATAGAGAGAGAGAGAGTAAAAAGCTTCAACAGAAGAGCCAGGGCACTAAGAATAGAAGACACCACTAAAGATGTTTCTTTAAGAGAAGTAGGTACTGATTTTGAGTTTAAGGAAGAGGATTTTATAAATGATAAGTATAAAGGTTTGATAGGGGGTGAGCCTTATGAAAATAGCTCAGATCTAGACATCCATGTTTTAGTCAGTAATGATAATTCAGGTGGGGATAATGCAAGTAGCTACTTATCTAATTTGAGATGTCTTCACCATATATTCTTAGTTGATTCACAATTTGAAGAATCTTTATACTATAATCTTTAATATTCTCATTAACTTTCATTTTTAATGCTTCAAATTTTCTTTGTGAAGTGTGTAACTTTACTTGTTTTGCTCTTTTAAAGCTTTGATTTTCTTCCTTTAACAAATCTCACACTATCTTATTTGTCTCAGTACCCATAATCTTAGGAAAGATAGTCTAACTGACTGCTAAGTGAATGAAAGACAAAGATTTGAATGTCTTTAAAGCATCCTCTATTTGTTGCTTCATTTGGGTAAGAGTTGGGTTTGCTCTTAGTGGAGGTGGCTCATAATCCTTCTCCATCACCTCTTACAAATAATTTGAATATAAAGGTAATTTGAAATCAACTTTACATGATATGTTAGTACAATGAAATAAATTTGCTACATAAACACAATGACACTTGTTGGCAATTGACCTGGAGTTCTAAAGCAAAGGTTTAACCCCAAAAAATGCCTATATCTTAAAAATAAGTTCCTTCCAAATATCATCCAACACTAAAAGGATTCTTTTAGAATCCATTATTCTCCCATGTGGTTGTCCTCATCTTTCAAATATGCTCTCCACATTAAATTTTAAACCTAGCATATCAGCAAGTTTACACTAAATTAGAAAGCAAGTTGAAAATTTAAGCTCAATTTACCTTTTCTTTTTGTAATCAACATTTCCCCTTTATTTTCTTTCTTTTGTAAGAAAATATATCCTTATTGTTTTATATATGCAAGCGAAGATGTAAAATCAACCTAATAGCAACAAAAAAAAATGAATTAATTATAGAGAAAGAAAATAAGAAATTGATTAATTAAATATAAAAAAGAAAGAAAAAAGAAAAATTATTATACATACTTTTTCCACTAAATAGATAACGGGACCGTGAAATGAATATATTTGAAACGAATATCTACTATAAGCTTGCATAAATTCAAAGCAAGAAGTTCATAAATTAGCAACACATAAAGATTACATATGATCAATGTAAGCTTTAAAATGCTAATTCCAAGCTTAAAACTATATGATAAAATATAAAGCTCTTCAATTTAATCATTCAATTCAAAGGTAGTCTCTTCCAGCATAATGCATATATAGTTTAAGTGCAAATTATTATATGAGCAAAATGCAACATTATACATAGAAGCTCAAACTATAAACTAGCAAATTATATGAATAATGATTTTTGAAAATATCACATTAAAGTCAAACTAAAGAAAAAATATTTACAAAAAAATGTAATAAAAATCGAACCAAAATTAGAAATTCTGAAAATTAAAAATGCAATTTATTAAAATAATTTTACAATTAGAAATAAAAAAAGATTGAGGGAGGACAAAAGAGAAAATCTTATTTCACTAAATTACAAAATAATTAATTTAAGATTATAATAATATTTTACTATGATTATAAAAATTTCTACCTTATTCATATAATCCTTAATTAAATGCATATATTTCCATTAGTATTCTATGAATAAGATTAATTAAATAAATCTAGGACAATATATAATGAAGTGTCATCAACTATTTTTTACTAATTTATTCTATTCCTTTTTAGGTCACATTTTTTTGGGAGAATTTAGATGAAAACTAACAAGTCAGTCATTTTATTTTATGTCAAGTTACGGAGTCAAGAATTTTTTTTAAAAAGGCTAAAATAAATTTATTATTTAATATTAATAAATACGTTTACATATTCAATTCCTTACATAAACCTATAGTAATAATAGCAATATAATTTTATTATTTATTATTCAATCTTCACATTTTTTATAATTAATCAAAATTAATAAAATAATTATATAATACTTATAACTTAACTAAAATAATTTGGATACATATATATATATATATATATATATCAGCAATATGAATTTTATTATTTATTATTCAATCTTCAACATTTTATATAAGTTAATCAAAAATTAATAAAATTAATTATATAATACTTATAACTTAACTAAAAATAATTTGGATACAATATATATATATTATATATTATATAATGTTAGAGCTGTCTTATAAGTGGTTATATATATATATATATATATATAATGTAGAGCTTGTCTTATTAAGCTGGTTCTAACTAACATGGTCACAATTCACAATCATTTTATCAGAAATAAGCGCAAAAATTTTGAGATTTCTATACTCATTATCTCCTCAGTGGGTATTAAAATAGAGCCTATGATAAAAGTTTTCTCTTGACACCAATATGGATATATTACAACCTCATGGTTTCTAGGTATCTAAGAGAGAATATTTGTTTGTCTAAAATTTTTTTTTTCTCTCTCATTTCACTATTTTTTTTTTTTTCCGTAAATTCAGTTGAAGAAGCTTATGTTGAAGGATAAATCTTATGAAACCATCATGGTTTGGGATGATATAGTTTTTGGGTTAAACGATGATATGAACAAGTCTTTCAAGGTACTAGTTATGGGATCCTACATCTCAGTTGAGACAGTATTCTACTATTATAAAGACAATCGTCCTTATTAAAGAATAGATAGTAAGTATATTTGGTCACTCTTTCTCTGGAGTTGTTCTAACCTGGTACCACAAGATTGATAAGAAGGCCGAATTGGAGGGAATTGACTTCCTCTTCAATAAGACACTAGTCTTACGACAATTATTTAGAGATTTCGGAGGATCTGGAGCTTACCGAATAGAAGAATGGAAAAACCTTCTTCGAATTTATGGTTAGATGGAGAGTTAAAACTGCTCAGATGAAAGTTAGGTTGGAAATCAGACATCAAACTAAGATCTTCATTAAAGGCACTTAGCCAACTATCAGGGATAAGTTGATATTACCCTTTGAAACCCTTTAGAGATGCATATGATGTGGGCATTCAAACGAAAGAAGTTTTAGGATGGAAAAACTATAACTTTAAGTGGGAATCAATAGTAGAAAAGCTTCGACCGGACGATACTTCTAACCACCAACACATCGCCATTCGACAACCACAAAGGGTGGTTGAAGTAGCGTTCAATCATGGCCCTCTCGATGGTGCACAAGTACAATGGAGAAAGTACAATGGAGAATCCATCGAATTGTTGGCATCTGAACTAACTTAATTTTGACTCGATTGGTTTAACTTGCTTGACTCAAAATTTGGCTTTTCAATAAAGCTTCCACTCACCTTCTCTCTTCCTCAATTTAAATGGGCTAATCAAAATTATCACTAATGTCTCTAGTCCCCTCTCTAACATATACATATACACAAACACATGCTTTTGTATAATAAAATATTATAATAATACTAATGACAATACCATCAATTATTGTAAAAATAATGCCCATAAACTACTAATGAAGCATAATAATACTATTTAATGAAAATAATATTTCTAATAATAGCAATGATTAAATAAATGATCCTTAATTTAATATAACCCGTTAATATTTCTGCGAGAATTAACCATATCCATATTTGCACAAAAATTTCTAACATAATAATTAGTATTTTGAAATTCAATTTTTTAAAAATGAAAAATCAGGGTTTTACGTAAATCATAACCACTTTTCAAATAATACATAGACTTATTCCCTGCCTTTACACTTTGTTTGGAAAAGAGAGGAAAGAAAATAAGGGAGGAAAGAAGAAAAATTAGAGAGAAAAATAATGAATGATTGTATTATTTATTTTCTTTTTTATTTTTCACTTTATGTTTGGATTAGAGGAAAATGAAGGGAGGAAAAAAAAATAATATTATTATAAAATTTACAACTTTACCCTTGACTATATAAACCAATGGTCTAAGAATTATTGAATCTAAATATAATTAAGTACTATTTTAACAAATAAAAATAATTTAACCATCTTAAAAAATTTAACTAGTAAATTATACATACCTCCTATTTTTTAAAACTAACACATGCCTCCCTAAATTAACGGTCCATTACATAATTACCTCGCTCCCTCCCTCCTATGTTTTAATGACAAATGATGACCCTTGTAACCTTTGATATATTAATTACTTCTACTCCTTCATCTCTCCTTTCAGAATGAAATCATATTTCTTGCTTTCTATTTCTCATGGCAGAGAGTCCACCGCTGGCAGAGAGGGGTCACCACTCCACAGTGTTGCCTGAAACCATTTATCAATTTACAGCGATTATTATTTTGATCATCAAATGGTATTCAATTATAAAAATAATTGCATATTCATATCTCACGAGTCGAACATGAAATTGTGGCTCTATTGAGATATTTTTTCAGCCACCGAAGCCACCACCGGCCCACGGCAGACCCACCATCTATAGTGGCTGAAATTGTTACTACCCACTAAACAATGAAAAATTATAGACAAACTTCAGAGTGGAATTCAACTATGCTATCAATTTAATCAAACAATAACTAATTCTAATCCAATTGATAAAAAAAAAAAATCCCATTTCAAACCTAACTTAACAATAATTAAGAAATCCGCAATATTCATAAATTAGCCAAAGATATGTAAAGGCGACAAGGTATCAATTTATACCTATCTGGAAGGAGGACGTCATCGACGATGGTGGAAGGTGACCGGAATAGCGTCTGATCGATGTCTCTCTCCCTCCTCCTCTCTTGTCGAACGAAAAGCGGGACATAGGTCCAAGAGGTGAGCCGACGGGATGGAGAAGAGATCAATTCTACTGATAACGTGACTCTCAAGCCAAGCTTTATTGGGTGCTCGCCGAAAACTGAGCGGTAGAGGAGACGCTGGACCAAAGCTCGTGATCTCCGATAGCGTTATTGAGGAGAAAAGGAAAATTTTTTTTATAGTTTTGGTTCAATTAGCTAATTCTAGAAGGGTTCTGGTGATCGGTTCAGTAATTTTTTGTGGTTTCTGTTTGAACCGGTTCAATTAGCTAATTCTATAAGGATAGAATTGTCTTTTTTTTTTTTTCTCTTTCCTCTGATCTTAATTTATGAGGTAGACTAATAGAAAATTAGGCTGATGTCGAATGGAGGGAGTAGTTGTGCGATGGACTGTTAATTTAAGGAGGTATGTGTAAATTTTACTTTAATCTAGGAATGTGTTTTTTTCTCTATTAATTTATTTGAGTACTATTTAAATAAATTAATCACCATCTAGATAAAAATAATACTATTTGATTACTCTAGAAAAAAAAAAAAAAATTGAGACCAAAATCCTTTTCGTATCTTATTCCTACTCAACTAAAAAGCCTTTTGTAATTTTCTCATATTGTCTAGATAAATCTCTTCTTCTACACCGGTCTTATCTAATTCTTTCAATTCTATGAATTTGTTTCCCTTCTCAACCTGTTTGTAATTTTTCTATAGGCTTTTGCTTTTTATTTGATGGTTTCATTTTAATTTAATTTCTCATTTTTCCATTTAGAAAAAGGTCCAGATCTATGGCTGTATCCTGCAATTTGGAGAAGTTAAGTTAAAATGGAGATATGTATGTATGGGTTGCTTTGTAATTTCAGAGCCAAACAGTGAAATTTTCCCAGCAATCAGATACTTCCTCTCCAATTTGGAGAGATTGCAAGTTTGCAGACCCGGAAGGAAAATATTGATTCAGCTATTTTCTCTCCACCTCCCAAACATTCCATCAAAATTTTCTTTCCTGTGATAAAATCCACTCTTCCAAACAGAGTGTTAAGTTAACTTTAACCTTAACCATAACTTGGTAAAAACTTCTAGAATTGATTACAATCATCCCCTTTTTTCTGCTAATCAATAAATTTTACATATTATAGACTGATCTTTAGCAAAATATCAAAATTACATTATCTAAGATTACAGCAAAAGTGTCACAAAAATCTCCAGCAAGATGAAGTTGGAGCCACATAAACCAAAAAAAAAAAAAAAAAAAAATTACAATCAATCCACTTCATTTTTCTCGCTAACTTCCAAATAAAATTTTACCACGTACTTATTAACTGATCTATTATGCCAAAATATAAATATTCCACACTTATCTAGAGAATTACAGGCAATAACGTGTCACCGAAATTCCTCCAGCAAGAATGGGAGCAGTTGGATGGCACACATAAACCAAAAAACAAATAGAAAGAACAAAAAAACACAATCCCAATTCCAACCAAACAATACTGAACACATGAAATAAACTATAAAAAAAAAAAAAAAAAAAAAAAAATTCAATTCCAAAACAAACTGAACATGAAATAAACTATAAACTCTGGCAATTCAGTGAAACCAATTTCTACTTTTTTTTCTTTTTCCTTCAGTTTTGCTTATATGAGTATATAAATATGAAGCAGAGAGAAGAAAAGTCTAGATTGCAAGAACTAATTAGCCAAGAAAGAAAAAAAAAAAACAAAAAGAAAATCAATCCTCTAAATGAGATGGTGAAGAATTTGATTTATCTTCTACAGAAATTTCTGTCAAATCATCCAAGGAATTAGAAGGTATTGCCCTTTCAATTTTATGGATTGAACCATTCAACAACATCTCTTTTTCCAGGTGCAAGCAATAGCTCTCAAATGCTCTAGAACTGACCATAACTCCAAAATCTAATAGGAAAAGGAGTTCAATTTCCAGTTTGTTCAATTCTGCATTGCTCACTCCCCCAACTCTTGCATAGAATGCATTGTCACAGTGCCTGCAGAATTGAAAAATCCAGGAATTATATATATGTATGTTTCTTACACTATTTTAATTCTATTTCTTTTTTTTTTTTTTTTTTTAATCTATTTCTTTATTTTTTTTTTTTTTGCAATCTAGGGGAAAGGGATGAAATCTGATCTATTGTCCCAGAATCCAGTCATATCCTACTTTTTTTTTTTTTTTTTTTTTTTTGAATATTAGGGGAAGGGATTTGAATCTAGATCTATTGTCAGATCGTATATCTACTTATTGCTAGTCTATGTCTTGGTGTGTATTTTAATTCTACATTTTGGTTTGTATCATCCCAAATAGCCTAAACAAATTCCCCAGACAAAGAAATTACTAATTCAACTCTAAATTTTCTTTAAATCAAGATATTATCAATTCAACAGGATCATTAACAAAATAGATGATTAATTCAATATTACTTTGTAAATACTTTCCTCTTTAAATCAGGATTTTGTCAATTCAAGAAGAAAACCATTAACAGAAGAAATTATTAATTCAATTACTAATTTTGCTTTAGTACCAGATGAAATTCGAATTCCCAATTAACATCACCTGTATCATTAGGCTAAAGCAGTTTAATTCAGTTACTATTATTGGTAAATATTATAAACAGAAGCATTTAAAAATACAAAATCAAGAAAAGTATAAGACAATTAAAGAAACATATGTGACAGTAACTATATCAAATCCAAAAAAAAAGTGTAAGGAGAGAGAGAGAGCACTTACTCATCATCTAGCATCTTAGAAGCAACCATAACACATGTAACCAGAAGCCTGTGCACATTCAATGATATAATAAGAGAGTCAGGATGTTTATGAAGCAGCCTGTCTAAATACACATATCCAACCACAAAACAAGAAGGGCTGCAATTTGTGTACTTATAAAGCCTTTCCAAATATTTTGGAATGCTAATGCTTGGTGCTCTTATCCCATGAAATGCATTTAACCTTTTTCCAACCCTAGAGCTCATTATGCAACGCACAAGCTTATCATTTCTAGCCACCAGCTTCTCTATCACAGTAGATAATATGGTCAACACTCTTGGTGTGCTTTGCTCCGAGTGACTCGGCTCTGGCTGCCGGTCGACGGAGAGCTCGCCGGCGGCTAACATTTAGCACCCATCAAATGGGGAGTGAGTGAAGGGAAAGATTTGGAGACATTTTGATGGCTTTTATGTTATCTACTTAGTGGGGCTATCATGAAATGGGTTTTTGACACGTGTAAATTTCATGACCTGTCAGTAGCTTTTTTTAAGGTGATGAGATTTTTTATGTTAGTGTATGGAGAAAATGAAGGGTGTGGATTGAATGATATAAATTTGACAATGAAATGAAGATGGAATATTCTTGGACAATAACGATTCATAGAATGGGTGGTTCATCTTTGTCTGGAGTACAAAGTGTAGACAAACCAGAAAGTAGATGGTTTGATAGTACTCCACAATCAAAGTAAAATTTCATTAAGTGGAATTTGTTTATTTCTATATTTTTGTATATAAAGTCTAATAATAATTCACTCGTACGAAGAATAAAAAAAATACAATTTTGATTTAAAATATTTAATTAAATTGATAAAGCATAATATTTGTGTCACAGGCAATTGCTTGCTCTACTTGGTGCCTATTCATGGCCACTGTTCGACTTTACAGTGTTTCTATAAGTCCGATCTAATTATTTTAAAATTTTTTTTTATTAGAGATGAGATCTGCACTTCTTAAAATTTAAAATTGCATGTTAATTTTGCTACAAAACACCTAATAATTAATGAGCACTTAATATACTCTTAAAATTCTAAATGAGCACTTAAAATGAAATAAGGTAAAATGCATTTACGGATAGAGGAACATAGCCATTAAATCATCAACCGATTTGTAATAAGCACATGATCAGAGATAGTAATAAATAGTTGTTTGACATCATGGTTAATGAATTAAAAGATTGTTTTTTTGAATAATGCTTAATTTACTTCTTGAAACTCAGCATGATATAAAGTTTACCTACAAATCAATTTTTTCCCAATTGTAATTTTGCACCAAACGAGCAAAACGCGTAATTTTTGATAAAAATTGCAATAATAATTTTTAACCTTTTAACTGATGTAATTTTTTATCAATTTTAAATAGAATACTAATTATATAAAAAGTTAATTTTTGAGTAAATTGTATATCCACTCAAGTTCAAGGAGCAAAATAAGGCTTCTTTTTTTTTTTTTTTATGTTTCTGCAATCAAATGATTTTTTTTCCTTTTAATTTTGTAATAATTCAATATATATATATTCCTTGGAGAAATCGTTCTCAAAGTCAAAACAATAAGTTTGTTAAAGAAAATAAGATTTTTTTTAATTAATCAAGCAAAATTGAAAATTAAAAATAGAATGAATAGAACTTTTCAGCAAAACTATGGAGGGCATTGTCCAAAATCTCCATGATGCTGGTGGTTGTCTGTCTATACATTGTGATTACTGGAAAACTAGTAACTTGGCTTCCTCGTTTGAGATATCATTAACAGAGAACTGAACATTTGCTTTGGAACTCATTTTATTCCACTCATTTTCAACGCGAAAGAAAATCCACTGGAAACGCCGGACCATCTCCAACAGATTAATCGTGAAAACCGTAAGGTAATTATGTCGGAGATGGGCAGATAGCTTGTATGTCCATGTGCATCGCAGAATCAAATTGCTTCCTATAACCCAAAAATATACCTGCAATTCACAAATGTATATACTTGTAATATAGAAATAGATCCAAAAAAAAGTATATTATTCTGATCAGTAGGAAAGTACAGAAGTAAATATTCTTCTGGAAATTAATATATATTTTTTGAGCTAAATCAAAATGAACATCACTTGAGCAAAACCATCGTTCAATGATTGGATCAAATGGAAATTGTCTGGTTGGTTTCTCGAAACCAGGATTCAGGTGTCAAAACAACCAGGCGAAGAAAGGCTCTGGTTTAACTATTAGCTGCAGTCCTAGAAACTCAAATGCTCATCCAATGCATACTACAGTGGATATATATTCTTACCCATTTTCGTCCATATAGCAAGTACGAGCAGAGGTTCGGTTTGTTGAATTTGAAAATTCGAGTGAAGCAGCTGACAAAAGAAGAAAGGAGATCAATTAATGAACATTTTTGAAGATTTAAATCATTTAGTGACTTTCTGCAATGGGCTCAGTTAAATATTGATATTGAGGTGATTATGAACCTCTCTTAAGTAGAACCAATTAGGCAATGGCATTCCTAGGTTGGAGACCAAGGAATCAAACATGACAATTAGCTAAAGTTGTGTAACTGTAAAAGTGCAAACAAACATACCTCAAGTCCCAATCCCGAGTCACATCCCAATAGAACGAATACAATGAGTTCAGAACACTTGATAAAAGCCATAGCGGCCTATAAAAATTTGTCCACCTCTCAGGGATGACATGATATTTAAGGGCTGAAAGAAAAATCACTGGCACCGCAGTCGAATATTTTAAAGCTGAAACCATAAGCAAATAAGTTACTGCAGTTTTCAGAAACAAAAAACATCTCTATGTATAGCCCCAATATGAAAAAGGAAAAAGTGGTCATAGCTGTAATTTTTGCAGAGGATTACAAGCTTGCAAAGAATAAGTGAAACAACGGTGGGAAGGAAAGAAGAATAAGAAGAAGTTGTATGTCAGAAAGTCGCAAAATTTAATTTCAGTTTTGCTTCTTTCCAATTGACTAAGTGGTAAAAAATACTTCAGAATTAATCAAGATGGGAAGAAAATAAATATAAGTCCAACTGATGACAACTTTAATAAAAGCAATGATGAATGCAACATGCTGAAAACAAGTCAGAAAACCACTATCAACGGGCCAAAGCTTTCAAGAGAATAGTACAACTTTCAATGTGAAATTTAGATTCCTTATAACAAATAATTTGTCATTAAATTTCACTTTTCTGATTGAGGGCTTTGAATTTATGTAATTTCACAAAATTCATATAAGACTTTTTTTTTTTTTCCAATTACACGGGTTCGTAAAATCTCTCTTGCATACTGTAAAGATTAATATATGAATTTGAAGGGTGTTTCTATAAATTTAAAAAAAAAAAAAAATCAGAATCCTCATCATTGAAATGTGGGATTTGGCAAAATCACACCTCCAATGTGTGATTTTAAACTCCCTCAATCTGGGACATTATGGTGAATTATTAGGGATTTCGAACAATCCATGGATCTTACTCTTTTGCTGTGTAAAACAAGAGATTTAAGCAACGGACTATTCAAGATCTCTCGTTCAAGTCCCTCAAACCAAACACTAGCCTAATGAAACTGGAGCTAGTATAATCAGTATCGCAGCTGAATTCAACAAGTCATTCTAAGTTTAAAAGCTAGCAATGAAATTACACTACAGGTTATTTTACAAAGCATAAATGACAATATAGAACAACCAATTTTGCAAAGCCTTCAGAAAATATTTGAAAATAATCAAAGGAAAGAAAGATGGTTGATAATTATATAAATCAAAACGGACAAAGGACCAGAGGAGAATTTCCAAGTGAATTTACCATTAAATAGAGATGTTTTCTCCCTGGTATCCTTGTATTGTCGAAGACATTGGAACAACCTGAAAATGTAAGGTGAAACAAGGACTAAAGGAATGACAATAGAGTGACTGCCACAGACAGAATCAGCCTCAAACCATGCAATGGTGGCGACCTGCATGCATTCAAACAAAAACTTTTGCCTTAAGACAGAAACATAGGTCACTACTTGTAGCAAACTACATTCACCGAGATAGGAAATTTTGTTTAATAGTATTATATATGAGACAGAAATCAATTCAGGTATGATTAAACAAATTTAGTAGTAAAATGCTAATGATTGGAGCGCCATGCAACTACAGGTAGATCATTTATGGCTTTTTAGAAAACCCTTTGTCCCGCTGTTTCCACCTCAAGAATTCTTTGCAAATGAGAAGACGTCAAAAGACAGCTTAACTTTTCAAATAGAACCTCCTACATCAATATGTAAATGCCTGGTTTATCACGAATATGCAATAAATCACTCTGAATGGTTTAACTTTGCACAGCGGCAAAACGCTTACCTGTCGATGAACCATTCGACATGCTGAACGCTCCAAATCTGAAAAAACCTGCACATAATTGATATTTATGAGAACATCGTGAAAGAGCAGCAACAATAACAATAACCAAGCCTTAGTCCCAAACTAGTTGCGGTCGGCTATATAAATCCTTTGCTTAAAATTCTGCTCTGATCAGGTCAATACCCATTCAAAGCAAAAACACTGTGAATGAGCAGTGGTAGAAATTCTAAGTAAAAACTGTATCCTGATACCTCAATTTGAATATAATGTTAATGCTTAACAGTAGTAAAATTGTAAATAATAGCTAAACCTATTTTATAAATTCTCCAATAAGCCTTTAAATTAATACAAGAAAGGAAAGTTGAACCGTGAGCGAGAAAAATAAGAAGATGCATTGGAAAGAGCATATTTTTCACACCAAGCAGGAAAAGGGGAAAAGCAATTTGTGTTCATGACCTTTTTTGCTTATATTTATTAGCCAGTTCGAAGACTGATTTTCCAGCAATAAGTCATGAATCTAGCCAAGTTTTCAAACCTATGAAAATGGCTCAACACTAGAAACATCAAACCAGTTGAAAAATGCAGTCCTCAAACTAAACTGATTTTGGAACCAACCACATTATGCAACAACTAGAATCATCTACAAGTTAATAAAAGGAACCAAAAATCATAACTTAATGAATACAGCACGGATTCCCTAAAGTATTTGTCAAACAAGGTTTAGGAAATTGGAAAATAAAAGGTGCAAGGACAGGGGGATGATACACCACCATATTTCCAATGTCACACACATAAGCAAGCCTTAAACACAAAATGGCTAAACCTAAATGATAGGATACATACCTTTGACATGGAGGTCAAAATATCGGCCAAGAAAAAATCAGAAAATGTAATTGCCTGTAATAATAATATAACCATAAAATCAAACACAATGCAGCCAAACTGGTATGAATGACAAAAATTAAAATAATAATAATAATAATAATAATAATAATAATAATCATAGGTGAGGTGACTGATAAAATTCTCTTGCAGACAAGAAGAAAAGTTCTATTGGTCCACTGCTGCACATACTGGGTAACTATGCCTTGTAGGGAAGTTAGAGTGGAAGTCAGCTGTCCCATCTCTAGCATGGATAACCTAGTGATCTTAATAGTGTCTACTCCATGGACCATCAATATATGACAGCATAATCAAGTAATGTGTCATAAGCTGCAAAGCCAGTTGATATTGCAACATGCCTGGCAGCGTTTTTGTTTTCAATGTGCTTGTGTGCATCAATATAGGCAGAAATATATTTTTTAAATTATGCTTAAAACAAGTTATACATTTTTTTTACACACTTCCAATTAGCAGCATTGGTAGATGTCCAAACAAACTAGAATCAACACATAAGGACAAATCTTGCAAGACATCACTTTTTAAGAAATATGATAGATGAAACCTGAATTTCATACTTGTCATTCATTTAGCTTTTCAGGTCTTTATCAGGCTTTTCAGAAGTCCACTCAACAGCCGAAAATTGACAAAATGAATGAGTTAACCATGACAGGAAATAACCAAACCTACCTGCAGTGGGAAAACTATCCGCCAAAGGGTCCTTAACAAGTAGTAGCGGGATGATAAATAAAATATATCAAACGGGAATATCAAAACCATCATGACCGCTAAGTATAAGAGGACCTGCAATAGAAAGAAAGTTAACTGAATACATTTCCAACATCATAACAGTGGTCATAACAGATGGATTTTACTTTTGTCCACATGATATATGGTTGTGTAATGGTGAAATCTAGATAAAACATCATAATTTTCATTACAAAGGAATACATACACATTCTTAATGTTATTCCTCCACAATTTTCATTATCTTTCCAAATTCTAATTCTAGTTAAAATTGTTATCAGATTCAAAATTAAGAACTCAAATGTTGTCCAAACTAACAATTTTTAGTGGCCATCTAATCTTTAAATGAAAATGCTTATTCCATTCAGAAAAGGGTAGAACATTATGCTTCACATGACAATATTCAATTAATTTTCTGAAGTTAAAAATAAAGAAATGTAAATTTTGCTGGACCATTTTTTCAATATAATCAACTCATCTAATTTTCTATCCATAACAACTTCTAAAAAATATAGCTTGTCAAACCTTGACTTTCTTTGAAATTCCAAATTCAGCAGGTCAGTGTTTTCTGATAAAAATAAAGTGATAATAGTAATATAGATTATAGTAGCAGCACTGACTCAGGAAACCAGCTGTGACATCAGCAAATCTATGGAAGTAATCTTTTTTTTCCTTCTTCTTCTATTTATAACAATAAAACAGAATGCTGCGTACTATAGACCCAAAGTGGTCCGACCTTCCCCAGACCCCATGCAATGTGAGAGCTTCATGCACCGGACTGCCTTTCTTTTTTTTTTTTTTTTTTTTTTTGCAAATCTATGGAAGTAATCTTTTTTTTGCCTTCATTGCTTCCTAATTATAACAATAAAACAGATGCTGCGTACTATAGACCCAAAGTGGTCACGCAACATCTCCCCAGACCCCCAATGCAAATGTGAGAGCTTTCATGCACCGGCCTGCCTTTCTTTTTTTTTTTTTTTTTTTTTTTTTAATAACAAACGAGCATCAATTAAACTAACTTATTTTTTTTTTTTTTTTTTTTTTTAATAACAAACAGCATCAATTAAAACCTAACTTATGCAGGAGAAAACAAAAGGACCCCAAGAAAACTGAAAAAGTTGTTGCATTAAGATTTTTATTTATGGTGGAAACTGATGCAGAGTCAATGGCATAATATACCAACAGAACATAGGAATTGTCAGCGAGTAAAAAGAGCATCTATTACACTGGTTGTGATGCAGCCAACGATACTTCTCCATGGGAATAAAGGTAAAGATATGCAGTCATGCTAGTTGGGACAACAATGGTCATCCATGTAGCAACCTGCACAAAGAAAACAAACGGTTAGCTTATGCAAGTATATAAAAACAACAATGCATAAATTTTTAAAAAAAATTAAAGCTATTTCCAAACTTCAAATTAATTTTTACAGCAGGAAAAGAAATGAAAATCATTATACAATAAAAACTGGATTAGAATCTTCAAAAGTCAGCATTTTGCTACATCATATCTTGTTAACAATTCTGAAAAAAGCATTCAATACTAGTTTTATTTCATCCATATAGCTAAGCATTCACATCCTTCATCAAAACAGTAAACCTGTATGAAAACTAATTAAAAAAGCAGATTAATGAGCAGAGAAACAACCTTACATGCTCTTCCTATATAGTGTGAATTTCCCTCTCTCACTCATTATCATAATTAATTTGGCATGACTAAAATTATTATTCAAAGAACATGAGATTGCTAAACTCATCCTTAGTTTCGGATGACTTCCATTTCAATTCTCAGAAAAATAGTAATAAACGCTTTGAACAACTCTATCAGATAGACAATATGAACTGGAATTCATTACGACATTCCCCAAATTCATGAGCAACGAACATTAGACATGTTTAAACTGGATATCTTTTCAACTGACATTCATGGAGCAATGATGAAATTACTAGGAGTTGGATCAAACAGATCATGTACAAAATGGTTCCAAATTTCCAATCATAAAAATCCAACAGACGTACATAGAAAAAAGCTTATTACAAACCAACAGAAAGAGAGAAAAACTGCAAACAAGGATATTAACAATAATGATAAAAGTGAAAAAGGCAAGGATGCAACATAGGGACAAGTAAACTGCAATAAAACTAGTGTATAAGTTCTAAAATACTGGTTAAACTGTTAATAAGGGAGCAACATAAAGAACACAAGTAAACATCAATGAAACTATTATATTAATCTTAAACTGCAAACCTTCCATATTTCTCTGTGGGAAAGATGATTTTGGTCAAGATCAAAAACTTTTGCATAACTGACAGTAGACTGGGCAAAAACCCATAAGTTAACTCCCCAAAGCCAAACCATCATAGTCTACAACGTGAAAACCAAAACATTTTCATTAGACAATAAAAAGAATATTAGAATTAGATTAAAATGGTCTCATCCAGATACCAACAATAAAAATTCATTACTAACCACAAGAAGGAGCGGATTGTAATACAAAAATGCCTCGTATAGAAAGAGGTCCCGCAAATCCACACTCATTCTCATGACAGAATCCCATCCAATCTGCAATTTTGACATGTACTGATTAAGGATACATGATGAAATTGAATGGTCTTTCTGATGTTCTGCGTGCTGCCATCAAATTTTAAATATCCAATTGCACAGATAATAATAACCATGGACAACAAATGAGTAGATATACACTCACCTTACAACAAATGAAACCCCAAAGACAGAACAATAATACCTGGACACCAAACCACATTAGAATCATCAAAGATGTAATAGAAAGAGAAAAAGACCAATAATAGGCATAAATTAGAGTAAAATCAGAATATAACCCTCTATAGTCAGAGGATCATATTCCTGGTAGCAACAGAATGATGGGTAGCATTTGATTAACATATATATCCACTCCACTCACACACTCTGTTTTTTTCATCCAGATGGAAGGAAAGAAAACAGATGTTACGAATAAATATTATGCTCCAAGCCTCCAACATTAATTCCTTCAACTAGTAGAACCAATCCATACAGATAGAAACAAACAGAAAAAATGGAATCAAATGCACGAAAGGTCAGTAATGTGGCGACCTCAAAGCCGATGGACCTCAGTCCTTGGTCAGATAACCAGGATATATGCAAATATTTAATAGATAAACCATAATCAAATTGAAAAAGTAAAATTCCTGAAAAATGTAGATATCAGTACATCATTAACAACAAAACCTTGAATCTCCACAACAATACTGGAGATGGCATTATTGCAGCAGTGCTAATTGGAGTAATCATACTCTTCAAATCATTCAACTCCATTGAATGGAAGAAACCTTCTTCTGCACCATTTCCATGCTCATCCACTGACAAATATTCCACAAGTATCAATCGGTAATTAGGCATAAACCAACATAAAATAAATAAATAAATAAACAGTAGAAGAAAGGAGAATAAAAGACGCTTAATACATCTAAAAAGACTTATAATGATTTTGTTCTACCAAGATCAGAGACAACAGGTCGGCTACCAGACTTCCTCAAATGCGGACTATTTCCAGGCGCTATCGCTTGACCTCCAAACATAGATGTAATGGCTGATAGTATTATTGCTGCCTACTCCACAAAAAGAACCTGCGAAAATTTGAAATCACAGACCACGATCAACCAATAACCAGAAAAAAGAATCATCAAGATGAAAATTGGTATAATTAGACCATCATGTACAATTCAGAAAATACAAATTCCACAAAGTTAGGAGATCTATAACTCAAATTTCACCAATTAGACATAGAGATGGAAAAGCAAATTAGGTGAAGAAAATCTGAAGGGGAACGCTAAAAATCAGGTCAAAATGGAGACAAGATAAAATGGAAAACGAGGAATGCGATTAGATAAAGATAAAGAGACTTACAAAGAGAGCTATTGTAGGCTGTTGAATTGGAGCTACGCTTGATAGATTCAATGTATGTTTATAGAGGTTCGAACAGTTTTCGAGGTTCACCAGATCCCTCAGTCTCTCTCAGCGACCTGAGATCTCACTGGCGCCAAAAATTGTAGCAGAAATTTGAGTGAGCACTAAGGAAGGGCCAAGTGAAAGAGGGAAGATGCAAATATTATTTTTTTGAAGGACTGATTCATAATTTTCTTGGATTTTTAAGGGTGCCTTTGGCCTCGGCTTCCTAAAACGTAAAAGGGAAAAGTGGCAGGCCTTTATCGGTTGAAATGTTTTTAGAAAGTGCTCCCCCCGTTCAATCTTAACATAACTCGTCAAAAACAAATGATCGAAATTTATTGATTTTTTATAAAAAAATATAAAAATTATTTAAATTATTTTTTTAAAATATAAATATTAAAATAAATTATACCTAATAAATATTGGTAAAATAAAAAAAATTAATATAATATTAAAGTTCTAAATAATCATTTAAAGTAGAATAAATAAAATATCTATTTATTATTATTAAAGTAGAACAGATGGAGAATGTTATCATATCTGTTAGGGCTTAATTACAAATTGAATGTCTAAACTTTCAAAAAAATTTTTATTTCAGTATCTAAAGTAAAAAATATTTACAATTACGTGCCGAAATTGTTCAATTTTTTTTAACGAAGTGTGTCCGTCTTAGGTGGCATGCCGTAATCACTAATTATTAAAAATAATGTTGACTAGGATGCCAAAAAGCTTGGCACGTCGGAATAACACTGACTACAACGCCATCATTTGTATATTTTGTCCATATGAATTGCAATTAATTAAAAAATTTTCATGACAATAATGTTTAATTGATCCAAAATCATTCCTGTAAAGCTTAAGATTAGACATGTTCAAACAGCTTGCTGTTTTGTCCAACACAAACATCTTGTTGTTTAAACATATTCAAACAAATTAACCATTTAATTAATCAATCGTTGCTGCAAAGCTTAGCAATGTTACCCAAAAAATAAAAGTAAGCCCTATTGAAAAACAAGTCCAACCTCCAGTTCAAATTCATTGAAGCATTTCGTCAAACATAACATACGCATAGCTACAACTACTACTGTCACTCTCACTTCAAGAAGATTACAACAACAAAAATAACAAGACTACACCATAACCATTTCTCTCTTCTCTGTCGCCTCCTTAATTGATCTTCCAATAAGTTTTTTTTCTAAGCAAACTAGAAATTATCTGCTTCGATCTATTGCAAATGGCGGGATAAACCCATTCGACGAAATTGCACCCAGTAGTCTGCCTCACCTGTAAATTTTAATTTCAAACCAATCACCTTCAACCCAAACGCAGTAAACATGGTGCAAACGAATCACCTTCAACCCAAACGCAGTAAATATAGAGGAAAACTTACACTTCTCAACTCATCACATAAACCTTCTACTTAGGTTCCAATCTGTCCAAGAAGTGCGAATGATGCACTACTTCCTGCATCTGAAACTTCATTTTCCATCTCCAAGGAAGAAATAATTCTATTCTCTCTAATCTCCTCTTTCAATTTTCTTATTTTAGAACCCTATTTTTTCCAAGCCCCTAGATGTAATAGAAAGGGACTTGATTTTGAAGGTGGAAAAATCAAAGTGGTATTTTGAGTAGGGTTAAGGGCAATTTTGTCAATTGCTTTTTACACTTCACTTTGACGTTTCAATGGCATCTTAGTCAGCGTTATTTTTAGCAATTACTAAATCCGACACGTCCTATTCATGTTTTAGGAGAGCCACGCAGGATGAATACATGATAAAAAAATTATCGATTCCGACATTTGATTGTAAATATTTTTCATTGAGTCACTGAAATAGAAATTTTTCAAAAGTTTTAAACACTAAATTTATAATTCAGCCTTTCTATTAGCATCGAAAGAATTTTAGGAGGAGACTTTTATTAGATTATAAAGTGGAAAAACAAAGACATTTACATCATCTTTTATTGCATTATGAATTGAATGAAATTAAAATAAATATCATATTTTAAAATTCTGATTTTAAAAAATGATAGTTTGACTTTAAATATTAAAATGATGTCATTTTCATTATTCCTTTACTATTTTACCATTTTGTTATCACCTTTGTTGTCGTCGATGTTGTTACTGTCATCGTCGCCGTTGTTACTGTCATCGTCGCCGTAGCCATTGCTGTCATTGATAAAGGTGAGCAACGCACTGGTCAGGTTAAAATTCGACTCGATCCAAAATACCCGAGATCCGAAATAAGGGGGAATGGCTCCACTAACTTGACCCCTTTACAAGTTCGGGCCCACTCGAATAACTTCTATAAAAATCGAGTCAGGTTATTGGGGCCTGTTTACCCCAAAATTCAATTAAATTTTTTTTCGGGTTGAATAGTTTTTTATATGGCTCTTGCACAATCAAATTTTTTTATTTGGATCCATAATTAAACCATAATGAAAAAATTGCCTAGAAAAATAATTGTTGTTCAAACAACCATAATAAAAAAAATCATAAAATAATAATCAAACCATAATAATCACAATCACACAAACCATAATTTTCTATGTTCAAATCATAACCAAACCATGCAAATTAAAAAGTCCTAATTAAGTACTTAACATACATAATAGAAATAAAAAAATATGAAAACTTAAACTAGTGAATCATAATTTTAGTTGCTCAAGAGAATACATACCATCTTCAAGAAAAATATTGATTTTGATTTGAGATTTTTAATTTTACAAGCAAAAGAAGAAAGAAAGGAGAGTGAGTGATATGAGAAAATAAAAAAAAAAAAAATTGATTTTTTCATTTTTTTTGGGTCGGGTCGGGTCGGGTCAGGTTAAACAGGGTATTTAACCGATTCTTCTGAACTGAATAAGAGATATACATCCCTCAATTTGATTGAGCTGACTCGACCTGAAAAAGAGTAAAATATTTTTACGTCCCTAAATTATAGTAAAATTAATACTTACGTCCGTTTAGTATTAATAAATAACTGTAGAGTCCCTAGCTTACTATTTCAGCCAATAAGCAAGTCCTTTCGTCTATTTTGAGTTAAAATCACCGCTAAAAAAAGAAAATTTCGAGGCTACCCTCGTAGTCTGAGAAATCAAACAGTTTCTCTACCATCTTCCTCTCTTCGATACCCACAAAACTAGTTCATTTGCTAAAGCAGTGATACGCTTCTCCACCCACTCCCCCAAATCGAACCAAAGTAACTCTCCCACTCGAAATAATGAATATAAGAGCATGAATACTTCGGTAGCAAAGAACTGGGTTAGGTCGTGGTTTTGATTTTGGAGAGTCGCGAGTAGGATGGAGAGGGAGGAGCATAAGGAGGGTTGATTCTTTTCTCTATTTGATAATTTGTAGAAAAAGAATTTATTTCAAAGGAATGCACTTGTTAGTAGGTGTTGAATAAACTTTAATATAGCCCAGATCTATTGTTCATAGAATTTGTTTGACAATAATATACAATAATCGGAAGCGTACCTTGATCCATAACCCAGATCTATTTCATAAGAATTTGTTTGACATAAGTATACAATAAATCGGAAGCGTACCTTGAAGCGTACCTTGATCCATAACGGCATATCTATGTTATGGGTTACCTCGTTGGGACAATTCGATTCTCACCGTAACAGCAGATCTACATTTCTTCACTCTGACCTTTTGTCCGTAAGTGCTCTCTTAATTGTCGGAGAATAATCAACAGCTGCATGAGTTTCTTTTATGAGCTCTCTCAAACAAACTATCTCCGTATGTGTTTTAGGGAGCCGTCATACTCTCTTGTTTCTGTGTTAACTCTAATTTGTTAATTCCTTTATTCTTTTATAAAGCAGAGGAAGGGTATTAAAACTCTAACTGGCTCTTATCCATTAAGCCTAATAACCATCATCTTGGGCCACCTTAATTAGAACCAGCCAGCCCTTTAATCACATGGGCCACATAAGATTATTAAAATAATCTAACAATCTCCCACTTGGCCCATGTGCATTTCTTGAGTTCTCATGTTACCTTATTTGGAATTAAGATGATCGGATTATGGCGGTCCACAAGTCATTGAACAACCATATTCCTTCCATATATTCACAGGACCACTTCAATTTCATAAAAACTTTTAATGAGAAAACTATTCAACAATCAATACATTGTTACAATTCAACTGTTTATTGTTTAATCTCACTTCAAACCATTATTGTATACATCTATAAATGGGATAACACATAAATAAGGGGCAAAACACATCTTTAATTTGAATTCCCAAGGTCCACAATAATATAGCAAAACAACCATATTGATATATAATATACAAGTTTAAACATCATGCTACAAGGACTTATCTATAATGCCCACCTATCAACATGGGCCAGTTTGAAAGATTCTTGGGCGCATAAGGCTTAGTTTAGGCGGATCCACTATCATCAGATCAGTTACCGATATGCTTAATGGCACTTTGTGTTTTTGCCACTTCGTTTCTTTCACAGATAGGTTACTTTAAATCCATGTTTTGTTTGCCCTTTTTGCACTTCTTCTTTCACAGATAGGTACTTTAAATCCATGTGCTTTGCACCCTTAGAGTACCTATCATTCTTAGAGAAGAAGACAGCTACGGAATTGTCACGGTTTAGTTATACTGTCGACAATGCCTAGACCTGAGACAAAGTTCCGCAACCACAATGCATGAACAGTGGCCTCAAAGCATGCCATAAATTCAGACTCCATAGTGGAAGTAGCAATGACAGACTGCTTTCCACTTTTCCATGATATTGCTCCTCCGGCTAGAAGAAACAAGTAGCCAAATGTAGACTTTCTTGAATCTACACAACCGGCATAGTCTGAATCCGAGTATCCCACCAGTTCTATGGACTTTCTATAAGTTGAGTATATGATCCTTAGTGCTTGTAAATTATCTAAGTACTTTCTTTGCAAGTTTCCAATGTCCATTCCGGGATTACTTTGATATCGCCTAAAATTTTCCTACGGCGAAACTTAATATCCGTCGAGTCATGTCTGAACATACATTAAGCTCCCAACTACTGGAACGCATATGGAATAGACTTCCATTCTTCTTTACGTTCCAAATCATTTTTTAGGACATTGCATTTTGCTGAACCTATTCTCCGTTTCTGAATTGGAACTATTTCTTAAACGAGCATCTTTCCATTCTGAATCTCTCTAATACCGTTATCAATGTAAGCTCTTTGAGGACAATTTCCTAAACAGTCCTTGTGATCTATCACGGAATTATTTCTTATTTCATCACAAAGGATGCCCTCTGCCCATTATCTTTCATTTTCAAAGTTTCTTAGAGAGAAACCCTTTTACATCATGTAACATCCCAAAATTATCATTCGCAGCAAGAAGAATGTCATCAACATATAGGACTTAAACAATAATGAGCGTTGCTCCCCACTTGACCTTCATATAAAAATACACCGATCAACAGTGTTATTCTATAAAACCATATTGCAAGTTGATTGGTATTATGAACTTAAGATACCATTGACGGGAAGCTTACATATACAAGATCCATATATTGACTTTCTTTAACTTACACACCAAAATTTCCTTTCTGTGGCCACAAATCCCTCTGTTGGTCCATAGTATACTTCCTCCTCTAGAGCACCATTAAGGAAAAGGCTGTCTTTACATCATTTGGTGAAGCTCTAAGGATTTCATAATGAGCCATCAAAGCCAAAAATAATTTCTTAAGGAGTCCTTTTCTGGAAAACTGGAGAAAAGGTCTCTTTATAATTCAATGCCCATCCTTCTTGAGTGTAACTTAAGCAACAAGTTTGGCCTTATTATCTTTCCAATGTTGCCCTTAATAGTCCGTCTTTGGTCTTAAAAACCCATTTACAACCAACGTGTTTTGACCCTCAGGCAACTTCGACTAAATCCCAGACTTTGATTATCACTCATTTGATTGCATTTCTTCCTTCATGCATTAAAACCCACTTTTTTAGAATTATCACATTCCATGGCTTCTTCTGGAAAGAGATGGATTCCTTATTCAATGCTCATTCACATTTCATGTTCAAGTGAGTAAACCACATAATCACTAAAAAATTAGTTTGGCCTCTTTGCCGTTTGTGACCTCCGTAATGCTATTCTTGTGAAACCACTTTGATCTTTGTGAATTGTTCATCATTTACTGCGATTTCATCATTTATATGGTCATTTTGTGGTTTGGAATGTTGTTTTGTTGTTCAATCATGTTGTTAAACCGTGATACAACAAGTGGAACAACAACGAAGAAGAGACATTAGGAAAATCCATCTGAGTTGGATTTTCAAATCTGAATCTCTTCACATTCACCTTACGTGGTTTCACTGTCCCAACTTAATTTGGCCATTTAATTAAACCGAGCATTACTAGACTCAACAATTCTCGTACTATGGTTAGGACAATAAAATTCTGTACCCACATTTTGACTTTTTCAGGATATTCCTTATGAAGTAAATCCACTTAATCCGCTTCTAGCAATCAAGCTCTTTTCTTGTGGATTATATATCCTTACTTCGCTGGGCAACCCCAACATGAGATGCTTCGACTAGGTCTGTCCTTCCCGTCCACAGGTTCATTAAGGGGTCTTAGAAACTGCCTTACTAATACACCCTATTTAAGTAAATATGCAGGCAAAATATGCAGTAGTCTTTAATGCATGCATCCATAATGATAAAGGTATAGTACAATTATTTAGCATACTTCTAACCATTTCCATAAGAGTACGATTCTGCATTTCAGCCACACCATTCTGTTGAGGTGAACCCGGCATTATGTATTGCGCACAAATACCACGACTTTCAAGGAACTTTGCAAATGGAATTGGACATTGTCCATTTTTATTAAATTTACCATAATATTCACCACCTCTATCAGATCTCACAACTTTAACTTTTCTATTTAACTGTCTCTCTACCTCATAAATGAATATCTCAAGGATATCCACTGATTAATTTTTTTGGGGCCCTTTTTTTTTCTTAACCCCTTTTCCATTAATGATATCTCAAGGATATCCACTGATTGAGTCTTTCATCAGTAAACTATACCATAACCGTACTGTTTGAAGAAATTTCATCGATAAAGGTAATAAAATATTTTTCACCACCCCAAGAGGGAACATCAAAAGGCCACATATATCAGCTGTGTATAAGTTCATTGCAATTTCACTGCTTCTTGTGTGGCTGAGAGCCTTTAATGTGTCTTAGTTTTGCTTACCTTTTATCGCAATCATATACACACATTCCCAGTCAGTGAATCCAAATTGAGGTAAGATTCCACCTTTTCCACTAACCTCAAAATCCTTCTTGGGATTTGTGACCTAACACTTTTGGATGCCACAAGGAAAGCAGAAGATTCATTATGTGCACTACGCTTTAATACCTTATATTGTGTTCAAACATTAAATAGAGATTCAATAAATTCACTTTCAAGATTAAACGATACAAAAACTATCATCAAAGTACCAGAAACCATAATAGTACTTAAAGTTTGTATTTAATGAAAAAGTTTGTATAATGAAAAAACACCATTACAAATCTTAAAACTGAAACCAACATTATCCAACCTCCCTACAGAAACTAGATTTCTAGCATATTCAGGAATATAGAGACACTTTTCAAGATCCAGATAACAACCAGTGTCCGGGATCAATCTATAAGTCCCAATTCCTTCTATTCGTGCCTTCATTCTGTTTCCCATGAATAGGAACTTTTCAGTTTCGTTTATGGTTTGGATCGAAAGAAATCCCTGTATAATATGAGACATATGAGTAGTTGCACTAGAATCTAACCACCAGGTATTATTAGGCACTTCAATAAAATTTGACTGAAACATTAAAGTATACCTTTCTCTTTTCAAACCAAATCTTCCTTTTAGGCACAGTCCTTCTTGAAGTGACCATTCTTCTACTTCCTACAAAAGTAGCACTTCAATTCCTTATGGATTTGGCCCTCCTTCAATTCCTTATGGATTTGGCCCTCATTAACCTTCATTGGGGCACTGTCCCTTTTCTTGCCTTTCTTCCCTGATTTGTTGTTGCTACTGCTGATAGCTCCATTATGAAATGTGAGATTGACAGAGTGTTCCTTCCCTTCCTCTTGTATTAACACGACCTTATTTCCTGAATGTTCCATTTTTCCTTAAGGGTGTTGTAATTCACCTGGAACTGACCAAACTCAAGAGGAAGTGAAGTTAATAATAAATTGAACTAAAAAGGATTCTCTCACATCCATTCCCATTGATTTCAGTTTAGCTGCCAAATTTTGCATGCCAGTCACATGATCATGAATGGATTGTGACAAATCAAACTTCTTGGTCGTCAGTTCACTCATCAAGGATCCTAAGATGGACTTGTCAATTATGTCCGATTGGGAGTATTCCTTAATTTTCAGTATGTACTCTTTTGCATTATCTGTTTTGGGCATTGACGACTTAACATTTTCAGCCATTGTCATCCTCATTAAGTTCAAGCTCAGCCTGTTAGATCGCTCCCAAGCCTCATAATGAGACTTGTTAGCTTTAGTGTTGGTCTTTGTAATGGCTGCTGGCTTTTTAGAGACTAATGCCAGATCCAAGTCCAGAACTCCTAACTGATGATGGATTTGTTCGGACCAATTAGCATAGTTTAATCCATTGAACTTAATCAACCCAGTGCCCATAGCAAACATGTTAAAGGAAGTTGCAATATTACATATATACTCATACGTTAATGTTTTGAGTAAAAATGGATCAAAAACAATTAACAACTTTAATTATGCATTAGATCAACCTTAATTGGCTAATATTTTAAATGGCATAGCTTTAATCAATTAATGATGCCAAGAATAAAAATACTTTAATAGACTTTCATTGTGAGTAACTTGCGAGCCTTTATGCAAGTCAGAGAGAAGCAGCCCGTGCTTCATTGCAGCACGCCCGTGCTCCTTTTCTGCAATCCAGTTTACTTTTTTTTTTTATTCCCATTCAACTATTCAATAATGCTCATACAATATGCATGTTATTTGGATATACATTCTTGGATATACATTCATATTAATTAGTACAATGATAAGTGTCTTTAATATCATTGATTATAATTAATGGTCTACCTTTGGGTAACCTAACAAGTTATAATCAATGATCTCAATTGTTCACTATTTTAACTTTCATGTCATTTAACAGCTTCATACAAACATGAACAATTGAAAGCTGCATAATCAATGCCTGAAATAATCCAAACAAGGCCACTTTGGTGACTAACTAGTTTTCCATTCATTAAACATTGCAAAACTTTTATGAGATTAAATTAATATCTCAAAACTTTAACGACATAACTCAATAATATGTCATAACCATTCTCTATAAATAATAACAAAATAATTTGTAAAGCATAAAGAAAACAAACAGTTTTCAAATTTCTATAATTTTGGCTTCGCTTATACCATATAAATCAATTTCACCATACGAAATTAATTTTTGTTAATTAAGCCAAACAAAACGCTATCATACAAATCTAGAACAGAACCAGGCTCTGATACCACATGTTGAATAAACTTTAATATAGCCCAGATCTATTGTTCATAGAATTTGTTTGACAAGAAACAAGAATTATACAATTATAATCGGAAGCGTACCCTTAATCCATAACGGCAGATCTATGTTATGGGTTACCTCGTTGGGACAATTCGATTTTCTCCAGTAACAGCAGATCTACGTTTCTCACTCTTGGCCTTTGTCCGTAAAGTGCTCTCTTAATGGTCAGAGAATAATCAACAGCTGCGGGAGTTTTCTTTTATGAGCTCTCTCAAACAAACTATCTCCGTATTGTGTTGAGGGAGCCGTCACACTCTCTTGTTTCTGTTGTTAACCCTTAATCTGTTGATTCCTCTTTCTTTATAAGGCAAAGGGAAGGGTATTAAAACCCTAACTGGCCTTATCCATTAAGGCCAATAAACCATTCATCCTTGGGCATCTTAATTAGAACCCAGCCTTTTAATCACATGGGGCCACATACAGATTATTAAAATAATCTTAACAGTAAGGTACAATAAAAATGAACTTTATTTATCACATGGGCCACATACAGATTATTAAAATAATCTAACAGTAGGTACAATAAAAATGAACTTTATTTAGATGCAATTAACATGTTTATGAAAATGATAATAGATATAGAGTTTAAATCTTAAAATTTTACTTTCCCTTGTGTGATGAAGGCTTGTGCTAGGGTTTTAGATGTTAGGTTAGCTAAAGTGATTGTGGCATGGTAACAAAGATGCACTTGATTTTTGATTTTTTTGTGGGTAACGCTTTGATTTGCAATTTTATGGAAAATGTGGGTTAGTTGATGATGCAATGCACGTGTTTGATTGTATGCCAATGAGAAATTTGGTTTATATTAGATTTAATTATTTGTGGGTTTTCTAAAAATGAGTTTTCTTGAGAGAGTCTTAATATGTTGGTGAAGATGTCAGTTGGAGAGGAAGAGTCTCAAAAGCCATTAACTATCTCTATGGTTGCAGCTCTTGGTTCTACTGCCAGGACTGCCAAGGTCATTTGTTGAATATTTTGCTTGTTTGCTTGGAAAATTCACAATTGTACAGTCAAAGAAATTTCATGGCTATTCAATTAGACATGGGTTTTAGTACCATGAATTGGTGGCCAATGCTTTTGTTGATGTCAATGCCAAGTGTGGGTTGATGTGTTCTACTAAATGTGTATTTAACAGTACGGATATGAAGATTGAGTTCTTGGAATGCACAGAATGGTAATCCTAAATAAGCTTTAAGTTCATACTTTTTTTTTTTGCTTAAATTTATGAAAAATTGGGGATTTTGAAAAAAAATGGGTATTTTGCCTCTCTACAGTAGTTGAGTGTCATTAAGGGTAACTTGGAGATTTATTTATATTCTCTCTCCTCATTTCTACTTTTTGTTTATTTTTAACGGTGATTTTAACTTAAAATAGACTGAAGGACTTACTTATTGGATGAAATAATAAGTTAGAGATTCCAAAGTTATTTGTTAATACTAGAAGGACGTAAGTGTTAATTTGATTATAATTTAAAAACGTAAAAGTATTTTACTCCCCAAAAAATTTATTTGGACCTTATATTTTCGGTCAGGTTGTTTCGGTTTTTGCACAGCCCTAATCGTTGCTGGTTTGTTGTCGTTGTTGCTGTTGTCATCGTCCCCTTTGTCATCGTCGTCGTTGCTATCTTCGCCTTTGTCACCATCGCTAGTCATCGTAGTTGAATCACAGAAGCCGTTTCTTTTTAAGGTTGCTTGTTACTTAATTTTTTTTTACCAAAATTGATATATGTTAATTTCTAAACCTTTCTAACATTTTTATTTAATTTGAAACCTTATTTTTGACATTTATTAAGTTGCCCTTTTACTAGTTAACTATCTCTTTTTTTTTTTGTGTAAACTACTGATATTCAGATCCTATTACCAAGGACCACCTAATTCGACTTGAGACTTAATCACAGTTAAAATTGTTCGCCGCTTTATTAATTAATTAGTCTTTTATTGGAGGCCCATATCTAATTAATTAACTTTTAACTTAATATTACGAGGAAAGTAGTTACTTGAGCAGTTAAGATGTCGCATGCATGGATTTAAGAAACCGCATGGAACTTTATAAAAGTAAAGCTCAAACACAAAAAAAAAAAAAAAAAAAAAAAAAAAGCCCAAACGACGGGAACAAAAAATTAAAACTCAATTCAATTTCTACCAATAAATCAGCAATTTTTAAAAAAAAAAAAAAAAAAAAAAAAAAAAAAGCCCAAACGAGGGAACAAAAAATTAAACTCAAAATTCAATTCTACTCAATAAATCAAGCAATTTTTATTTCAACTTCAATTTCATTTTAGTTCATTGTATTTTCTTTTCCCAATATTGTTAATTTTTCTTGCTCAATCTATTTTTCTACAAAGTGTTGATGCAAAACGTTTTACCATAGAGCCAAATGCATTCAATCCTCTAATTAGGAGTGGAGTTCGGATAATACATTTACTTCTATAATTAGTAGACTTCAATACTTAGGACGCGCAAGCTGTTTGTCAGCCTTTGATTGTTTTTATAGTGCAAACAATTGGTGGCACGGTTGATGGAGAGTTATCAATCGAATTCCTAGGTGAATTACTCACCGCAACTTCATCCGCCAAGTTCGATGGTTGATGACGTGGTTTTAGTTGCACAATTACTATTTGATATTTTCACAAAATTCAAATAGTTTTACCGAGCATGCTAAATAGATTTTTTGCCCCAAAATTTATTGGGTACTTGGACTAGTTTCTATAAAATAGTGAAGGACCTATAAGGAGAGAAAAAGCAGTCGGCAAAGATGAAGAAGAGAGAGAGAGACAGATGAATAAATACTATGAAATTCAGCAGAATTTTAGCATATTCAATGTATCCTGCTTTTACAATGAATGTTTTGTCCTATTTATACTAAATTTTTTCTTGCTAGGCAAGTAAAAGTCACTTTTAGAATATTTTGAAAAACAAGTCACGAAGTATCTAAATATTTAAAGTCCTAAATCATTCTGGGCTTCTAGAGAGTTCTTCGGCTAAATTCTTAAGTGGGTTGGACAATAAAAAAGGCCTTTAAGTGATTGGCATAAATTCTTAGTTGGGCCTCCTCTATAGCTCGATACATTAGGCCCTTAATGGGCCTATTCAACATCTTGGAACAACTCTAACCCTTGCCCTAACAACCTCTGTCAACATGATTTACTTCCTATTGATATGGCATGATTAGTAACAGACACGTATAATACGCTCCTTCTCTAAAATGCACGTTTCATTAATTCAAATGATGAAACACATCGTTTTGATTAAACGCGGCACCGTTTTATTTGTGCTACTTATTTCACCAAAAGGCCTTTGCTTACTGCAATCCAAGTTATCGCCATAATCACCCACTTTGAAAATGTCACAATATCTCTTATAGAATCCGATCCGATTTTCCACTTTCGGGTTGGATCCTTTACCGCATTCCGTAGAACCACTGATTATATTGGAGATGACTCCATATCCTGGAAGTCGACCCGCTTGTACATCTGAGGCAGATGGTTTCCATTGGCCAGTAATGACAGCATGGCACGATGGTTTTGGTGACTGTGGGGTCATCCAGAACCAGAGAGCAGTCTTGAAAGATATAATCGGGTCGGCTGCTACAGCATCCGGGTTGTTCAATAAGTCAATGCCGATTGCCTTTCCTGCTGCACCGTAGTTAAAATTGCTACAAAAGTCAAGGTCAATAGTCATTCATATGTTATATATTCAATAAATGTAATTAAATACTCCTCTGCCTAAAAATATAAGTCATTTTTGAATGATTATTTTGTTTTAAAATATAAATTATTTTGAATATTTAAAAGCGTAATAAATAATATTTTTCTAATGTTATCTTTATTTACATTAAATAAAATAAATATTTTCACAAATAATTATTAGTTTTGAGATAAATAGTCAAATTACTGTTAGTTTTGTTATAATTTAGGAGAGTTAATTGCTTCCTTAATCCTTGTGCAAAAACCTTAAACGATTTATATTTTGGGATAGAGGGAGTATTATATTTTTAATGTACATATTGCTATATTATTACTTACTCCCTCTGTCCCAAAATATAAGTCGTTTAAGGTTGTTGTACAAAGATTAAGAAAACTATTAATTCTCATCGATTATAAAAAACTCAAGAGTAATTTGACCATTTATCTTAAAACCAATAGTTATTTGTGAAAGTATTTATTGCAACTAATCTAAACAAGGGTAATATTGGAAAAACATCATTTATTACTCCTTAAAATATTTAAAACGACTTATATTTAGGGAGAAAATAATCACCCAAAAACGATTTATATTTTGAGACACATGGAGTATTAAATATTACTTTTTCTGTTTATAAATATTTGTCACATTTGAGTATTTTACGTTCATTAAGAAAATCATTTTCTTGTCTAATTCACAATAAATTATTAAGTGAATTAATTATATTACCTTTAATTTGTCTAACTTACAATAAATTATTAAAAAATTGAAGCAATCACTATTGGTCATATATAAAGGGTAAAAATGAAAAAAATAATTTATTATTTGTGAGTCCACAAACATGACAAATATTTGGAATATAGTATTCTATCAAATGTGGCAAGTACTATAGCTATTCAATAATATACATTTGAAATTTCATATCTCTTAAGAAAATCGTTAAATTTGTCTAAAATAAATTATTGAGTGAATTGACTATATTACCATTATTTTAATACTAATTCTCTAAAAAACCCATTAAATTGAAATAATAATTATTAATCATATATAAAGGGTAAACATAGAAAAAAATTTATAATTTCTTGAAATCATAAATGTGACAAGAATTTTAAAACAAATTATTTTTTCAAATATGACAAGTATTATGTAACCGAGCTAGTATTTAAAAATGTAAGGAGTATATATTAGTGGATAGTGTATGGATTTATTGTTACTTTCAACTTGTTTGACTGAACCTAGTTGAAGATAAATTAAAAAAAAAATGTTAGTTTTAATTTAATAGCCGATTTACAAGCTGGTTGAATTCAATTTTCAAAATATTACTTGGAGCTCATTTACTTTTTTTTTTTTTTTATGTTCAACTGGAAAATTATTTGAAGCGCTATTCATGTCTTCAGTTTTTTGTAAGTTACTCTATCTTATTTCTTTTTTTTTTTTTCAACTAATTTTAAAAACACTCGTGTTACAGTTTTATTTTTACATCGTCTTTTTCTCTTTAAAAAAATATTACAGACAATCCAACATCATTTGACCTAATCTAATTCAAAACTCGTAAATTTAAATCAAAATTAATCTAAAATCATTTTGCAATTTGGTATTATTTTGAACGATTGCCAGGCAATGTTTAACCTTTTGGCCAAATGTGGTTCTTGGATAGATAAGAAGACAAGCCAAAAAAAAAAAGCTCTTGTCCCTGCTCCAGCTTTCTATTTATATGGTCGTTTTCAGTTGTGGGAATCTGTCCCTCAATGTCTATTACCTTTTTACACTGTTTAATGAAATTTGTATTTCTTTCGAAAAGAAAAATTTGCAATTTGTTCTGATAAGGAGTAATTGACCTAGACTCCAATTAAAACGAATAATAACTGAATTCATTTTAAAAAAAATACAATCTAAAGTAATTCAAACTCAAAACAACTTGAAGAGATTTAATTTCAACCCAGTTGATTTAACCGGTTTTCCACCTCTAATTTTATTTATTAAAAAGTTATACTATATTTCGCATTAAACTATCTAAGAGATACAAATTTCTAATTTTAAAAGAAATTTTGCTGTTTGCATTGAAAACTTAACTTGTTTGGATTTATTTAACATCATAACCAAATAATAAATAATTTAGTTCACAAACTCTAGTAAATGTATAGTATTCCTAGAACCTATAATAACAGCTATCAAAAGCATTTGCGTAGTAAGGAAGTGGAACTTACTATGAAATTAGGATGGGACCTCGGCCATAATACTTCTTACCAGGAGCACATGCCCATTCTTTAGTTGGAACACAATAATTCACTTCCTTGTCTTGTTCCTGGTTATAACAATAACCCCAAGCAAAAGGACCATCCGGGGCACTAGGCCACCCACCTTCAAAAGTCCAAAAAAACCTATTTTAGCTCAGTATTTTCGGTCAAGACACCCACCTTGTTCCTGGCTGTTATTTTTCATAGGCAGGAAGCATTTCTTACCGGAATATCAGCATTTTGGTATACATGGAAAAATATTTACAGGGAATTGAGATTGCTAGGAAGAATGCACAAAACCTGTAGTTTCATGTGAAGTTTGACCCAAAAAAGCAGCAATCTCTCTTTTACGAGTGTCAATATCACCAATTGTACCAAAACCATCAAATGACTGGGCAGCAGAAATGAAAGCATCGTAAGTGTAAAATCCATTAGCAGGACAATTACTATCATTACGATGCTTTAACATTTCATTAAACATGTCTTGGCTAATAAGTGAACTGATGTTGCCACTACCATCGCTGGGGGTAGGGTTCGAGCCACCATCAAAATTGCATTGGCTCTGGCAGCCATTGGAGCAGTACTCAAGAGTCATACCGCAGTAACCGAATTCGCTGCAACATAGTCCATCAGAACACAGTGCCCCTCCTGCTTGGTTTCCACACCGCTGAGCCAAGGCCCTTGACGTAGAGACTAAAACTAACAAAATCACTAATACCCAGAACCTCATTTTCTATTTTACTATTTCTATTGATGAATACCTCTTTTGGTTTGTCAATGAAACTGCAAATTAAATGTTTCATAGTATTTATAATTAAACTTTTTGTCCAAAATATTGCAAAGTCAACATCTATGCATTTTCTAGGACTTTTCACGATATGTTTGGGGCTTGATTTTCAGAGCATCTTCAATGCTAATGCGGATTGTGGCTGATGTGTCATATGAAATAGAAGATGTGAATGGTAATGTTAGTGAATGTCTATTTATATGTTGAATTTTAAAAATGCACTACTTTCAGGTTTATCTTGCATCTTATTTCTTCTTTTCTTTTTTGTGTACACAATTTAATATGCAGTCAATTACTATAGAGCAATAAATGTCACATTGTCAAAGAAACCCTTTAGAAATAGAAGGTGTGGTTAATAATGTTCGTTTATTTTTTCGACACATCAGCTTGATTTATTAAATAGACATTAGCATCGGAGAGCATTTTTGAAAAAATCTTTCTATTTTTCTAATGTAACAATTAAATAAGAGCAATCTACTTTAACATTGGAGATACTTTCAGCCGATATATAATATGATTAGAGTGTCTTGTATGAGAGGCTAGTTTTTATTTCTATATCTTTCTGACCAATAAGAAGTCAAGATCTAGCTCTCTTGCTTAGACAGCGCAATTACTATCCAATCAGTCTTTCTAAAAGGGATTTTCCATGGTTGACAAGTAAAGAAATGGGTTCTCCAACATAGAAATTTCTAAGAGATGCAAAATTCAAAAGCGTGTTTAATACTTTTAATTAAAAAGTTGACGTATAAACTGGGGGCTTTTGAAAATTTTTGTACTCATTTGATGATATTTTTAACTTCAGTCACGTACGACCTTGCTCTTAATTTAGGTTCAGGTCTTAGGTTCTTGTTTCCTTTTTTTTTTTTTTTTTTTTTTTGCTCTTAATTTAGGTTCAGGTTCTTAGGTTCTTGTTTCCTTTTTTTTTTTTTTTTTTTTTTTTTTTTTTCTTCTAAAGGTCCAAATCGGGTTGCTCCAAATCGACTGCAACATAAACATCTCAACTTCAACCAACTTGATGGATAATCAAAATAAATAAAAGTAACCAAACTTTTGAGCAAGTTCAAGGAAAGTGTATTGGACTAAAACTCTATTAGATTTTAAAAGATTTTAGAATTTCAATAGTATTCAACCTAGATTTTTTGGAGTTTATTAAAATCTTGTGCCATTTAATTTAAACTCTTATAAAATTGATAAAAATGTGATGATATTCAATTATGTCTTTTTAAGAGTCCATACAAATTTGATAGTATTCAAAAATTACTGATTTGGAAAGATTTTATAAAAAGATTTTATAAAATTATTGATTTCATTGGATTTTAAAGTGCTAGGTATGAATAAAAGAGTCATTCACAAATCCATCCTCCAACTCAAAGATTTAAAATTTTTTTTAAAATCTAACAGAGTCTTAATCCAATGTACTTCTTAATAAGGATGGAAGCAGAGTAAGTACACACGAATTTTAAACGTATCCGTTCTAAATCCATTTAAATACTCTTTTAAGTACTTGTATTCGAACCCGTTTAAATTTTACTATCCGTATCTATCCAAAATTCATTTAAAGTACTTCTTAAATGGATAGAGTGCTCATGAATCTTAAACTATTTAAATTTGAATTTATTTAAAATACATTTTTACTAATAATGGATAGGGCATTTGCGGGTACCTATTACCGAACCCGTTTAATTTAAGGGTTAACGAGTAGTTGGTTTCCAAATATCTATACACGTACCCTATTTGTATCCATTACGGGTAGTACGTGTACTTTATCTGTAGTAATTTCACTACTCATATCCATTATGAGTAGTAATTTCACTATCTATATTCATTCCAAACCCTTATATAACTACCCATATCCTTTTTAAGCAGATCGAGGTAGAGCACATATCCTAAAATACCTATACTACTTCCATCCTTATCCCTTAAGATGTAAAACAATATATTAATTATTAGATTAGTTTCAAATTAATGCATGTGTTGAGAATTTGATATTTTGACAAAAATTAATTTTAATGGTGCAGATTAATTTGAATATTTTTTGAAATTTTTATGCATTGATTTCAATTAAATAATAATTTAATCAAATAAAAATTGAAAAGGCATTGAAATAGTCAAAGAACTAAAGAATACAATATGTCATTATTGTGGCCGGATCACTAGGCTCCGTGAGCTGTAAGCGACGGGTTGTACACCGATTTTAAATTAATATAAAACCTCCTCATTGCGTGAGCTCTCGCAATTGTTGCAGGTCCTGGCTAATTGTGGTTGTTGGTTTTCGGTTTTATATATATATATATATATATATTATATATTATATATTATTATATATATATATTATTATATATATATATATATAATATTATATATATATTTTATTTTCATTTATTTATTTATTTAAATCTATGTTTTTTGGATGAGGTGGTCGCCGTTCAGTCAAGGGACGAGAAGTCTGTGGTCTTCTGACCACATTGTGACTATTCTGGGACCACAAGATGGCTGCCGGCGATGGTGGCCATTGCTGGCCTTTCATTGTCGGTGCCAGTAAGGTTTTAATGAAGGAAAAAAACGATTTTGGAGAAGATGATGCATTTACTTTTTGGTCCCTCATTGTTTTTCAGTTTTTCAATTGGGCTCTAAAATCTTTTAATTTGTTCAATTAGGTCCTAGAATTAATTTTGATTAGATATATAAAAATCACTGTAATTCCATCAAAGTCAATCAAAATCTATAAAAAAAGTCTCACCAATTCCATAAAACTCTAGAATTCTAGTGAAATCTATGAAATTTTAGGAAATCTCTTTCAATTCCATCAAACTCAACAATTCTCTTAAAATCTTACACAATTCTAATTCAATACACACTCATAAAATAATATATTTGAATTCTATAACATATTGAAAGATAAATATAATTTAATATATTATATTATTCATTATTTTTATTAATTTGAAGGTTTAATTTCATTCTAACTGTGACATCAATTTATTATTTTTATTATATTAATATTACAAAGGTAGTCACATTCTAAATTAGGAAATTGTCTTATTATAACTGTTTAGTTTTAATTGCTTTTGAATATCAAGAATTTTATTAACTACCTTTTTGCTTCAACTTTCATATATAGATTGTGATTATTCTTTTCTTTAATTTTATTAAAAATTCAATCTCTCATGATTATATCTTATTTAAAATTAAAATTATAAAATTTTTGAATATATCATTATTTTATTAGTACTACGATAATTATACTATTCTAGTTGATAATGTATAACTTTAATTTTATTAATGATAATAGTGACATAAGTGGTGTTTATTTTTTTTAATAAAATAATTGCTATTAAATTTTTTAAGGCGAATTCATCATAAACAAAATATAATTCCAAAATTAAAATAAATAATAAAATTTTTTGTCATGAAATATACTTTAATTTGATATGTTTAAATTCAAAAAATAATTGTCAAAATTTGTAAGTAATAATTTTATTATAAACACTCATTTTCTAAAATTAAATTAAATCAACGGGTTTTGAAAATAAAAACTCAATATATTATATTATATTTTTATTTTTTATATACACAAGTCAATATTTTATTTTTTTATACTTAAAATTTTAATACTTAAATAAAATTAACTCTATTATATAAAAATGAATTTCAAATATTGAAAGTTCGATACTTTTTTTTTATCATGTATTATCAGTTATTATGAAATTGCTGTGTGCAATATAATAAAATTATGAATGGACATAAATTAAATAAAATTATTAATTGTGTCTGCTTTTATTTTTTAAAAATGTATTTAAGTATAGTTATGAAAATTATAAAAGTAAACAAATAAAAAAAAGAGGTGAATAATTTCTATTAAAATTATAATTTATTGGAAAAAAATTTAATGAAATTATAATTATAAAAAATAAATTCATAACTACAAGATGTGAATAATTTATCAACTTTTAAAGAATATTCATTGAAAGTATGCAAATATCAAATCGTTGAAATAATAAATCCATTCCCGAATTTCTAATTTCATCATGATTTTTTATTATTTTCTTAATAAAGTAATTACCTAGATTTAAAAGAAAAATCATCAGATATAAAATATAAGTTCAAAAATTATAAATAAATATTTAAAATTTTATCGTACAATATACTTTACGTTTTCAGAAAATAAAAATTCAGTAATTTACAAGTAATTATTTTATTATTCACTAATTTAATTAAATATTAGAAATATATTCTAAATTTAGAATAGAAAATAAATAATGATATATAAGTATTCATATTTTGACTATTTTCATTAAATTAAATCAAAAGTTGTGAAAATTAAAAATATTACTATATTTTTTATATTAATATGAATAAAAAATCTAATATTTTGTAATTTAAAATTTATGAAACTCTAGTTAAATCAATTGTATCTTTTAAAAAAGAATTTAAAGTATAAAAAAATTGATCATTTCATTTTCAGTACTTAATATGAATTATTTTAAAAAAGTTTTGTATTCTTTTTAAATATTATGGAAAACTATTTATTGTTGGTTACCTTCAGTTCAATAAAGAGTAGAGTAAGGATCAATATTTATTTTTTCATGCATATAATTAAACAGATTATATGCGAAAGGTGAAGGCTAATAACAAAAATGAAAATGTACCTAATTATATAAAATTTTTAACTATTTTTATATATAATTTTTCATGTTGTGGGTTGAAAATGTTTAAGGTGATGATATTATCTAGATAGACCTTAGTTGTTTTGTATTTAACAATTTTATTTTAATTAGTATGAGACATATAATTGTTGTTTTGATATTTTAAATATACTTATAATTATGTTCATTTTATCTTTAATTATATTTGATTGTTAATTAATTTTATTATAAAGTATATAAATTATAAAATTTGAAAACAGAATAGAAATGGAAATATGAAATTTTTTAGCAACATATTTAGAAACGGATTAAAGATTAAATTTCATGATCATTACAAACTTAGAAACCGATGTAGCTACGGATGATTATTGGCACAGGACTTAAAAGCGAATTTAGCAACAGCAAAATTGTAAATTATTCTGTTCTTAGCTGTTAGAAACATAAATTGGCAACAAAATTAGAACTGTAGAGAAAGAATGGAAACAGATGGGAGCGAAATCCATTCTCGATAAATCAATATTTAGAAACAGATCTATGGAATATTAGCAACGAAATACCATTGCCATTTAGAAACAGATATAAAATCCATTGCTAACTTGCCTTAGAAATGCTCCAATCTATCACAGATTGGCCTTTGGTCTTTTAACCAAAATTGAACCTCCCTTATACCAACCAACTCAACCATCCTAAGAGAACAAAGGCCATAGCAGGAACCACAAAGCTTCCATTGCTATCCTGCAAAACTGCCCCAAAACCAGTAGCCTCGGATCAACAAAAATAGAGTAATCCACGTTGCATTTCAAGCTAGCAGCTCTAGGAGGCTGCCATCTACCAGCTGCAGAAACAGCAGGGTCTATAGGCACAATAGGCCCTCTCGCTGCCTGTTGCGTCTCTTTTGAGTTCCCGCAAGTATACGGATCGCAACGTAGTAATAAAAGATCGATCCCACGAGGAACGGGTTGAGTTCACTTGCTACTTTCCACGAGGAAACGGGTTGAGTTCACTTTTGCTACTTTACTCTTAATGATGTGTTTACAGGAATACGACATACAGGAGTGATTAAAATTCTATTTATGCTAAGGCTAATGTTTAATTAAAATTTAAAGACAAGTGTGTAGTAAAATACTATAGAATAATTAATCATAAATAATTAAACAAGGTGGCGACTCACACACTCACGTGTATTTCTGCCTTTAGTCATATGCATAACATGCATTTGGCATTTGGGGGAGGGGTTCACAATACTTAGAATAGTCAATCACAAAGACAAGTGTGTAGTAAAATACTTAGAATAATTAATTGTGCACAAGATTTTCTCTTTTCTATTCACAAGCTTGTAACATGCAACAAAGAATTCTTTAACTACATATGGTAAGTTGTAATTCAACTTCTTAGTATGGAATTATATTATCTATTATATGTATTTCTACATATAATAAAAACCTTATCTTGTTAAATATTAAACCTAATTCTTATTCTTCAATAAGACAGATTTAATTTCAACAAAATAAGTGAAAGTGCATATGTAAAATTCAATTCAATGAATTAAATCTCTTTGATCTTTACTAAACTATTTCCTTCTGAGAATATAATCTAGTAACTTGATTAAACAAAGGACCAAAAAGATTAATCTAAGGGAATTTTTTTATTGACAATACTACCAATTAAAATTATTGCCTTTGCCATGGAAGGATATTATGAAGAATATGAAGAACAACATACAACAAGTCTATAAAACAAGAGAAAGAAGTAATCTAACTCAAGCCTCCGGAGGGCGTCACACCTCGAGGAACTTTTTGATGTTGTTGGCACAATCAATAACAAGTGACTCTCGTCAACTTGCTCTAAGTACTACTAACACACTTCTCCTAATACAATCTAAGTGTTTCTGTTCTGAATCTAACTTTCACTACTAATTTCTATGTATATGTCTCCTTTGCTGCACTTTGATTGCTATTTATAGAGGAGGAGAGTGATGGTGGTTTTGGCAGTGATTGGTTGGCCAAGAGGTGCTTGAAGTGACTTCTCTTGGGAAGAGTCCCGACCCTTGGTCGACCCCTTGCCCGATGGAAAGAATAGATCTCTTGATGAAAAGGCACAACTCAATGTACGTTCCTTTCTGAATCTCGATACGCGCTCGCCGAACTTTTGCTGGCAACCTTCTGCCTCTCAGTGCTTTCCTCGGCGCCTGTTTGCAGATGGATAAGGTCGCTCTGCGGACTTCCTGCTCTATAATGCCTCTGACTCTCAGGCCTGCTTTTCCGCAGCCCGGCCCATATGTGAATGTGCGCTCGCGACTTGCCCTTTTCCTGGGTGTAGTTGCGCCGCGCGACCTCTGGTTACCGCTGCGACTTGGGCGTTTTTCTTTGTTGCGAACTTGCTTCGCGGCGCGAGGGCTGGATCAAGAATTCTGTCCATTTTTTCAAAAACTTGTTTTGGCCCTATTTTTGTATTAGAACAAGACTCTTTGCTTCCATACCTGTTTCCTGAAATTTACTTTGAAACAAAACAACACGATACAAACGTGAAAATATATAAAACAAATCAATGCATTCATGCAATTATATTTAAAAATAACATAACAAGATTTGCCCCGCTTTGCCGAGGCTAATCACGCCCTCCAATCAACTAATAAAATGCTGGGATTAGAAACAAAATAAATTTTGGAGATAACACACGAACAAACGTAAAATATATAAAAACAATCATGCATTCATGCAATTTATATTAAAATAACATAACAAGATTTGCCCGCTTTGCGAGGCTATCACTGCCCTCCAATCATCTAAGAAATGCTGGGATTTAGAACAAATAATTTTTGGAGATAAATTAATGCCCTTAAATAAAACCTCATTTCACTGGAACCAAATAAACCATAGAAGGACACAAATTTCAGCAACTTTTTCAAAATCCACAAACAGATTGTAACCAGGAAATAAAATCAGTATTTGCTATCAAGTGTAGTGCAAGCCGCATAATTCCAAACATCTTGCTTATTTAAAGCATAACACAAGCGAATGGAAGGAAGACTCACTAGCACCACAGAAATCACAAGCATTGAAAACAACCACTCCTCTTTGGTTCAACCTCTCTCTTTAGAGGGGAGAATATCTCAAGAGCACGCCAAATAGAATTAGTGACCTTTGGAGGCAACCTGAGTTTCCAAAGCTTATTCTAGAAACGTTGATTGTTAACAAAATGATTATGCAGTGACTCGTCAGTAATAACACGATAACCGAATTTAACTTTATAAAACTCTTTCTATTCCAATACCAAACTAGTATGTCCACTAAAATCCTTGAAGAGAGTGGAAAAGCTAAAATAGAGCTGGACTCAACTGGATCAAATAAGCCATAAATCAAATGAGCATTCCAACACCTACGATCCTCACAAATCAAATTAGAAACTCTAAGATCCTCAAAACCATTAACCATTGGAGACGAAACAACAAAACTAGAATCAAACAACAGCCAAAGATCTGACCAAACCCGGATAAGCTCACTCCCACCAACACGCCATCTTATACCCTTCCTCAACACTCTTTCAGCCTCAACCAAACCTCTCCAAACAAACTAGGATTCGACCCAAGATCAGCCTCCATGTAATTCCCCTCTGGAAAATATTTTGCTTTGAAAACTTGAGCTAAAAGAGATGTTTGTGGAGTAAGCAGTCTCCAACCCTACTTTCCAAGGAGCCAAATTAAAGCTATACACATCATGAGTCTTGGGTTCACACAACCGCTCCCAACTAAGCCAACGAAAACTTCAGTTACCATCTCTACCCATTCCCCACTAAAAAGAGTTCATTAACTTTTGAAGATCATCACACAAAGTCAAGGGCAGCAGAAAAATGCTCATATAATAGGAGGGAATAGATTGACAAATGGCCTTAATAACAACCTCCTTTCTCGCTCGGGAAAGCATTTTTTCCTTGCAACCATGGATAGTCTTCCATAGCTAATCGCAAACAAAGGACAACACCCCTCTCGTATCTCTGCCAATCACGGACGAAAGCCCCAAATACCGACTACTCCCTAACAAAGAATGAACTCCAAGAATATAACAAATACCCAATCTTAACTCCTCTTTCACATTAATGCTAAAAAAGATAGCAAATTTTTGAAAATTGATCGCTTATCTCGACGCAGTTTCATAGACATGGAGGATATTCTTCACTATGATAGTCTCTTCGAGTGTGGCATTAAAAAACAACAAGTTGTCATCTACGAAAAGAAGATGCGAGACACTAGGGGCTGTTGAAGTGACTCGGTAGCCATGTAAAAGACCACTTGTCTCTGCCCTCTACAGCAACATAGACAAGCCTTCAGAGCATAAAATAAAAAGATAAGGTGAAAGAGGGTCACCTTACCTTAACCCTCAGGGATAATTGGTCCCACCTCACTACCATTCAAGGCAACGCGATATTTAACTAAAGTGATACAAAGCATGATAAGATCGACCCACTTAGGATGGAAACCTAGCTTCAACATAATACCCTTAAGATAACCCCAGTCAACCCAATCGTATGCTTTGCTAATATCAATCTTTAGCACAACATTACCCCTCCGCCTCTGACTTTGTGTTTCATCGAATGAATAAGTTTGAATGCTACCAACACATTATTTGTAATTAACTGTCCCGGAATAAACGCCGATTGGGACTCAAAAACAACCTTATTCAACACAACCTTCAGCTGATTGGCCAGAACTTTTGCCATAATGTTATAAAGAACGTTACACAATGAGATAGAGTGAAGGTCTTTAACAGTCTCAGGCGAGCTCACCTTAAGAATAAGAAAAACGGTAGTGTCATTTAAGCCAATCGAAAACTCACCCTGATGAAGCTAGTTGATACTAGTTTGCACAATGTCTTGACCCACCAAACCCCATATTTTTTGGAAGAAACACGGGTTCATTCTGTCAGGTCTCGGGGCCTTCTTAGGATGCATCTCAAATAAGGCTCTTTTGAACTCCTCTGCTTGAAATGGAGCAAGAAGAGAATTATTATCCTCCACGAAATAATGACTCCACGAACTCCAAAACTTGAGAATGGTCGGTTGTAGAGCCTGAGAATAGCGAATGGAAATATTCAGAGACTAACTCAAAAAGGTCAGTCTCATTTTCACACCATTGCCTAGTCGGACCTTTGAGCCGAGAAACACGATTTGCACGCTTTCGTGCTGATGCAGCATTATGAAAATAGCAGCTATTAGAATCACCATCCTTCAACCAGTTAACCTTCATTCATTGTTTCCGAAACAACTTTTCTTGAGCAAGAAGTTGATTCAACTCTTCTCTTTCTGCTTTGAGCCTTTCTACAGTAACCTCATCTTGCCCCCCCACGTAGAATTTCCAAACTTTCCTTTAATCTGTCAATATTCCATTGAAAACAGAACCGAATAGTATGACTCCAACATGTAAGGTTCTGCCCTACCTGATCGACTCTTTTAACAAGAATGAGATGCGAATTAAATTCCCAACCTTCAGTAATGACATTCAGAAAATCTGGTTCACAGGTCCAACTATTCTCAAAGCGAAAATGGAAAACCCTCTTACTTGAATTTGCTTAAGAAAATTTAAGAAGAATAGGGGAATGGTCCAATGTAGAGGCGAATAAATTCACAAGAGTAACATCTGGAAACAAATTAAACCACTCTTGGTTTACTAGGACCTGATCCAGCCATTGCTCAATTCAATCCTCCCCTCTGCCATTCATCCATGTGAAGGGATAACCTTGTAAAGGCACATCATGAAGATTGCAATCATTGACAACCTCTTGAAAAGCATTAAGAAGCAAAAGAAGGTGAGGTAGTCTACCTTGCTTATCATCTTAACTGAGCAACTCATTGAAATCCCCAATACAAGCCAAAGGAAGGGATGAGCTGATCGCCAAACTTCCTAATATATCCCAGGATAAACTCCTTTGATTACCCTCGAGAACACCATAAAACCTGTCAGCCTACACCAGCCGCCATTCTGTAGTGAAACTCATATGTCAATGAAATGAGACGATAAAATTGCTATGCAGATAGATTGTTCCATAATGCAGCTAACCTCCCACTATGCCCAATTGCATCAACTGAAAAACAATAATCAAAGCCCATTCTAACTTTTATTTCCTCTATTTTTTATTTACTTTGCCAAGACCCTGGCAGTTCCAGCTTAAGCAACTCATTGCTCTCGGTGGGCTTGTCCACCAGAACCTGTCGTTTTAAAATGGGCTATAGTAGATCGTACATGAGAAGAAGGCCCATCATTCTTCACAATTTGCATAGCATCTGAGTAAGAATATACCATTGTGACAAGTCTTGGCCTTTCTTACCCTTGCTCATATCCATCAACACATCCTCATCTCCCTCTTGGCCCAAGCCCATCGACCCATATGCAAGCGGACCCAATAAATCCATTCCCTAGCCACTGTTAGCTTCCTCTATGTTCCTCATTGAATTTTGAAAAAGCATATTAGAGTGAAAGATATTCCCTCCTATTTGCTCCTCATTTGGTGCTAGTTTTCGAGGCATAGACATAGACTCCTTTCCAAAAACCATCTTCAACCAAACCACCACTAGCATTTCAAAACTACTGCCGGTCCTCACCTTTTGTCGGATTCTATCCTGAAGGGGCACTCAACCATAACGCCCACCCCCTTTCAGCTGCCATATCCTCTATATGAAAAAGTTGACCATAGTATTGCTCATTGTGGCCCAAACAGCCACAAATAAAATAGAAGGTCAGAAGTTTCTCATATAAAAAATTAACAGTATGCAACTCACCATTTGCCTTTTTGATTTTCTTCCATCTTGTCAGCCGCTTCCAAACATCAATCTTCAATCTTATATGCATATACCATCTCCATCCACCATTATTATTCTTCGTATCATAGGCAACATATTCTCCAATAAAATCCTCAAACTGCTTAGCTACAGTCTCTGACATTAGGCCTGCTAGTAAATTGAAATGACCCAAAATTTTATTTTCAAAACCGATCAAATTAAATTTAATTTTAAAAGCCACATAAATAATGTCCCTTGAATCAAACCATTTTAACTGGGTTGATTCAAGCAAATCAAGTGAAGCCCAAATAACCCAAACCCCTTTCTAGAAGAACCAAATCAACTTCCTAATGAAGTTCACAAAAACCAAGAAAAATTATTTAAATAATCTTAATAAAGAAAAGAAGGACCTAGACTACCCAAGACCTACGTGACCCTCCCCATTTCACCGATTCTTCCTTTCTTTATTATTCCCTTCTTTCTTTTCTTTTATTTTCTTTATTTCCTTTTCATCTCCTTTCTCTTTCACGACAACAACATATACTCTCTTTATTTCACCAGAAAACTACTCTTGCGAGTCAAAAAAGGGATTACCGGTAACAAGAAAGGAGCTCAACTCTCTCTCTCTCTCTCTCTCTCATTCTCTCTTAGTTAGCTCAAGCTATCGCTTTGAGCGGTTGAGTTTTATATTTCGGCGAGCTCATCGATTTACAGCGACTCCTTTCACTTAGGTTAGTTGGAAATTAATCCCTATTACTTTTAGTTAGTTCTTCTTTAATTAATTTGATTCTTCAATTAAGTTTTGAAGGATTTAGAACTCAAAGATTAAAATGATCAAATTTGGGAGTTTAGGTGAAATTGATTTAATTAGTAGAAATTAATATGAAATTAAGACTATGTGAATTCTGGATCATTTTGGTGTTGAGATTGCTTGATTCCGAGCCTGTCACCACTCCGGCCACCATGTACGGCGGTCGACGGTAGTTCTAGAGACCGGAACTCCAAAGAGGCAGAATATTCCCCTTCTCGTGTAGATTATAGATATATAGTTAGTTTTGCGTGCAGTTATTTAGCAGTGAACATTTGATTTTAATTATGTTAGAAAATTAATATGAAATTTAAGACTTATGTGGAATTCTGGGATTTTCATTTTTGGTGTTGAGATTGCTTGATTCCGAGGCCTCGTCACCACCTTTTCCTAGGCCACCATTGTACCCGCGCCCCGTTCCGACCTGGTAGGTATTTCTAGGAGACCGGGAAACTCCAAAGAATCAGGCCAGGAATATTCCCCTTTCTCTTGTTGTTTAGAAATAGATTATTATAGTTAGTTTTGCAATTTGAGCTTGTGACCTCTACGCTTCGCACAATTTTAATTACAGATGGCAAATTTTAATGATGAAATTGGCTTCTGTTATAGCCTTGAAAAAATCGTCTGGGTGAAATGTGACTTATAAGGTAGATTTCTGTGATCTTTTAGGCAAACTATATACATTGATAAATCGTATCACAATAGGTACAATAAAAAAATAAAAGATTTAAATTAATTTAGAGTAGGTTTATATATTAAGTCTAGGAATATTTTATCCCTTTTTAAAATAAAATTTTAAGCTTTATACGTATATTTTTAAAGCTTTTTTTTATTAGTACATATAATATAATATGCGTTCAACAAGTTTTACTTTAATTATTTATTTTAAGAACCATTTTAGTCATTGAAGTATTTGATATATATCCGATTGTATTGAAGTTTCTGTAACTAAAGCAGTTTGGAAAATTTGATTAAATTTTCATTGGATATTGACGTTGTTTAAATCAAATGTATAGTTGGAATATTTTTAAAATGAGATTTTTTGACGAATATTGTTTAATGGCTGACGGTGTTTTTCATTTTTTATGGTGGAATCTTGTCCGATGGATGCAACTTTATATATTTTCCGTGAGATATGTGGAATATTTTATTTAGGGGAAAAGTCGAGCTTTTTAGGGGAAACCTATCAAATTTATCGGTTTCTTAATTTTTATAGAATAATTATTTCTAACAAGTATTATAAAATTTCTTATAAATAAATCATAGGAAATAGTTATTGATTTTAAGTTATTTATTTTTCTTTAGCTGGTTGACTTAAGAGCTGGACCTTCTTCCTTCTTTCCGCTCCCTTTTGAGTTACGTTGCTCAAACAATAGGGATTAGATTTTTTAGATGTTTCTTGTGGAGTAATAATATCAATGCCTTTACCAAATATTCCTATGAATGCATATATTATTTTTAAATTTTTGCCATCTGTTTTTATTTTCAAACTTCAAAGTACCTATAAGTACCTATTATATAAAAATAGATGGTTATTGTGATTGTTGTGTTGGAAGTTTGGAGACGATGTGGATTCATTCTGGGTTTGATCGAGCACGGCGAGTGAGAATGCCTCCTCACTGTGTAGTTGTAAAGCGTTGGAGAATGGCGCCACCCCTTGTGTTATCCCGGATAGCTGTATTATTTATTCATTGGGAAATTTCTTATGATAAATTAAAAATGCTCATTTGAAAAAATAATTATTACCTGAACTCTATTTTGCCCCGAAAACAGGGGTGGGGCTCCTAATACAACATAGTCCACAGGACCATTGAAGATTATATCCATTAACGTTTTTTAAAGCCTTTGCATCATGGGGGCGATCATACCGTGAACATGGTTCCTTGTTTAACTGTGTGATTCCCACTGACTAAAAACGGGGGACCACTTTGGGTGTGCCACCACTTTGGCATTTATGATTGCCTATTTATTTGCTGTAGTTGTGTTATATTGACATTGATTATGATCCGATGAATACTCAAATTTTTAGAAAAAAGTTTAGGGACTATATCCGCTTGATTGTCTACGGGGGTTTGTGTTATTGGTATTACTATTCACTGAGTTTTGTAGTTATGCTCAATTCTCGCTTGTATCTTAATTTTTTAAGGCAAAGAAAACTCTTTTTTCCTCTTTTGTACGATAATTAGCTCTATTCCCCTTCATCAAACAGCTGCCTTAATGTAAATTTTTAACTTTTACTTTTTAACTTAGTTTTTGAATATCTAAACTCGTATCTCTTCTGGCTAAATTTATTATAAAGTAATCCAACTTCTGCCCAGTTACTTTAGGACTTAATTGGCGGTATTGGAATAGGGGAGTAGCTATTCTCATAAATATTCTTTTGCTTAATAAAATCTTAAAAATCTTTTGCTTGACAACTTATGCTGTTTGATGGCTCAAGGAGGCTGATGATCGCTCGCGAAGGATGCGGATCGCCAGCGGATCTTAAGATGCCGTGGCATAAGGACCCAATTAAATGATTATTTGATATTTATAATTACATTTTGTATTACGGGCCGGGATATTAGTAGAAATTAATATGAAATTAAGACTATGTGAATTCTGGATCATTTTGGTGTTGAGATTGCTTGATTCCGAGCCTGTCACCACTCCGGCCACCATGTACGGCGGTCGACGGTAGTTCTAGAGACCGGAACTCCAAAGAGGCAGAATATTCCCCTTCTCGTGTAGATTATAGATATATAGTTAGTTTTGCAATTTGAGCTTGTTTGACCTTCGAACAATTATTCGATGCAAATTTTGAAATTTGGCTTTTAAGCCGAAAAATCGCTGAAATGTGACTTATAGGTAGATTTTGTGATCTTAGCAAACTTATATTGATAAATTATCACAATAGGTACAATAAAATAATAAGATTTAAATTATTTAGATAGGTTTATATATAAGTAGAATATTTTATCCCTTTTTAAAATAAAATTAAGCTTTATAGTATATAATATATATGTTAACAAGTTTTACTTAATTATTAGTTTAGAATCCATAGTCATTGAAGTATTTGATATATATGTATTTGAAGTTGGAAATGTAAATTTTATTGGATATTGACGTTGTTTAAATCAAAATGTATAGTTGGATATTAAAAATGAGATTTTGACGAATATTGTTAATGGCTGACGGGTTTCATTGATGTGAATGTTGTCCGATGGATGAACTTTATATATTCGTGAGATATGTGGATATTTTATTAGGGGAAAAGTCGAGCTTTTAGGGGAAATCCTATCAAATTTTCGGTATAATTTTTAGAATATTATTCTAAGTATATAAATTCTATAAATAAATAGAAATAGTTATTGATTTAAGTTTATTTATTTCTTTAGCTGGTGATAGAGCGGGACCTTCTTCCTCTTCCGCTCCTGGTGCTCAACAAGGGTAGATTTTTTAGATGTTTCTGTGAGTAATAATATATAATGCCTTACCAAATTCATGAATGCATAATTTATTTTAAATTTTGCATCTGTTTATTTTCAAGTACCTATATATATAAAAATAGATGGATGTGATTGTTGTGTGGAAGTTGGGACGATGTGGATCATCTGGGTTGAGAGCACGGGCATGGTGAGAATGCCTTCAGTGAGTTGTAAGCGTTGGAGTGGCGCCACCCCTTGTGTATCCCGGATATGATATTTATCATGGGGAAATTCTTATGATAAATAAAAATGCTTTATGAAAAATATTTATACCTGACTCTATTTTGCCCGAACAGGGGTGGGCTCCTTAGATACACAAGTCACAGGACCATGAGATTATATCATTAACGTTAAAGCTTGCTTGGGGGTGAACATGGTCCTGTTAAGGTGATTCCACTGACTAACGACCACTTGGTGTGCATTATGATTGCTATTATTTGTAGGTGTTATGATTGACATTGAATGACCGATGAATACTCAATTAGAAAAGTTTAGGGACATATCGCTTGATTGTTTCGGTTTGGTGTTATGTATTACTATTCACTGAGTTTTATGCTCATTCTCGCTGTATCTTAATTTTTAAGGAAGAAACTCTTTTTCCTCTTTTGACGAATAGCTCTATTCCCCTTCATCAACAGCGCCTTAATGTAAATTTTAACTACTTTTGAACTTAGTTTTTGTATCTAAACTCTATTTGTAAATTATGTATAAGTAATCCAACTTCTGCAGTTACTTAGGACTAATTGGGTATGAATAGGGGAGTTAGCTACTCAAATATTTTTGTAATAAATTTAAAATCTTTGTTGACAATATGGTTTGATGGTGCCGTGGATAAGCCCAATTATGATTATTGATTATATTTACATGATACGGGCCGGATATAATATTTGTATTTATTTTACTGTTACTCTTGGAATTTATATGGATCATGGGGCTTGTATACTTTATTAGGAAATATGGATTTGGGCTTCATAAGATGTATGATTATAAAATATATGGCTCTTTAAAATGCTATTGATATACGAACATGTGAATTCTTAATTGGGCTTGGTATTTAGGCTTAGTGATTCTTAGGTTTATTACGGGTCTCGGTGGCCTTATACTTATCTAGAGTATAATGCCGATCTGACTCGTGAAAACGGGTCGAGATATAAATTATGTACTTGAAACCAAAATTCAGCAAAAAACAAGGCAACTTGGAAAGGCTCTACCCCCGGTGGTATCTTTTGGAGAATCAAAAGGTTATTATTGAAAGTGTATAGGGCACCAGACCAGACCCTACGAAAATCAATTTCGTGAAAGAAGTGGATCAAAAATACTTTGGGTTCAATCTCGGAAAAATGAATCCCCCGACGAGGCCTCCATAAGCTAGCAAATGTGCTTTTCATGGCACTAAAATTCACACGTTGATCGGTAAGCAAACCTCCCAATAGAGATAAGGAGTAATCAACAGGTTCAGGGTCCTCTTGATTTCCAGTTGCAAAATCAAAAGGTGACTCCTCATCGTCAGCCAAATCTAAGTTTCCAAGGAGAATCTCATCATGAGCATCCATCATGTTCAACAGAACCAACAGTGAAAACCTACACAAAAAAGGGTCAAACTAAAATCTCATGCATAAAGCAAGACGCTTTCTCTCATGCATACGCAAGATAAAAAAAGATTATTTCCTGTATTTTCTTGTCGTGTAAATTTTTAAGATTATTTTTATTAATTGTACTGTATTGAATTTTATATTTAATTTTCAAAAATAATTTTTTATGTTGTATGAAACTTAAATATTATTTTTAAAAAAAATTAGAAATATTTTCTATGAAATTAAAAATATTTAATTTATTAATTTAATAATTTTTCATACCTATTTTAGATATATATTTACCCGCAGTATGATGCGAGTAATTTATATAAGAACTTATATAATATATGCTTCTTTGACTAATTGTTATTATTAACAAATAAAATTTATTATCTGACCTCGATGAAAATATATTAATATTATAAATAAAAATTAACTAGAACAACTAGAACAATGCGTTAACATTTCTAAATAATTATGAATTTCTAAATTAATATTTCTATTGTTAAAAATGACAAATATTCAACCAATGAAAGTTGATATGAAAATTTTTAATATATATGTGGTGTTTTAAGTTATTATTTTTAATATTTAAAGTATTTAGTTAATAAAAATTAATATGATAAAATTTTGCCTTAAATTTTTGGTAAAAGATATAATATATATTAATTTTTTATTTCATCTAAACGTAAATTTTTTAGATCTCCACCAAACAGGAAACTATATATATTACAAAAATTAGTTTTAATTATTAAATTGACAAATATTTGTAAAATGAAATGAAGAAGAGAAGTCTTCTTCTATATGTGTCAGTGTTATTTAACTTAACAAGGCATATGAATCACATTGACCTACCTAGAAAATGAGGGAATCCACTTAGAATATATAGTTTACAAAAATAATATATAAAATAAATATAAATAATGAGAATTACTTATAAAATGTAAATAAAGTTTTATAATTAAATTTCGGTTTAATGTCTAAAAAAATCCTATAGTTTAAGTGAATTTACAATTTTAACCAATTCATTTAATTTTTGGAATTGTACATTGTATTTATTTTATTATTCTAGCTTCTGTCAGACTTTTTTAAATATTTACTTAGCTGTTCGTTTGTGGACCCCTTTTCACGCCACATAGGCGTCATGTGTCCCTCACACGTCAACATCCTAAACCACAAAAAAACATTAACGTTGCGGCAGGTTAATTGAAGAACAACCACATCCAAACAAATTGACTAAACAAATTCAAAAGCTAACCCGAAAAAAGTTGCATCCTTAAAAACTCAGAACCCCCCTGATAAACCCATCATCAACTTACAATCAACAACAAGAAACCAAAGATCCATCACTCAAAGCCCTGAAACAACAAAATTCAAAGGCCACATAACAATCATAGCACACAATACAAAAGACATCCATTGATACTCTTCTTTCGAAACTCAATGAGATTGACAGAAAACAACAATTACCCATCATTCAAAAGACAGGAACAAGACAAAAACAAAGCAAAAAGAAAAGAAAATGCAAATAAACAGAGAAAGAAATACAAGAAACTAACCTTGATTAAGAAGTTTTTGGGATTAGGATCCACATTGGTCTCTTTAAGGGCCACATAGATATTAGCATCTATTAGAAGATAAAGCCAACTTTAGTGATACGGTGCGGATTGAACAAAATGGCAGTCCTCCGGCAGTAGACATGATTAAATGAACGCAGTGTTTTTGTGAAGAAGATATTTATATCAAAATTGAGTTAGTTAGTTTGATAACAGCTTAGCTGGCAATTAGTTAGATTGTTTTAGAGCAGTTTGATCAAAGCTCGATTATCAGTAAAATACAAGTTGAAATCTCCAAATATAGATTTCTGACATGGTATCAGAGCTCTCTGAAGCTTCCTTTCTTAATCCTCTTCATCTTCTTCTTCCCATTGTTAGCCGCCTTTGTTGAAAAAAAAAAAAAAAAAGGGGAAAAATAGCGATTTTCCCAACACCCGTCTCTTCTTGAATTCATTCTCTAATGGTGGCCTGAGTTGCTGAACTTTCTTTTCACTTGACATTCTTCATTGTCGACGTAATTCCTTCCATTTTTACTTAATTCTTGTCATTATGGCTAATGATCATCTACAAAACCCCTCAAACCTTATTTCTTGCATCCAAATAAAAGTCCTGCTATTGTTCTTATATATATCACTAGTTCTCTCTGGCTCTAACTATAACTCATGGGCAAGGGCCATGGAAATGGCATTAATTTCAAAGAATAAATTGGGCTTTATAGACGGATCTCTGCCTCCTCCTCCTTCAAATGATCCTATGGCTTCTACTTAGGAGAGGTGTAATAACATGGTGCTTTCATAGATTACCAGATCCTGATCATTCATCTCCTGCTAGCATATCGATCATTCATCTCATGCTAGCATTTAGTGTGATAATCAATCCGCATTACAGATAGCAGCCAACCCCACATTCCATAAGCGCACAAAACACATTGAGCTAGACTGTCATATTGTTCGTGAGAAACTCAAGGCTGGTTTAATTCATCTCCTTCCAATTTCTTCTCGTGCACAACTCGCAAACATTTACACCAAGCCTTTTCCAATCTCAGTGTTTGGCTCCTTTCCTTGAACAATTTGTATCGTTTTCCTCACTCTCGCTGAGCGTGTATGCATTTGTGATGGTGTCCCAAATAGAAATGGCATTATTATTATTATTTTTTTTTGTTTTTGGGATGTTGACGTGTCAGGCTTACATAGCGTGTATGTGGCATAAGAATGGGTCCATAAACGGACAACTAAGCATATTTTAATGGAGTCTAAGAGAGGATAGAATTGCGATAATAAAATAAGTCCAATATATCAATTGCAAAAATTAAAAGAATTGGCTAAAATTATAAATTTGTTTAAGATACAGGTTTTTTTTGAACATTAAGCCTTAAATTTCAATAAATCTAGCCTATTTTTCATTAACTGAAATCTATTTGTACTAATTTTATCGTCAATATTTATAAATACATCTCTTTCAATGTTAGTCACTAAACAACTATTCAGCAATTACGAAGTAAATTTTTTTAATTATTTACCATTACATACAATTGAAAATTCATACTATATCTTGCAAAATTAATTAATTTCTTAAATACTACAATAGGATGAATACAAAGTTCAATATCCAAAATCAATTTGTTAAACTCCCTAAATTACAATGCAATTTTCTTAAAAAAAATGAAATGTATTAGATTGAATAATATTTAGCTTCTACAAGTCATCCAAAAGCTTTATGTATATAATTAAGTACATATTTTGTGATTTTAAATAAAATCAATGAAAAATAAAAAATTTAATATTCTTCTTTCCTTTATATTAATTAAAAAATAATGCTATATTATTATTATCTACCAAAAAACAAGTGTTTCAATAATATTAATATCAGTGAATTTAATCTCAAAATGCTAATAATAATAATAATAATATTAACAAATAGTATGATGTATTAAAAATAATTTTAAATCTAAGTTGGAGTTAAATAGCAAAAAAAAAAAAAATGTTAAATTTATGAGTAATTGTAGATAAAAGTTTTAGAGAATTGAAAATCTCATGTAAAAGAACTCATTCATTTTCATGAGAAACAATTTTTTGCAATCCATGAGGAAGGAGAAAGAATTAAAGACCATGTGCTACTGCAAACTCCAAATGCTAATAAAAGTGACTAAAACGAGGATGAAAATTAATAAATTTGAGATTTGAGTAACTGTAGTAAAAATTAAGAAAAGGACAAAGTCACAAAGGATTCATTAACTATAAAGAATGGTTTTAACCTTTTAAAAAAATATTACCAAAATATCAATTTAAAAAAAAAAAATTAGGGGGGACATTGGCCTTATAATGGCTCCGTCAAGGATGAGTTGGGAAATTACATAATTGCTTTCTGTCTATGAGATTAGATATATAATAAATCAATTGATAATTATCATTATTATTATTTTGGGTGGTCTCATTTTTTATAAATAAAAAATTATATTATATAAATAAAGAGTATTTTTATCATGAATTTTCTTCATCCATGATGATGAACCGATCTCTTGTTTATAAAATCTGAATCATTTTTTCACTTAAATTACTATCTGTAATTGATTTTAATTAATTTATTACATGGGTTATCTCATACATTAAAGTAAATCTAATCGTACGAGATATAATGGTGTCTCTTGATGGAAAAGGTGACTAGGAATAAAGTTTCTGGATTAATGGCTTAAGGGCTTATGAGATTTTTATCATTTGTGCACTCTATTCTTTAGGAAAACGTGAAAGAAATGTTTTTTTATTGCTCGAAACGGTTGCGAGGAGAACCATCTTTTGTTATTGTGCTCTTCTTCTAGTCACCTGACCTGAGGATGGTGCAGTAATTAAAAAAAATAAATAAATAAAGGCCAAAAAAGGTACTGTTTTTGGATAATTTCCAAAAACGTGCTTTGTCAAAGCAACAGAAGTTAAATAATTTTCAATTTATTCTTTACCCATTTTATAACCAAACGACCTCATTCTTCAACTTATTTACCATCTTGCCATCCCCAACAAACTCGGCTGCCGATTAATAAGCTTTGCCATGCTAATTTCATCCCTAATCAAGCCTTGTCCACCTCAGCAATATGATCAACTTGTACAAGCCCATGTCCCACTTGGCAACAACCCATTAAACCTGGGCAAAACTTAAATAAATAACCAACTTACCGAACTGGAAGCAATCCTCAATAGTGTCACAAGAAGACACCCACACATAATAATAAGATAGCTTAAGCTTCTTTTCTGAGTGCTTTCTTCTTCTATTTTGTTCGTTGTACATTAGAATTTCTCCTCCTTCATTGATTATGTTTTTCTTGATATTTGCTATCTCTAATTCAGTTATCTTATATTGCATTGGTATGTGTATCTCCATTTCTCTTTTCCTCTCTCTTTTTTCTTATTAATTATTCTTACCTTTCCGTTCTTGAAAAAGACATTAAGAAAATTTTTCTCTGTATTTGTTTTTTTGGAAAATGGTGAAGGATTAGAGGGAATTCTGGCTTTGGATCAAGGTTAAGGAAGTCGAATTCTGCCTTTGAATATATTAGTCTAGGTCTTGTTAATTTGACAGTTAATTTGGTTTAGAGAAAGGGAATTAATGGAACCATTATGTGAATTTTGTGGGGTGGTTAGAGCAGTGGTTTATTGCAAATCGGACACAGCAAGGTTATGCTTGCATTGCGATGGATTTGTTCATTCTGCAAATTCTTTATCACGCAGACATCCTCGTTCTCTGCTATGCGACAAATGCAATTCACAACCAGCAATACTTCGTTGTCTGGACGAAAAATTGTCGATTTGTGAAAACTGTGATTGGTCTGCAAATGGATGTTCAAGCTTAGGGCATAATGTCCAAGCATTAAGTTGTTACACAGGAAGACCTTCTTTGGCTGAATTTTCAAGAATTTGGTCGTCAGTTCTTGAGGTATCTCCTCCGAATAGTAGTTATGATCCTGGTTTTGGGTCGTCTTCGCTAATTGCTTCTTTGGAGGTAAATGAAAATTCTATATTCAGTAGTTGTTTGGAGCAAAAAGAAAATGAAGGGTCACTTGGATTGGTAATTAGCAAGTTTAATGTTGGATTAGAATCTTGTATGGAGCCTTCAATTGTTGTTCCACAAGATCCAAACAACATAAATTATTATGGAGATCAAACGCCTCTATTGTCCGAGGACTCAAACATGTCAAAGGTAAGAAATGTTTGATGTTAGAATACAATTAGTTATAAAATAATTGAGCATTGGGGTTTTTATTTCTATTTTCATCAATAATAGATTGATCTTTTCTGTTATTTAGTTTTCTTGGAATTTTTATAAATACTTTTGTGGTTTAATTCGTTTGTTGTGTTACAGGATTGCCCCAACTTCAAGGATCTTGGAATTCAGGAAGGTGAAAATCTCTGCGAAGGTCTTAATATGGATGATGTTTCCTTAAACTTTGAAAATGATGATGAAATATTTGAGTCTTCAGAAGATCAAACCAAATACCATCTAGAGAAGGATTACATTTTAATGGAAAAAAATTTATCCGTTACTGAATCTAATGGTCATGTCGAGAACGCTACAGAGGTTCGCTAACTGAAACTTAAAACTTAATTTGGTTTTAACAATCAGTTATTACTACACTCGTTACACATGAAAATAGAACCACATACGCTTGCATTGATGTGGAATGCATTTGAAATTTCATGCAGGTATCTTCGTCGAGGCAACAAGATTGTATCACGTTCCAATCACCTCCAGTTGCAGGGATGACTGGTTTGCTTCCTCCTATTAATGGAAGCTCAAATTGCTTGTTTATGAACCCTAATTGCAATATAAATATCAATCTTGGATTTCCGACTGGGGCTGGACAAGTTCGTTCCCTTTCATTATCTAATATTACCGGTGAGAGTAGTGCAGCTGATTATCAAGATTGCGGATTATCACCGGTGTTTTTGCCCAGCAAATCGCCATGGGAATTGAACTTGGAGACTTGTTCCCCACAAGCTAGGGACAAGGCTAAGATGAGATACAAAGAAAAGAAGAAAACACGGACGTACGTGATTTTAACTCTATTATTTCAATTGATATACTTTTATTCGGTAGAATTAAATTCCATAAAATTGAAAAAAAAATTAAATGAAAATTTTTACTTATACTAAATATAATATAAAATTTCAAATAAAATTTTAGAAATACATTACCATAAGGTTGATTAATGTAATTATAGTTGTTCTTTAGTTATTTCTCGTAAAGAATAAGAAATAATCGAGTTACATAGACCGTTAAACCGTTACGATACTAAACACTTCGTGGTCAAGAAAAAAATATGTAATTATTAATTTTTATTTTTCTTATAATGTTGCAGATTTGGCAAACAAATAAGATATGCATCTCGTAAAGCCAGAGCTGATACAAGAAAACGTGTGAAAGGTAGATTTGTTAAAGCTGGTGAAGCATATGATTATGACCCTCTTGTTACAGGGAACTATTGAGCCGCATATAGCAAAATATTTTGCCCTTGCTTAGAACACAAGGGAGACAATCATAAGGTATGCACTTTTTCACTGTTTTAATGTAATAATGGACATGCAAGGATTAATTCTAAAATTTAATAGCTTCTCTTAGTCAGAAAGAAGCAATTAATTTTATAATTAGGGTGAATATTCATAATTCAATTCAAATCGAAAAAATAAAAAATCAAATCGAACTGTTTATAGAATTAAACGGAATTTAATTGATTTTATTCAGATTAAGTTTTGGATTTTGACTTACTTTTCGAATCAAATCAGTTTAATTTTTAAGATTTTTGAAAATCTAAACTGAACAGAAAATAATTTCAGTTTTTTTCTATTAAAATTAAAACCGGATGGAATCTTTTTACAACTAAACAAAACCAATTCAGTTGGATAAAATTTTATTGCTTGCATGGCAATCTCTTCCTTTAATATCATTCTTCATTAAAATATAGAGAAAGTTGTAAAGAATTTCAATAATGTACTAATTAAATTTTAATTGCAGATGTTGAATGTTGGGATTCGTCGTGGATTGTTTTTTTGAGCTCTAAGAGCTGATCAAATCTGCAGCAACCTGGAAACTACGTCAAGACTATAAAATTAATATTGTTTAAGATGATATTAATTAGTACTTTTTCTTGGTAATATGACTTAATTGGCTTCTTTTGAAGCTAATAGCATTAATCTCACTCAAATAAAACAATTTGCTTCCAAATTTAGCAATCACTCAGTGTTCTTTTTCATTTTATCCACTTAATTAGGGCATTTGTAAAGGATAATTAATCAGCTTCGGAGACATAAATAATAGTGAAAGAATCTTCAGTTTCATGTTCCTTTGCTTTTGCTACCTTGTCATATAGTACAAGTCCTTATTGCAAGTCAATTTTGGAGTTTAGATGATACATTTATTTATTTTTGACCAAAATCAAATTTAATTCACCGATGGAATTGATTAGACTAAAAATAAGTCCAATTTTTCATGCAGTTAATATGATTATATTTAATATTTTTGTTATAAAATTTAATAATATAATAATTTTTGAAAATTTTTAATCAATCTATCTATCTATCATATCTATGATTTATAACATAAATAAATGTGGCAATAAATGGGAATAATGAAATTGCCAATAATATATCCAAAGAAGTATAAGATATCCTAAAATAAACTTAATTATGATCAATTTAAAAAAATTAATTCAAATTTCTCTACAATTTGATTTGATATATTTTATAAAAACTAATTTTTGAAGTAGATACATCTAGATATAAGCTACTCAAAATTTTTAAATTTATTATTTTTATATTTTCTTTTTTAAATTTATTGTTAAATATTTGATATAAATATTAATATATATATATATATATATATTATATATACCTATATATATAATATTATATCTAATTTTTTATATATCTAATTTTTTAGGAATTTTTAAAATTGTTTCTTTATGTTTCTATAATTTGATTGGAATTTAACTTTCATTTTCAATACCTAAACTAAAATTTTTGATTTACATTCTAGAAAAAAATATCATATGAGAATATATAATTAAGAAGATAGATTTCGCAATAATTAGGAATATAGATTTCTAGCCTATATAGTACATCCACTTATTTTATAACACTTTCTTTGGATGTCCATCCCTCAAAGAATATGCCTCGTTAAAACCTTACTAAGAAAAAACTTTGGAGAAAAAAAAAATCTTAGTGAAGGAAAAAGAGTACATATTATTTTTTCTTAAACATGCGTTGAAATACTACCTCATTAAAAACATTTACCAGAAAAATCTAATGGAAAAAAACTTTGGTTAAAAGGGAAAAAGAGTACAATGCGTATTTACTCCCCCTCATGAAAATAAGTCTTGAGATCTTTGAGTTATGTATTTCAATATTGTACATCAATCCTTCAAAAACTTGTGGTAGAAAGCTTGTAGTAAGAAAACTTGTAGTAGAAAGTATTCTGATTAGCAAATCCACAATATCATCACTTGAGTGGTTGAACTTCAATATCATCATTCTTTTTGGAGATCATGAGTAAAGAAAAATTTGGTGGAATATATTTTTTTTGTTTCCTCTAACATATTCTTCTTTCAAAAGAGATGTGCATGTGAAATATTGTCTTCTTATAATATTGTGGAAATTCTTTTCTGAACAGATAGACTGCATGTACTTTAAACATGTTGAAATACTTATCTCAATCAAATATATTCTCATCTTTTTTCATGAGTTGCAAAAATTTCAATGGCTAAAAGAAATAATAGCAATTCTTCGTTTCTTGAATGCCATAAAATAATTGTATCTCTACATGTAAATGAATGACTTATTTGTAATTTAATATTATGTAGATTAGACAAATAACATGCATTTTCACAGTCAATCAAATCTGATTTTGACACGTTAATTATAATATAATTCATATATATCGTTCCATGGAGATATAAAAAAATATTTAACTCCATTCAATTTCTTCATATTCAAGAAGAACCATATGTTGCAAATAAAATTTATAAAAATGCTTATATCAAGTCATATGACTAACAAGATACATTTGCATCTTTTATTGCACTAAGATATGGTAATTCAAGACCAATAAATTCTTCATAATTTTTCTCAAAATTGAAAAATGGTCATTTTCTCATCAAGTGACCTCACAATCATTGGCGTCCACATTAAATCATTTTAATAACTTAGTTATAGATTTGAATTTGTAGATAAAATTCTATATATAAATTGCTTAATCTTCAGGCTGAGGTAAAATTTTATATTCCCAATGTTTTTCATTAATCTATAATCTTTGGAAGCTCTTCAAGAGTTCCAACGATTATAGATTTCCGGTTACGGTTTGAGACCGAACGGTTACAGTTTTAGTTTAGGTTCCCTAACGGTTCTAAAACTGTCGGTTCCGGCCGGTTCTCCAACCGGTTTTCCGGCGAATCGCATAATTGTAAAATAAAAAATTAGTGAACATTTTTTCTTGAAAATTTAAAATTTAAAAATTTGTGAAATAATTTCTAGAAAAAACAAATACGCTTAAAAAATTAAAAAAAAATGTTTGAACTTAATTTATTTTTTCAAAAAATAGGCTTGAACTTAATTTTTTTTTTTTTTTTAAAAGTCTTAACTTTTTTTTTTTTTAAGTTGGAAATTATTGTTCTTTTTTTTAAAAAAAGGGCTTAAACTTAATTTAGAAAAAAAAAATTAAGTTGCCTATGTATCCTCTTGAGGTTTAGAGGAATCAAAGTGCACATATTTCCTACTTTTACCAATTTCACCCATTTTACCTTATTTAGTCGCTATTTCCACCTGTTGATGTTCCCGTTGAGAACTCATCGTAAAAATCATATAAACCTTCATTTTCTTTGACATTCTCTTGTGCTCTTAGTTTGGCCTTGTTCCAATCATCCACGTATGATTGTGCTTTTAGTGAATCGGGTGTCATACTAGATCGTGTTTCATCAAGTATGTTTCCTTTTTGATTAACAGCTTGTTCAACCGCAACAATCGAAACCGGAGCTGCTAAAACTTGTTTTGTAATTAGTGAAAGGGTTAAAAATGTATTGGCGTGATGACTCCACCAATCTAAAATTAGAAAATTATTATTTGCAAAACTATCACCAAACTCGAAAGCAGTGGGAAGCCCTAGGTCTTTTTTATTTTTGTAATAATATACATTCAGCAACACCAATACTTACCCTTTCAGTTGCAAATGATTGATTATTAAATTGAGAAAAATTAGAAGAAGTAGACGAACTACAATATTCAACAAACTACAATATTCAACAAATTCAGTATATAATTCTATAATATTTTTTCCAACTTCATGCAATACTACATTTATATTAACACTATTTTCTACATCAAGATTTAATATTTCATAATAAAGAGTCAAATATTTAGATAAAATTTCAAATTTACAATTAGGTTTAAATACACAAGCAACAAGAAAAAGTGATGGTATATTTGTAAAAGAAGATAACCATTTTTTTTCATTAATAAAACACAATTTTTAATAAATCATCATTTTCAAATTCTTGAAGTGCACTAAGAATGTTAATGTATAGAGGCAAAAATAAATGAGATGTGGGATAATAAACCCAGTAAATTTATATGTAGCATCATTAAAAATTTTTAAAATATCCAAAATTTTTGCACAAATCTCCCAATTTTGTGGATATAAATTAACTTCTTCAATATTGTTAGTAACAAATATGAACAATAATCCTCTATATGAAAAAAACTCATTTAATAATTCATATGTGGAATTCCAACGAGTTGGGGCATCCCTTGAAAAACAATTTGGTCTGTTTTTTATTTTTCTTATAAAATTTAGCCCAACTTTTCATCACTTGGGGATGTCTCCATAAATATGAAATAACTTTTGTAATTAGAGAAATAAAACATTTAATAACTTTTAAACCATCTTATACACATAAATTTAAAACATGGCATGCACATCTAATATGAAAAAAATTTTCCATCAACATTTAGTTCACAAATTGATTTAAGTTCAATAATTGATTTAGTGCTGGTAGAGACATTATCAAATGAAATTCAAAAAAAATTTTTTGTCAATTTATATTCATCTAAAATTGAAACAATCATTCTATAAATATTATTTACAAAATGTTTATCATCAAAAATACGAAATGCAATAACTCTTTTTTAAATTTTCCAACCATCATCAAACCACTGACATGTAATACCCATATACGAATGCATTTGATGGGAGCCAGAAAATATGCAGCGGAAACTACCTAGGATCGAAATAAGTATGAAAGCAAACCACACACAAAGAACTAACTCATTGTAACGCAGATTCGCTCATCGGTGTTCTTTCCAGATATCTTCAAAGCACTCTATAGCCTTCTGCCTTGTGAGCTTAATTGATTCTACAAATTCTATTTTTCTGAGTGAGCAGAAAAAACACAGTACATCTATTTTCTCGAGAGACTAATGCATTTTTTTTTTCTGAATACTCTATTATCTCTAACACTTATTCAAAAAACACATAACCTCTCTTATCTGCGTGGGAAGCAAACGACAAGATTAGTCATTCTGTTACCCACGCGGTTGATATTTGAAATAAAATGGATTATCCCCTTTTTAATTAAAAAATTAATAAAAAAATTTTTAATTAAAAAATTAATCTATTAATTATTTAAAATACATAATCCACGTACGGTTCAAATAATTAAGGTATAGTAGGGATCACAGGAACAAATTAATAAGGTTACAAATTATAATAAGAATCCATACTGGACCATTATATTCTTATTATAATTAATCATAAATTATTCCACTAAAATTTCACAATTGAACTCCTTATTAATTTAACTTTCTATAACATAATAATTTATATTTCCCATATAAAGATTACAGATGCTTGTCAAATAAAATAAATCACTGACAATTTATTTAAATAATAATTTTAATCTTTAGGATTGTCACTTAACTTATTTCATGTGTCGGATTAAAAATCCACTTGTAGAATTTACACAATGAAACCTTATAAGCTTACTTGAAGCAAATCATCATTCTCTAAACTGAGATATGGATTTATCATTAATTAATATTTCACAAATATAAGTTGTCTTTCCTCAATTCATCGAGAATTATTATCCCGATAAACGAAACTCACTCTTTAATGAATTAAAGCACAAAGTAATATATATTTGCTCATATTAATTAAATCAAGATTAAGAACATAAATCTTATTTCTAAAGTCCTAGAGAATATATTTTAAGAGTCAGTATAAAACGATCATTCTCTACTTGATCTAGTTAGGTACATACAAAATATACTAATACCATTATTATAAAATATGCTGAAAAATTTATTCATTTAATCAATCTCAAATTAAATAAATAGAAATAATTGTTCAACGAAATAACAAAAAAAAAATCATACTATTACATTTGCATGATTAATAGTATATCTCTACCAGCATTTGCCAATGATCACTCCAAATATCACAACAAATTGAAATACGAATTTTTATTTCAGAAAATAAAAATTCTAACTTTTTATTTCGTTTTTTATATAAAGAAATAATAGTTCATTTTACAGTATTTCTTGGCACTCTTTCAGCAGAAGAATTTAAAGCTTTTTGACAATATCGATTAAAACCCACTTTTTCACCAAAACTAAAAGATAAATGTTCCATGAAAATCATTTTAGCTAATTCTTCTTTTTGCTGTTTTTCAGAATATTGAAATAAAAAAAGGTTAAAAAATGTGTATCCGGAAATTTGTGTTTGAGATCGATCAACTCCTATTTTTGTTGGATGTTTTGCCTCCAAATACTTTCAAAATGATCCATAATCGTCCGCTTGTTTGCATTTATAAGATATTCCATAATAATTGCAAATTACATCCAATATTTTGTCGCCTTTAAATTTCTTCATGAAATGAATGGCGAATATGTCGGAACTTTATCTTGCACGTCAAACGACTTGTGTACCTTGCTCTTCCTTTGCTGTAAATTCTCTTCATTAAATTTGGATTCCTGAGTTGGAATTTCTAAATTTTCATTTGGATATCCCTCAAGATTATATCGGTCAGAAAGTGAAATCGAAAATGTCGTTTGTAGGGATAGATGAATATTGTGTTTCTCCAACCTTTCCTTTGCCCTTAGCGGACTTTGAGTTTCCTCTACTTGCCATTATAGGAAAATAATATGCAACTTGGAAAATTGAAAAAAAAAAGAGAGAATAATTAGAGATTGAAATTTGAAGAAATTAAAAGACAATAATTTGGACAAATAATTGGAGATTGGACTTTGAAGAAATTATTTTGCAATAATTTTGCCTCCATATAGTACTTGTCAAATAAATCCATAATCGTCCGCTTGTTTGTCATTTATAAGAATATTCCATATATAATTGCATATTACACTGTTCCTTAATATTTGTCGCCCTAAATTTTCCTCTCATAATGAAATGTGCTGTAATATGTCGGGAAACTTTATCTTCACTCAAACAGGCCTTTCTTGTGTACCTTGTCCTATCCCTTTTGACTGTAAATTTCTCTTCATTAAATTTGATTCCTGGAGATTGGAATTTGCTCCAAATTAATTCTTTGATATCCCTCAAAATTTATATCGGTCAGAAGAGTGAAATCGGAAAATGTCGTTTTAGGAGATAGATGAATATTTGTTTCTCCAACCTTTCCTTTCCCTTAGCGGGACTTTGAGTTTCTCTACTTGCATTATAGGAAAGATAATATGCAACTTGAAATTAAAAAAAAAAAAGAGAGAAATAATTAGAGATGATAATTTGAAAGAAAATTGAGAGAAGACAATAATTTGGACAAAATAAATGGAAGATTGAGACGTTGAAGAAATTATTTTGCAATATTTTGGAGAATAATTGATAAATGAAAAATTGAATAATTAGAGATTGAAATTTGAAGAAATTAAAAGACAATAATTTGGACAAATAATTGGAGATTGGACTTTGAAGAAATTATTTTGCAATATTTTGGATAATAATTGATAAATGAAAATTGGATAGATTGTAGAGTAGAGAATAATATAGAGTAGAGAGAATAGAGATAATTTTGTGTTAGGGAATTCTATATGGAAAGGGGTATTTATAATAAATCTAAAAAATTATTTTTTCACAAATACCCTTAAAACTAGCTGTTATGTAGCCGTTTATAGTTGTTAGAAAAGGTAATTTGGGGATTTCAAAAAACTATTTGAAAAATAAAATAAAAAAAGCTACTGGAACTGCTGGTTCTAGCCGTTTGACATAAAATTCAAAATCTGCTTAGAACCACCGGTTAGAACCAACCTGCTGGAAAAATCGTCGGTTCCGAATGGTTCTTGGAACCGGCGGTTCACGGTTCCAAAAATGGTGAAACCAGAATCGAAACGTAAGCCATTGATTCCGGTTCCGGTTCCGGTTCGGATCGATTTCGATTCCCATCGTTCCAAACCGGCGGTTCCGGTTCCAAAAACCATAATGTGGTCACCCCGATTCATGAATCAAATATTTATAAATTTATATTCAAATCTCTTTATAACATGCATGAACATATAACATCATTATTATAACATTCTTTCAACAGATACTGATTAATCAAGAGATCACCTTACTCATGATAACATATAAAGTAAATATCAAAAATATGAAAGTGTATGACTTTGAATAAAAGAATATTATAAATACAACACAATCATAAAATAATATAGTATTTACTCAGCCATAAATATCATTAAAGCGATCATACCGGATGTATTGAGATTTCTTTAGTCCATATAGAAATCTCGAGTATATTCCTCTGGGTTTCGATTTGCTTACTTCAAGTATTTTTCAATATTTCAAGGATATCATTATCCCTTAATCCAATAAGAGTTTTATATAATTTGATTGAATAAATTTCTCAAGAATTTTATTTTTATGCTTCAAGTAACTTAAATCCTTCAGGGATTTTCATATAAATAGCTACATCAAGTGAGCAAGTGAGCCATGTAAATAGGCAGTTACTAATTAATTAGACGCATTTTGAGTTTTCATAAATTTACAGACTAATCAAATATCAAATTATAATTGCATCCACACACCACATGAGGTTATTTTATCCTCAAAATCATTGTTGGTCCTTTGCGAAAAAAAAAAAAAAAAACTTATGCAATAAGTTTGCTTTACATCTCATGACCCATTTCAATTTCAAATATATATTTGTATTTCACTAGCGTGACATCTCTTGATGCGCAGACCAAAATGTTTGAAACTTTACTTTTCAAGTAAAGTAAGTACCACATGCGTCGTTCTAATTTGGCTAATCAATTTCATCTCTACATTCTCTAATAGACTCGCACTCAAGATCCTCATAATCTTTCACAAAATTAAGCGTCATATCATATAAAAAAAATATTATCAACATTTCTTTTCTATGGGTTCCATCTTGTCCTGACATAACATAATTTGTAGCGATATCATAATTTTCATTCATTTTACGTACTTAAGTTTCTTTGGAAAACTTATTCATCATGTCTAGAAACTGTTCTAGATTTTACTTTTCTTGAACTTGACCATCTTGAATTGAATATTTGCTCATTTTCTTTTAATTTTCATCTTTGGCACCGATCGACCATGCTTCAGGCATGCCATAGATTCATTAACATATGCAGTTTATCCTTCAGGGACTTCAAATCTGATAGGAGCATATGCAGTTAGTATGTGAGATTTATTTATCTGCTTTTGGATCAGTAAACATATTTTGGCAACTAATTTGCAACATTTTATTATCTTTTAAACTTTTAAATTTACACTGCATTGTATGAGGATCAAGATATAAATATGATAATTCTTTTCCAATCAATTATTCTTCTAGCTGCTTATTTTCTCCCCCTAATATCGAGATCCATAACAATTAGCAAATTTGGGCATAAATAACTTTCTTATTTGAAAGTTCTAGATATTTAACCCCCCTACAATTTCAGATCCATCAACAATTAGCCAAATTGGGCATTAAATAACTTTCATTAATTTGTGAAATCTAGCTAGCTGCTTATTTTCTCCCCCTAATATCGAGATCCATAACAATTAGCAAATTTGGGCATAAATAACTTTCTTATTTGAAAGTTCTAGATATTTAATCATAAATGTAAATTCATACCACACATATTTTCTAATCTCTTTTGAGGATCCTTCTTAGTGCGTTGTGGTGGAGCAATTAGAACATATACTGCACATTTAAAAATTCCTAAATGGATAATATTTGATTCCCGATCCAAAACTAAATTAGAAAGGGGAGAACTTACAATAACTTATTAGCTTGATGTGAGTAAGTGCTACTACATATAATATCATATCCTTTACAAAAATAGGAAGCTATGTTCTCATAATAATTACCTTGTAATTAATTGCAGTCATTTAATAAATGATTATACTAAATATTTTGAACATAAATAAAAACAACAATGGGTTGCCCTAAAATTATTTCAATTAATATATGCCATAATTACTAAAGGTCTGATGTGTAAATTTTCACCATTTTTCTCAAGATAAATTATCTTAATAGCATAATTTGTAAATTATGTGTTTGATCAAATTATTTACATAAATAATCTTGCAAACTTCAGGTTGCAAGTCAATAATAATATTTACAAATTTTAGGTTATAAATTAATAATCATGTAACTATCTTTTGAATGTATCCACAAAATATCTAAATAGTCCACTTGATAGATGAATTGATTCATAATTCCTTTTATATATTCCAGAAAATGCAAGCAGTTCAATTTGAACTCTACTTTGCGATTGCTCAATAATTAATTTGCTTTGAAAATAAAATAAGTATGAACAAAAATCATTAGACTTGAAAAAACTTCTGGTTTTTCAATATATATTCGAATAAGGATCAAATTATCTTTTTTCGCACCATTACTGATTGGGATGGTTCAACCGATCATGCTAAATAATAAAGCACTTGGATTTGTAAACTTCCGGTTTACAACCATATTTATTTCCATTATTATCTCTATATGATATCCATTTTAATGAATATATTTGGAATTATCCATAAAATTCATTTTTCTAAGTAGTAGTACTTGCTCTTCCGAAGCCTTTAAAAATTCTTTCACTACCGAAGCCAAATTTGTCTTTCAATATTTTGGTGTATAATAAGTACATAACCAATATTCATCTATCTCACATTATTTTTACCACTTCTGGTGGTAAGATTTATTCCTATTAACTCATGTGGCTACCATGATTGCTAAGATCATTATTTCAGCTATGATCTCATTAATATTCTCAATGACAAGTATATCTTTGTCATTATTCACATCCACACTCAATATCTATATGTTATTGCATTCACTTCAAGGAATGCATCAAATCTAGTTGGGTGAACCTCATTATTTCCATACCTAGTGTTATATGTTATTCCATTCACTTCAAGGAATGGAGCAAAATTCAATTGGGCGGTCTCATAATATTTATTAAGATATCTTTATGTTGCTCAATGATTAAAGGACATGAAATAAATTCAAAGTTTATCTTTGAAAATTTTTCTCTTGATATTACTACTTTTGGAGCATATTCGAGGTATAAATATCACTGGCAATTCTATATCAAGAGTTGATATAGACTTCAATCATAATAACAACAATATCTTAATTATATTTAAGAAATAAATCAATCAAATCTCAAAAATTTGTACCACATGGATAATATATGCCAATATAAATAATAATCAACAAATAATAAAATAATAATATTAGGTAATAAAATTTCCCATTGTACCACATGGATAATATATGCCAATATAATAAAATAATAATATTAGGTAATAAAATTTCCCATTGTACCACATGGATAATATATGCCAATATAAATAATAATCAACAAATAATAAAATAATAATATTAGGTAATAAAATTTCCCACTTACGGAATTCAACTCATCATTTATAATAAGGAAGTAGAACACTTCTTTAGTAAATTTAATAAATAAAATTACGAGACATGTTATAATATTTAAATGTGTATAAACAGTGTTCTTAATTCCACCAAGTTTGTTTGATTACCGTTAAAAGCAAATAATAGAAAAGTTCAAAATATGAATTCTTTCATAAATTAAACAACTTTTTGAACTCCAAACAATGAACTTTCTCGAATCTATATCTTTCAATTTCCTCATCCAAAATCCCTTATAGCAAACAACGTTTTTGAATAAATTGATGTTAGCTGAGTTACAACCATTCAAGCAGCAACAAATATAATATCTCCAAACCTTATGTCCAAATTATGTTATTCTAATTTTTTGTATTTTAAAGTTGCTATGCTAAATCAGGTTTGCTGAATTAGTTAATCAAACCGTGTCAAAATGAAGACAATCGCTAATTTTTCAATACCAAAAAATTTTTTATTTTATTTTATTTTTCAATCATCAGTTATTAATAAAATACTCAATGAAAATATATATAAAAAGCACGTAAAAGAAAATATCTTTGAAGGGTAAATAAATTCAACCACAAATCATATCACGGTAATATAATTTTCAAAAAGCACATTTTAAAAAGATTACCTTACAATTATGAATAAATTTAAATTCGAGAACCTTAACTTTGGTTATTGCAAATTATAAATTATCATTTCATTGAAGCAGTTTGATTAAGAGATATTTCTTCAAGCGATTTGCAATTTGATCGAGAGAGTGTTCAAGAGATCTTTCTTTAAACAATTTGCGATGTGATCAAGAGAGCAATAGAGCAAAAATCAGAGTGGTAGAACAAAATCGTACTAGTAATGTGTTATAAAATGATAAGAAAATAGAGAGAGAAGTAATAACGAGAGAATAGGGAGAGAGTACGAGAGTGTAATCATATATGTTAATCATATATATATAATATTATAATATATATATATATATATAATATATATATAATATATATAATATAATATATATATATATAAGTCATAAAATAGGAACCTAATAGAGTCCTACAAAATTTAAGAAGATACAATTCGCCAATTAATTAGAATTACAGTTCTTCTAGCCTATGTAGGACTTCGAATTATTCATACAAAATACAACTAAAATGCATAAAAAAATCTAACAAATATATAAGTACATAAATAGAATCCTAATAGAGTCCTACACAAATTAAGAAGATACAATTCGCAATAATTAGGAATACAGTCTTCTAGCCTATGTAGGACTTCGAATTATTTCATAACAAAATACAACTAAAATGCATAAAAAAATCTAACAAAATACAGACTTCGGTTCCGAGTTCTAAGGTTATGTCTATGGACCCCAACACTTGCACAGGTTTTCCCGCTAGGCTGACTAAAAGGGTTTGGACAGGTTTAAGCCTCGCTTGGTCTAATCTCCAAGCCTTGAATACCTCCATAGTTAACAAGTTCACTACACCACCTTCATCCACCAAGATTCTTTTTACCAGAAAGTTTTCCAAAATCCCCTCAATTACTAGGGCATCATTGTGTGGGGCATGTACAAGCTTGCCATCAACTTCAAAGAATGATATGGGCAGCCTGGTGCTCGGCTTCTGCTAGGGTAGAATGGAATAGATCTCCCTAGCTCTCCTTTTCTTGGCTGAATTGATATCACCTCCCAATGACCCACCAAATATGGTGCGGATTGTGCCTAGGGTGTAACATTCTTTCGACTGTTTGTCCTTCTGTTCATTTTCCCTTCGAGCTCTCCCCACAAATTGCTTCAGTTTGCCTCTTTGCACAAGGCATTCTATCTGTTTCTTCAATTGCCAACATGCCTCGTCTCGTGGCCTACATCCCTATGGAACTCGCAGTATTTGCTCTTATCTCGATGGCTCGAGGTATCCTCCTTTATCTTTTTAGGATAATAGAACTGAATTTGATCGCCGTATTCTCTTACCCAAGACAATATTTTCGAGTGTGGCTTGTTCAAAAGACGTAATTCTCGATCTTGTTGTGGTCTACCATCCCTTGAGTATGGGGTTTGAATAGAGTAACTAGTTTTTGGGAGTCGAATAGGTGATCTCCTTTGGGGTGATCGCCTCCTTACCAGTGATGAATGTCTCTTGTGTTTATACCTCTCTTCTCTAGGCGATCTGTGTTGTTGAGCCTCGTAGGCTTCGTCTAATTTTGTGTATTTGTGGGCTCGCACCATAAGCTCGATGAAGGTCAGAGGAGGGTCTATACTCAAACTTTCAAACAATCTGTTGTACCTATAATTTTTTGTCATAACGCTAATAGCTAACTCGTGATTCAAGTTCTCCACTTGCATCGTCATTCTTTGAAATTTGGATACATATTGCCTCAGGGTCTCTCCTTCTTCTCTTTTTAAGTCCACCAAGTCAGATGAAATTTTCCTAGATGGTACGCATGTTATGAAACGAGCTCGGAATGTCGTGACCAACTGGGAAAAGGAATGAATGAATCTTATTTTAAGTGTTTTATACCACTCTTGGATTACTCCTTTTAGGATAGTTGGGAAGACCTTACACATTAGATCCTCCGAATTGGTCTGTAGATACATTATAGTTCAGAAGGTCAGCAGATGGCTTCGGGCTTCGGTAGATCCCATCATAGGATCAGTAAGTAGGAAGCTTGAACTTTGATGGAAAAGCTATGGCCAAAAGTTCAGCAGATAAGGGCAAGTCCTGTCGAAGGCCATAATCTCATGTTTCTCCTGTCTCTCTGCACTCCCAAACCAGTTCCTAACAACATGCCGGAGATTAGCACCGTCCAATATTGGCTAGGTGTGACTTAGTTCTTGGCTGTTGGGGATAGTCATACTAAGGTCCACCTTCAATTCTGCCTCATGGTATCGATCAGATAGTGAGTGATTTCGGTGTTTAGGCAAAGGTGGGGGTAGGCTATGCTCCTGGTGAGGAGGGTTTTCCGGCTAGTGGGTAGTATTCGCTCGCCATTAGGCTGAGGGTTTTCCAAGAGGTGTTTCAGCACAGTGGTAAATTGCGAATAAGCCTGAGTTAGGGCAACTGCGACTTGGGGGTCAATGGTTGACGGGGGTCGAATGTGGGTTGTCGATTGGCCTCGCCATGAGTGTTCTCTTGGCCTTCTGCGTCGAGGTGCTTAGTGGGATCGGTAGCCATAGGGGTTGAGAAAAGCTATGGGGATTTTTTTTTTAGGGTTGAAGGTGTGTTCGACGCTCACCGCACCAATTGTTAAGGTTTTAAAATTTGAGATGTAGTAAATTGTGAATTAACCCCTTAATGAGGTAAACTTTGAGTATATATATCAAATCCTGAGTAGTTGTATTAAGATAAGGATTATAAATCCTATATTATTTATTAATTTGACTTTATTTAAGAGTCTAATATTATTATTTTAATATATTTCATTGTTATATGTTAACACTCATTATATATTTGGTACTCATTGCATCAATTTTTTTATTTAAAATAACCATATTGATCTCAATATAAAGATGACATAAAACCTTTGCAATGATCAATGTTGTTTTCGGGTATTTTGTTTAATCTAGCTGACATTTGTTTTTACTTTTATTTCTTTTTTTTATCTGTATTATCTCTGTAAACATATTTCATATTTGTAGGTTAGATATTGAAATTGGTAATTAAAAGAAAGCCAGCAAGTTAGATGACATGTTGCAAATATATTTCAAATTACTGTAAATGGCAAATTATAGTAGTAAGGATGATGAAGTTTTACACACTACTACATTTTCTACTTTTTTTTTCTTCTTTCTGCATAATATGGTTTTATGCAGTGCTTGAAACTAACTTTTTCTCTCAAATATTACTCTTTTTACGTGATATGACCATATTTGTGCTTTTAATTAATTATTTCCTTTCAAATTTTATGTGCACAGTTTTGTTATATGTATGATCAGTTATTGTGATCAAATATATTTATAGTATTCATGGATTCTATCTAATTGGTGAATTGTTTAAACATTATAAACGTTTATTTATTACAATTTATAGTTTTTATAGTTTTAATCACAATAGCTCTTGGTGTTCTCTCCTATCAAAAAATAAATATGCCTTTTTCAAAATATATATATACTTAAGAAATAGAAACCATGCCATCTTAAAAATATGCTTTTCATTAAAATTGTCTCTCTTTATTTTATACTCTTTTATAAGTTTAAATACAATGGCTTTTAGTATTCTCTCCTATTAATTTTTTATGAGTTTTATTGCTTTCATGAATTAATATGTCGCCCTCGTTAAGAATTGTTTCTCTCTAATATATATTATCTTTATTCCATAATACTTGTCACATTTGGAATTTCTAGTTCCTTAAGAAAATTATTAAATTTGTCTACATTACAAAGAATTATTGGTAGATTTATTACCCTTAATTTAATATTATTTCTCTAAGAAAATCATTAAATTGAAGTAATAATTATTGGTCATATATAAAGGTTAAACATAGAAAAAATATTTATTACTCCTTGAAACCACAAATATGACAAGTATTTTGAAACAAATTATTTTCTCAAATGTAATAATTATTATGGAACGGAGGTAGTAGTTTTTATGAGTTTTGAATACAACGGTTCTTGGTGTTATCTTTCTGTAAAACTTAAATATGCCTTTTATCATTAAACTTAAAAATAGAAAATATGCCTTCTTAAAATTGAAAATTTTCCCCTTCTAAATGATGATTTATTCATAAATTGACCTAAAATAATATTTCATAAAACAAAAAATAGACACAAATAAATATAAATATGGACAAAATAAATATTACCAAAAAATATGCTCCTTCTATCCCATTTTATTTGCATGGTTTGACAAAACATACATATTAAGAATTTAATTAATAAATATTATTTTGTTTTTTTTTACTCTTAACTCATTAAGATATTAATAAAAGTATTTCATTTAATGAACAATCATAAAGTTTATTATGGAAAAATAATTGTTTAAATATATAAATTTAGAAATCTTATAAACATTTTTTGACATCCAAAAAAAGAATAACAAGCAAACAAAATGGTTATGAATTGTGACAAATAAAATAATAGCTTTGATACCTCTTATTTATTAAAAAATAAATTTAAAAAAGATAAAACTTAAAATTTTGATTACGTATTTATTTTAAAAATACTTTTATAAATTATATCCAATCAACTAATAAAATATAATTTTCTAATTGACTATCAGTAAGGCTATTTTAATATATTTTAATATTTTAATTTGTAGTAAGGTGAAAATAGGAAATACCATTATTTTCCCTATTTCCACATTTATATATAATAGATAGATTATATTATGAATTCTAATTAGGATTATACTTATTATATTAAAATCAATTCCTAATTGAGAAACTTTGTTCAATCTTAATTCAGAATTATAACATCATAACACTATTCTGGAAGCTTTATTCTATATATATATATATACTACTTCTTTTTTAGAACAAATCAAACTATAAATTTCATTTATACAGATATGAGATACAGATCAATATGTTTCTATACTTTTATATAGGAAGTCTAATAATAAATTGCTTATACAAAGAACCAAAAAATACAATCTTAATTTTGAAATATCTAGTCAAGTTGACAGATCATAATATTTGTGTCATAGACGATCGCTCGCTTTACTTGTAGTTTATTCATGGCCACTGCTCAACTCCGTGTTTTCCTATAAGTCCGATCTAAGCCTTCAAATTTCTTCTTTCTACTGGAAAGGAGATTTGCACTTCCTTGAGCATAACTATCCAAATAATAAAAGACACTAGACAAAATCACCATAATAGTGATAACAATGATTCAGAACTAGATTTAAGAACAAAATTCTAAGATATGAGCAACAACAAGTCCAAAATATGGGCGACAATAACTCAAATTTGAATATTTACAAAAAAAAATAAATAAATAAGGGAAATGGGTGACTACCGTGAGCACTTATCAGTGATTGCCCGTGGTAGTTATTCATAATATTTGTGTCATAGACGATCACTCGCTTTACTTGGTAATTATTCATGGTCACTGCTCAACTCCTTGTCTTCCTACAAGTCCGATCTAAGCCTTCAAATTTCTTCTTTCTACTGGAGAGGAGATTTGCACTTCCTTAAGCATAACTATCCAAATAACAAAAGACACTAGATAAAATCACCATAATGGTGATAACAATGATTCAGAATTAGATTTGAGAATAAAATTCTAAGATATGGACAACAATAAGTCCAAAATATGGGCGACAATAACTCAAATTTGAACATTTGCAAAAAAACAAATAAAAAAGTGAAATGAGCGGCTACCGGTGAGCGCTTATCAGTGACTGCCCGTAGGAGAGGAAAAGAGAGCTTTTTAGGAATTTAAGTTTTGGAGAAAGAGATTTACATTGTCTACTTTTGATATCAATAATTTGATTACTTTTGCTATCAAGAGTACACTTAAGAGTTCTTATCTTATTATTGTTGATTGTTTAGGCATTAATTTTAATTTTTTTGATTTTTCTTAATATAATATTACAAAAAGCTTTTTCAATTTAGCTATAAAGTTCTCGCTATTTAAGATTCTAATTTTATTAGGAGTGAGTATTTCTTATTTTCTAACCGGAAACTAAATCAAATCGATTCATTTTGATCCTATTTCAATAATTATTTAAAAATTCGGTTATCAATCGATTTAAATACATAAAAGGACATGACCATTGATTCCATTTTTGTTTTCACTCCCGAGGTAAGACAATAAAAATAAAGGCAGTGATCAAAAATGCAACAAATGACTAGCTAACGATGAGAAAAAACTAAAGCCAAGTTGTAAAAGGATTACCTGCATTCATAGCATATAGTAATTTTTTAATTCTAGCAAATTCTTTTAGTTTTTTTTTTCAAATCAATATCATGTAGTAATTTTTCAATATCAATCATAGTCTTTGTTTGCCATTTCAAAAAAAAAAATCATAGTCTTTGTTTGCCTTCCCTCCAAATATTGATAACGTGGCTGGTATTTTTGATATACGGGCCCACAGAATGCCATATCAGCACTAAGTCACCATTCCACTAACTAAAAGCAAATTAGTCCTTATTAATCATGAAACTAAAGCTTTTACATTCAGTTAACTTTACTACAAATATCTATTAGAGGATGAAATCATCAAGCACTGAGGTATCGGATGAGGTAGGACATCATCTTTATGCTTTGTTGACACATATTCCACCCAACATCTCTAGTTTTCCATGATTTCCATCAACATGTTTATGCGGGCTGAATACATAAATATATTCCTGAACTTTACAATTATAATTTTGAAGTACTCTAAATTTTACAGATTACTTATTGTGCACGGAAATTTATAAATTTTAGTAATATTACACACCTCTCAACACTAATATCAATAATTTTTAGTATTTTTGAGTTTTGTCAGTAAACTATCAACTTGATATTTAATTAGTATGACTTTTAGAATAATAATTTTCATAAATTTTAACTTTCTAATAAGTATTTAATTGATTTAATTTTACAAATTGAATTGTTCAATAATATAATTTTAAAAATTGAAATGTCTAATAGGTTTAGTTTTATAAGTTGAAGTGTCTAATAGGTCAGAGTCAAAGTTGAGAGTGCCATAAGGTTAAAGTAACAAAGTTCAAAGGTGAATTTATGTATTCGACCTATTTATGCTGAAAGTTTAGGGAAAAAAACTTGACTGGACTAGATCCACAGTCCCACTTATAGATCAAACCAATGAAATTAAGGATTTTTTTTAAAAAATTTTCAGATTTTATCCTTTTTTCTTCTAAGTATATGGTCAGAAAATATCATCTTTCAATAAAAGTCTTTAATTTCGTTGATTTGGTCCATAAATTAAGCCATGAATCCAGTCTAAATAAGTTTTTCCCGATAAATTAGATATTGAACAACGTGAACTTTCTTGACCGTAAAGTTTCACTTAACTTTTTACTAAGTTTTTTCACTTAACATTTTCAAGTTAAGTTCAAGTATTTTGGAGGCCTATTGGCTTGGATTAAATTATTTGAATAAGTTAAATTTTTTGTTATATGCTTTATTATAATAAAACTAACTAATTTCACTAATAAAAAATAAAAAATAAAAAAAGGAGAACTTTCTTAGAAATCAAATGTTTTCAATTAGCATTTGAATTCTTCTCTCTATAGCCGTGGCAGAAAACTCCATATGATAAATGGGGCCTATCATACCCTGAATTTTGAATCCTTGCATGTATGACTTCCATGGAATGGGTTTAGCCACCTACACCATGAGAAGCACTTCCCAAAATTTTTAATGTTCTTTTGCCTTTTGATACATTAGCCGCAATGGAGATGATAATTCCAATCTCTTCTGACACGAAAGTTGTTGTCATATTTTGAACCTCATCCATGGCCAAGCGGGATAACTGGTGTTGAGAAAAAAATTATTAAAATTTCTTTTTCCCCAATTTGATAGCAATGTAAAGCAACGGATATATTCAAAGGGTTTTGAAATACATTTTGTAGAAAAAATAAATTTTGGAAAGGAGGAATTTTAAAATTATAAACGGAACAAAGTATAACATAATACCAAATAAGGAGGGTCTGTTTTATTCATAGAATATATTTTTACTAGTACGAAAATTCATAATTCTTTCGTGATAACTTTCCTCAAGACATTTGTAAATTGATATATTCTCTTTTTAGCATGTTTTACTATCAAAGTATTATATTTATAAACTTGAATATGTGAGAGCTGCACGCAGGATCGTACTATTTTATATAATAAAATAAGTTTAAAAAAAAATTTTTAGTACAAGGACAAACACCTTTTGCTCTCCTCTATTTGCACTCAACCTAATGAATTTTTATTCATTAAAAAAAATATAATATTAGTCATACAATGTTTCTTATTTTTCTTAAATATTAATACAAAGCAATCATATCTAGAAATATTCCTTTTTTTTTTTTTTTTTTTTTTTTCTTAAATATAATACAAACGCAATTCATATCTAGAAATGATTCGCTTTTTTTTTTTTTTTTTTTTGAATAAACTTCAATTTTATCTTAAAGACTTTTTTTTTTTTTTTTTTTTGAATAACTTACAATTTTATTTAAAGAACTATTCTTAACCCTTTAGGGTAACTTAAGAATTCTTCTTGTTGTAGACTAGTTTGTTTATTGAACCGGAAAATTTGGGCCATAAGATTTAGAATCATTTTTCCCAATTTTGGTTGATTTCAATTTTTATTGGATTCGAAATTCAAAATATTTATATCTCATATTATACTTGCAATTGAATTGGTGACAACCAATGACATCCAAACGATAGAGAAAATACCAACGAAAATTTCACGATAAAATAATAAATAGAAAATTTTGAACTTTTTTAAATTTAATATTTTTTTTTTAATGCTGTCTCATTTATATAAATAATATTGAGACAAAAATCTTAAAAAAATAGATGAGCTCTATTATTTGAGGAGAAAGAAGAGGTTAGAATTGAGGCCCGACCACATTCGCACAAAGATATTTTATATGCTTTCGGAAGGGGCCAGAGAGAATCGTACCAGAATCTTTGCAAGTCATTAGAAATGGCAGCTCTGTTTTTGTCTGTCTAATTCTTCCGCACCACCACAACTTAAAAAAGAAAAAAAAAAGGTTCTTGCTTCTCACTTTGCAAAAGCTAAGGATCATAATTAATTAGTCTTATTGTGGTTTATATAATTTCCTTAAAAAAGAAAGCAAATTGAAAGGCTGGTTTTTCTCTGCTAAGTCACCACCACAAGTAGTGTTCCGGTGAATCAATCACATAAAGTTGATTATTACTAATTGTCAACCTAATACAATATTAATTTTTCCTATTGCCAACAACTTTATAGTACAATAATAGCAAAATAAAAATAGTTAATACATCTATAAAAATATTTCTAAAATATCATTTCAGTTCCCATCGTGTGCCTAGATGAGGGTTTTTTTTTGGTATTACATTATATTTTATAATATTGTAATTTGAGCAAACTTTAAATTTAAAATTATTAATTAATAAACTATAAGTCGGACAACCCATATAAGATATGTAATAATTGATTATTGAATGATGAGATGAGAGATAAAATTTAAATCTTTTGATCTCAGGACATTTACTCTTCGCCACTAGGCTAGACGATGATTTTGTATTTTTCATTGTCTACGAAATAAAGTGGATAAAAAATAGTTTCTATATCAACTCTAATACAAATCAAGTGAAAAATAGAGATTTAAGACAATTTCTTAAAATTCAAAGATGTTTACAGAAATATTTCAACTCTTTTCAATTTCTTCAATATGGGCACTAATTTAACTAAACCCACTAAATACAATCCCAAGAGCTAGAACTTGCACTAATAGTGACATTTTAACATTTTAATTTCAAACATTGACTCTAATGGGATCATCGGAATACAGTTTAACATTTCAATTTCCAACCGAAAAAGAAGAAGAGAAATAAAACTAATTAACAAGAAAAAAGAAGACCAAAACAGAAAAATAAATTCAAAGAAAGAGAAAAGGCATTTTAAGTGAAGGAGAAGAATGTTTTTCATCATTGTTGGAATTGGAATTACAAAGCTGTTGTCTTCTTCTTCTTTCTCTTGAACTTGAACTCACAATTGCAGGAAGCACCATCTCCATTGACGCTCCAACAAGATATCTTTGTGTAAGATTTTGACATGTATTGCAAAGAAAGCATCTAATATGCCTAAGAGCCAAAAAGTTAGCTCCATGAACCCATTTATCACATTTTCTACAAAGAAATGCATCATCTGCTTGGCAATATAAATAAGCCCTCGACCCACATATTTCACAACAAATCCTATCCTCTTCTTGGCTATGGCAGAAACCCACTTGGTTTCGATCATTTCTTTCTTCTATGCCTCTGCACATTTTTTCTTTCTGCTTTGAAGAAACTCTAGCTAGTTCCAATATGAGCAATTACAATGTATTGGAGATTGGAGATTGGAGGTTGGAGGGAGAAGAGGGTCAAGAAAGGCCTATTTATATAAAAAAAAATATAATACTAATGTTCACAATGTAAATTCCTGGAAACAGAATTCTGGACAGAAATGAACATATGAGAGGTGAGAGGTCACTAAAGGACAAATTAAGATGTCACTATTTTTCAATCTTATTTTAGATTAAATCTCGTATAGTACCCTTTATTTATTTGTTTATTATTTAGACTATTCACAAGTTTTTGTCATACTAAAATATGGAATTTGAATTTGTGGTTGAGAAAAATTTACCAGTATAAAGTTTTCTAAAAAAGAATTGAAAAAAAAAAAAAGAAAAAAGAAATGTGGGTTTTGATTAATTGTACCTAAAGAAGATTTGTGACTGAGTCCACAAAAAATATGACAAGGCAGAAGAGGATAAAAACATGATTAAGCTAGAAGCTTTTGTTAGATGCTTGGATTGAAAGAAGTATCATGACATGAACCATGATTTTTGCAGTTGAGTGGTCACAAAGTCAATTTGGGTTACTGAAGAAGCAAGAGGGAAAGAGGGTCTTGTCTTCTGGTTTCTATGGCTAAGAATTAAAGCTCTTTCTCTTGGTGGAACCCCACTATCACATAGCTTCTATTTGCATAGATGATATGCCAGCTACTAGCCTTCTTAGACCGTGTTTGTTTTGAATCAAAAAGATAGGGGAAAGAAAAGTTTGTTTAACTTGAGTGAAAATTGGAATTTTAATTTCTCATGAATAGTTTATAAATTATTATCTAAGTTTTCTTCATTCATAAGGTAAATAGTAAGAATGTGTTGGGTGATAGCTTTTTAAATAGCGTTTTGGTCAAAATACTAAATATTATTTTTTATAGTGTTCGGTGGTATAATATTTGAATTAATTTTTAGAGGTTAAAGTAGTATTTTATAAAAAGTCAACCCATATAATATTTAGCGTTTAGCGTTTTACGAAAAATTACTCAAACAGCTAACAACTAAATGCTGCTAAAACCGTTAATAACTACCACAGCTAATTTTGCTGAACATACAAATCTATCAAATTTGTCATTATTAAAAGCATTATAGCTGAATGTTATTCAAGTTCTGGTATGCATTAACCTAAATTGCATAAAAGGATAGGAAAACCATGTTATAAAAAGAAAGAAGAGAGAAAAATTTACCAATTTGAAGATTGTATAATTCATTGAATTCATTTTTGTCCTCTTTTTCTATCTACCAAACAGAGCACTAGAATTGATTTGACTCGATTTTCTTTTAGAAACATACATTTAGTGATGGGTTTTGCTAGTAAAGAAGCATAGTTCTTGGAGAGAGGAAGTACGTGGAGAGTTGGGAGTGGAATGGTTGTCCTTGTCCACATGTTTGTTGAGCGTTGATATGTTAGTCCACATGTATGGTTGAGACGTGAAAGCTTCTGAAGAAGTTGTTGTTGTTATTACTATTATATTATATCCGAAGTTTTGAGTTGGAGGCTATTAATTAAAGTTAGAAAATTTTTGAAAATAGATTCTCCTTGTGGACAAAAAAAGACTTCACTTTGTTTTGTTCAAAGGTTACGTCCGTATGGAGCAAGGAATACCGTTGGTTTGGTTTCCAATTAACATGGTGTAAATTTGAAGTTCTTTATAAAATATATTAATTATTTACTTTATATTTATTAAAAAAATTTACGAATAATCCAAATTTTCTATCGTCCTTTGTACTGAAAATAAAAAATTTGAGCTCTCTTTAGAGCCGAAGATTTTTGGCTCTTTAATTTTCAATTCCATTTCTGGATGTTGTCCTTGTATATAATGTACAAATTATCAATTAGAATTTATGACGTTGTTGCCCCTGTTAATGTATTTTCTTACGTCGCTTAACTATTCAACACGTGGATTGCCTCGTTCCACTCTTATTGCGATTTGTGTTGCTGGCGCTTTATATTTGCTTGTAGACAATAACCGAGTTTCTAGACCGACGTATTTAAGGTGTTCAAACCCAACGTCTCTCTCCGATAATAATTTATCCAGATTCGATATAAGTCCATCTATTAATAAATAAATTAATAAAAAGTATTTTTTTTCCAAAAAAAAATTACTCTTACCGTTCATTGAAAAAATGGAAAAATTTGAAAAAAATTTCCATTGTTATCATTTGATCTATGAATCAATATATAAATTAAATCTGCTAATCAGATATGGTCTGATTGGTCTTTTTATCTGTAGAAAGTGAGATGTAAAAAGTGAGAGTTACAAATTTTACCAGTCTCATTCTTTAGTGTTTGAGGTCCATCAATTTCAATTACTTGGATTAAATTCAGTGCAATATCATCATCATATACTTTGAGTTTCATATAAACTTATTATTTATTAATCTTAGAAAATGAACAAATTAAAATTAATATATTCCATCCGCCTTATAATTTTTGTCCTAATTTTCTTTTTCATTTGTTCCAAATTATTATCCTATTTTTTTAAAAAAATGAATAATATTTGAGTTATTATTTTAACTTTTTAATATCGAAAATATAATATTCCCTTCATTTCTAAATACTTGCCATTTAAATATTTCAAGTTCTTTAAGAAAATAATTCAATTTGTTTAAATTATAATAAATTATTGAGTGAATATACTATACTACTCTTAATTTATAATATCCAAACACCAAACTTAGTTTTTCATTAATTATATAAAAAGTCCATAGTGGTGGAGATATTTTGGGAACATAAAAATACAGTAATAAATAAAGAGAGCAAAATGAATTTTTGAGAAATTGAAGTAATCATTGTTGGCTATAAATAAATTGTAAAAAAAAAAAAAAAAAAAAAAAAAAAAAAAAGGAACATAAAAATACAGTAAATAAATAAAGAGAGCAAAATGAATTTGTTGAGAAATTGAAGTATCATTGTTGGCTAATATAATTTGTAAAAAAAAAAAAATAAAAAAAAAAAAAGAAAACTTATTAAATCCACAATGTAACAACTTTTGGAAAGAAGAGAGAAGCTAATCAAGAAAAAAAAAAAAAAAAAAAAAAAAAAAAAGAAAACTTATTAAATCCACGAATGTAACAACTATTTGAGAAGAGAGGAGTAATCAAGTTTGACTATTTTTTATTAATTAAATCTTCATATAAGCAAAATTAAGATATCAACTTTTAATTTTTCAAAAAAACTCTATTTTAATCAATATTTGATTATAATTTTATTAATTCAAAGAATATAGATAATTTATTTTTCATGCATATTAACATAAGAGCATATTATAAAAAACAAAGCAAAAATTATAGTTTAACTATATTAACTAAATTTCTTAATCTATTTGCAAGTGAATTAGGGCAAAAATTATGAAACAGGAGTACAAATTATATACTACAAAATATATTTAAAATTATTTAAAATTTTAGATGCTTAATTGATTAAACTTTCAAATTATTCACATTTATAATAATTGATTAAAATTGTCAATGATCATTATAGCCCAAATGTCTAAAGTGATCATAGGTTCAAATCCTCCCTCTTCAATTTTTGTAATTATAACGCAATTTCATATATTTTATAAAACTATAGTTTGCTTTAATTGCAACATTGTACAATATTTGTGTATTTTTGTCATGGTGCCAGAATGTTGGAGCCTTTGGCACTCGTGTGGCGTCTGGATTTAGCTCATAACCTATGTCAGCCATGCATATTCGAAGGGTCTTTGCATCCTTTCTGACTGTAGGACTCATCTTGCAATACATATATATAAGGATCTTGCACAACCGTATATAGGCTCAATGCCTTTGAGCATCCCAGGTAGCATAGTCTTGCTTATACATAAACCTTCACTTCATGAGAGATGCGCACTATAGGCCCTCGAGCCTATAGTGTCCATAGAGCTCCTTCTCTATGGAAACATCAGTCCCTCTTGATAGAACATGATGCTTGCATCCTAGCTCATCAGGGCTCGATCCCGCATACCGGCTCCAGGGCGGTGGAGAGCATTACGCTGGGTCTCCCCTCTTATATTCTCAGTCCATATACCATCCAATATGCTATTCTCATCTCCAATAGCCTTATTTCATCCATAAGGTTGCCATGGTGTGGCACCATAGGCAGGATATTGAACTCACACCCCCTACAATTCTGATGCGTTTGAGAAAAAAAAAATCGATTAAAATTGTTTTAAATAAAGGTGTTCCACATCAATGTGAATTGTTTTAAATTAATATTTTATTAATAATTTTATATATTTTTTTAAGGAAAATTCAAAGTTTCGTTATTTAAATCGTCATCTCTACTTTTATATAAGTGGTGATTTGGTGAATCCCAACCTTTCATTTAATGCCACCATTTGTGATTATAAGATTGCACAGCACAGGCACACGCGTCACAGGGACAGGTCGTTAGCTGACCGCCCTCAAACAGCAAAACCTACGTGTCTTCTGCTTAGAGCAACCCCGCCATACTTTCTTTCTAATCCAAAGCCGGCCATGGAGATAAAAAGTCAATGTTTTACTTTTACTCAAGGACTTAATTGCATCGAAATCCCTTATTTGTTATGAAATTTGAAAAAGATCCTTCAACTATTCAACCTTTTCAATTTCTTCCAAAGTGTCTTATTTATTTCCCTTCTATATTGTGTAGCATGAGGGATTCAAATTTTAACGTATGCTATTAGAAAATTTCACCTGTTCCAAGCGTACAATTTTAAAGTTTTTGTGCTGAACTTTGATTATTTTATAATCTTTAATTCATAAAGAGATAGACAAATTGGTATTCCACTTTTTGAATTAGATAGACTAGCCATATAGTACTAAATTTTAAAATTTAGTCATAGAAGAGTTGTGTTTTCTCTAAATTATTGATTTTCCTGTCAACAAAATTTGAACAATAATCATATGGAGCATTATGCTTTGATTTGGATTTATCATCTAAATTACGTTTTAGTACCTCAAGTCCAAAAGTTTTATTCAAATATATCCAAAGTTTTAGTAGATCTTTCGTTATTCCTTCAACGAATGTAAGATCGACGTCTAACAAGTGCTATGACCACCAATGTTGATAGAATTCTTTTATTGATTTTATAACCTTTCCACGTCAGATTTACAAATATAATTTATTGCCTCTTTTTTATTTTTATTAACAATAGGCATTCTCAGCTAATCCGGTTAAAATTAAATCTTTCTTATCTCATATTATTCCAAGAAGAATATTAAGAGAGAAAATACGATTAGCGCGAATACGAATATAATCCCTTTAATAATCGTACTAAATATTTAAATATGAAAATTAATTTATTTAATTAAATGGATTAATATATGAATAAAAAAATTTAGTTAAATTTAATTAAAATAGGTTGCATACGAATCAGAAACACGATACATAATTTATATAACTCCTATAACTCTTTTAATATATATATTATAAATGAATTATATTTTTATTTTTAAACAAACCCGTTAACCGGCTGAAACTTTAATATATTCATTTAAATTCACGTCAAGATAATTAATTTATAATAGGAAGTCATTTACACATAATTTTAATTTATTTAATTTTCATATCAGAGGAGCCGTGTTTCCTTCTCATCGCTTGTTTTGAACACCCCACATCACATATATGAGGAATCAGAACACGCGTAGTGACATCAAAATCTATCACTTCATTGTTGATTACTCGAAGATGTAACATGTGTCCAGAAATCCTAGAACGACGAAGTAGTGACGTCAAAATATATCACGCCTCGTATGAGATGACTCGGTAATCTCAAGTCCAACGTGATTTAACATACACATAGAGAAGGACAAAACTTATTCAATCATCTACAGACAACTACTGCATGAGAATTTATAAACACAAAATGATGTTCATTGTACCTATTCCTTTTAACAATCATCTACACGTTGCCTAACTGTCTAACACACTTTACTACGTGATTGGCATCAACTACTTTTATCAAGAGAAGCATTAGTGGACATTAAAATAGTCTTATGGGCTACCTAACAAGAATTATTATTTCGTTCAATAATACTTATCAAATTAATAAAAATTATAATAATAAACATAATTTAAATCGGAAAAATACAGAGAAAATGCATTTTATTGGGAGCACAGAAAGAAATTACGACTTCTAATTATAGAGAAAAAAAATAAAAATCCAAAGACTATCATTCCCCTTAGTCTCATAATTCTGATAAAGGTTTTTTATCCATAAAAGATTGATTAGGAGTATGTATTTTAGGAACAATGTATTTATGTAATAATTAGTCCCTACTTAAATATAGCCTAATGTATTATAATACCCAAATTTTATAAGTCTTTATTCTATTTGACATTTTTATCAATTTTTTTATTCAAGTTTTGACTTTTTATAAGGATAGCACTCTCAATTGCGATCAGGGATGTAATTACAAAACAGAAAAATAAATTTATTCTTTTTTAAATATAGTATCTTATTGTTGAATAAATAGAAAAAATAATTAATAAAAATAAAACTTCAAATGTCATTTGAATATTAATTTATATTCACATTTAGTCGGGAACGCATTTATAAATTTAAAAATATAATATTTGAAACGTGCAATTAAAATAATTAAAATAATTATTAATTTTTTGTTAAATGAAAAATAATGTAGCTATATTTATCAATCCAAAAAATAATGAGAATTAAGATTTTTTTTTTACTATTAACATATAGATAATATGAAAATAAAATACCTAATTGAAAAAATTTTTTATCAATTAAATTTTTATGCTATATTTTGAATTTTTTAGTAAGTAACAAAAATTTATTATTAAATTATTAATTAGTATATTTATTTTAAAAATTATAGATTTTATTTGTGCAACAATTAGGTAAACTAATGGAATTTTTTTTTTAAAATTATCTTTTAAAATTTATATTAATGACAATCTAAAAATGGATAGAAACATTTTTTTATTTGCAATTTCATCCTCAATTGCAATTGAAAGTACTATTACTATAGAAGGCTAAACTGGACTAAAATTGACAAAAAAAAAAAAAAAAAAAATATTCTATTAGAAGGCTTAAACTGGACTAAAATTGACAAAAAAAAAAAAAAAAAAAAAAAAAAAAAAAGAATGAATTTACAAAGACCTCTAAAATCTGGGATATCTTGATATATTAGATCTTTATATATCTATTTTAATGCTAAAACAAAGAAAAAGTGTTCCACATTCTCAGAAACAACTGATCTTTTTTATTTCTTTTAAAGAATTTTTAGGTTCTAAATTCCTTTCATAATAACTAATTAACTTTTTTTTAAAATATAATGTATTAGCATTTAATTAAAAACTTAAAATCAATACAAATAGTACAGGGACAACAAAACACTTTTCCTAAATATCAAACACAGAATAAAACTACTACAATTAAAATAATTAGTATTCATTGATTTAATAAGAAATTCTAATGAAAATTAAAATGTGAACTTGAAAAATTGATAGATTTTCAAAGTAGTTGGCGAAACAAACTCCTTAAATCTTTTTTACATTGCCTAATTATCTATGAACTAGTTACTTATTACGAATATAAAGAATTTGAACCATTAAATCCAATGGAGTAACATGCCACACTACCGCACTTTTGCTTATTATTATTTTCTATTTGTTTTTTACAAAATGGCATAAAGATTAATAGGTGACCAAAAAAATTATTACATAATAACAAAAACAAAAATATAAAAGCTATAAAGATGGATTTAGCTAGAGAATCATAATATTTACATAAATCAACAACATATCATGACCAATTTATTCGGTAAGCATGGTTAAAAAAACTATGTTTAAAATTATAAATTAATAATATTAGTAATAGTTCATTTAATTTTTTTTTTATTATTTATCCTTTATTTTTTTCTTTCACGTGGAAATAAATTAATATCCAACTTAATATTATAAATAAATAAATAAATATAAAAATGATCAAATAATGAGTAAGAACAGCGTGCAACACACTTTATAGAAAAACTAGTCATTTTAAAGGGACTTAAACTATAAAAATATTCTGAATTTTTGCAGAATTACTTTGTTTTGACTTTTGTATCTTGATCATCTCAATTTTGAAACTTAAATATATTAACACATTAAATTCAAAATTAACCTACGATTTTGAATAAAATATTATATTAATGGAATTCATGGGTTATCTTGGGTCAACTTACCCAGGACTAAAACGCAGCGTAACAACAGTGTTTTTGGGATGGATCTCTCTCCCTTCCTCACTATGTCATATATTTTTCCTGAACTCTTACCCCGAGAAATATTAGTTTTCTGTTTTTAGGGGTAAAAACAAGAGAAAAAAAAAAAAAAAAAAAAAAAAAAAAAAAAAACTATATCTTGATTTGATTTGCAATTTGCTTAGTAACTGTTTTCTTGACTTTGATAGAGCTCAGAAGCTTCCTTCCAAGTTTGTCATTGTAAGAAGCACTCAAGATGATGAAGCCAATGAAACTCATACAATTGGATTGTTTCAAGAAGAGAATTGGGCTGATGCTTGTTTTATTTAGTGCATTAGGGTCGTGGAAGAAGGAACCGAGGACAGTGTCGTGGTCATATCCGTAGTGGGAAGTCTCGTAACCATGACAGACTAAGGCAGGTACTTTCATGGAACGGATAATGACGTGGGCAAAGTGAGCGTAACCATGGTCAAAGCAATATTAGTAGGCAGAAATATGATGAAAATAGTGGGCATCGGTTTTGAAGCAAGTATTCCTAAATGACCAAAACTCTATGTTTAGTTCCTTGGATTAAGTTAATTCAAGGATAATCAATAGATCACATTAATATAATATTTTATTTAAAATTTTCGGTCATTTTTAAATTTAGGGTGTCAATATATTTAAATTTTAAATCTGGAGTGTTCAAAGTACAAAAGTTAAAATAGAGTAATTTTAAAACTGAGTCACAAAATTTAGAGTAATTTTATAATTTAAGCCTTTTTAAAAAACAGTAATACATCATTGTGCTTTATATAATATTGGAATACTTACAAAATTGTATATTATAAAATTTATGTTAAAGATATTGAGGGTCTGTCTGGCAAAATTAATTGTTTTGGTAGCTATGATTTGTTTTAGTAATGTTTAGTTGTTAACTATTTGAGTAACTTTTAACATTTTATGAAAAAGTTAAACGTCATGTGAGTTAACTTTTCACAAAATGTTATCTTAACCTCTAAAAATTAATTCGAACATTATGTTACCGAACACTATAAAAAATAATATTTATCAAAAGATACTTAAAAAGATAGTGCCTGGCACGGCATTAAAGTATCGCACTTGATGAAAATGTATCTATTAATTAAAAATGTGTAAAATTACATTAGTACGCCCAATTTTACAGTTATAAATACAAGAAGAAATGAAAGGAAGGAAGGTGGACCATTACGGCCATGCTAAGCCTGAAACCCCGCAAATTAAAATATTTAATAAATATAATGTTATTACTTATTGAAAAGTTTAGTCCATCAATCTAAAAATAAAGGATTCCACTGCATTTTTCTTGTAAAACCTAGGTGTTAATTTATATATTCAACCATCATTAATCATTTTCAATAATTTCCTATTCAAGATATGCAGAAAATTGATAAGTGTTGCACAACAAAGTATAGTTTAGTGGTAAGTGTATATACGGCTTGGTAATAGATCCAAGTGGAATCTCTCTTCTCCCAATACTCAAAAAAAGAAATTGATAGGTGCTTCATTTTTTTGTTAGTTTACTAGGCTATTTAATTAGTTATATAATGACTTTGCCAAGGGTCAATTAATAATCTTCCCTTGTTTTCTAATTTGTTAGTAGATGGCCCACTTATTTCAAGAGATATGGGTTTTCTTGGTGCACCATTCTATATTGATATGTAAATAATTTATCCTCAACACAGATGGTTCAGTTGTGGGACAGATAGGGACGTGTTCTGTACCCAATGCAGAACTTTGAGCGATCCTGGAAGGCTCGCACATGGCCAAGAATCTGGAGATCTCGCATTTGGAGGTAGAGTGTGACAACAAAGTGGTGGTTTACTTTATTAATGGGCTAGTTCAAGCAGAAGGAGCTACACATCAATTGGTCATTGCCATTAGAAGCTTGATTCAGTCAGATTGTAAGATTAGGTGCGCAATGTGAAGCATATCTACAGGGAAGCCAACTACAGTGTTGATTTTGTGGCGTCCCAGTCCTAGCAAGATATTATTCGCTTTGGGCGGAACTAATTCAATAGCTCAAAAAGCCTCTTGCTAGTCTGAGACTTGTCATTCTTATACACATTACTTTCACCTTGTACTTAGCCGATGTGAAATTCGCATAGAGTGTCACATATTTTCTTAGCAAAATTGCAGCTGATTAGGATCTTGGTACTCACTTCTTAAGGGACCCTCCTGCAGGTTTCTCATCATGGCCGTTACATGATTGCCACGGGGGTGATGCATCCAAGGCTCTGTTGTTAGCTCTTTGAGCTTTTGCTCTCTTTTTAGCACCAAATATATATTCAATCCTTTTTAACAAGTATCATAATGCATGAATACTTTTTGTTATACTAGTCTTTTTTTTATGTTTTATGTTGAACGTTGACTATGCTTGTTATATTATTATTTATTATACTCTTTTAAATTTTTTATCCATATAATACTAAAATATAAGTTTTTATTTAGATTAAAATAAATACAATTGATTAATTATATTAGATTTTATTGTACAAGCTACTTGTAATATTACTGTTTATGTACTTAATTCTAGATTTATATAATAAAGTGTTCTGAAAATAACATTCAACTTAATCCCTAAACCTAATCCTTCAGTCCTTAATTTATAAATGCAAATTCTTAAAACTCTGATAAGTGCCCAAAAAGAAAATCAAGTTATCGTTCAATCTCCAAATCAATATTTATATACAAATATAATAAATAATAATAATAAATTTTTTTTTGCTGATCTGAATTGATAATGGTAATCATTTTGGCTATAGTGACAATATTACTTACCCAGTATATTAAAGAAAGGAATATATGAATATACACATAAATTCTTAAAACCAAAAAGTGACGCAAGACAAAATATATAGTTTTAGTTTTTTTTTTCAGTTTCATAAACATTATTATTTAAATTTGTCTCTATTTAAATAATATTCATACTAAAGTAATAATATTATAATTAAATTAATTTTAATATGATAGGACGACATTAAAAGGCAAGCGTATTTAATTAAAAAATTATAAATGATAAAATGAAAATTTATTTTTAATTATTAGATTAAACTTCAATTAGTATCTATGATTTCTTAAAGGATTTTAACGCTCCATTCATTTTTACATATTCAAAAGAGGAATAACATAACAAATAAACACACGTAATTACGTTAAGTAACTTTCACAATTTTAAAATATTTAATTAAATAATTTTTTTAGATAATTTAAAATAAATAAATATTTATTAAAATTGAGATAAAATTTTAAAATATTCATTAGGTGAAAAACAAATATTAAAATTTCTTATCTGTGTGCATGTGTGTGCCAATTCAAAAGTTAAAAGTATAGAAAAAAATTAACAAAAAAGAAATTGGAAATTAAAAAACTTGAAAGTCATAATTATTTTTTTATAAATTACTCAAATATTATGTGTGTATAGTATTTAAAAATTTAAAATATACAATTTTTAAAAACCTAGAAAAAATCTCTAAGCAAAAAATTGAAAGTTTTATAATTATTTATTTATATATTAATTATTAAAATATTATATATGTATATATTAAATTAAAAATTTTTGATTGGGCATAAGATATTTTAGGATATCTTGAAATTTATTAAAATATTTTAAAAATATTATTTCTCCCGGAAATCCTATTATTTCTGCGATTTGGTTTGATTGAATTTTAAGATACATAGATAAATAGATATAAAAAGAAAAATTTTAAAAAGTGATATTAAATTATATATATATAATATAATAAATGTGTGAAATAATTTTTTATATATTTTTATATTTTTACATTTTAAAGTTGATTTTTGAATTAGGATAATAATAATAATTGAAAATTCGATGAGGATAATATGTTACAATAATAATATTAAAATAATATAATAAAAAGTTTTAAATTAATTAAAAAAATTATTAAAAAAAACTCAATAATAATTTGATATCTTAATTTATCGATTATTAAAAACTAAAGTTACTTAATAAACTCAAATTATTATTAATTATCCAAATGGATGTTTTAAGATTTCTAAAATTTCACTACGATTATTATAGATAATCTCATTATTTCCCTCTCATTTCCACTTTTATATATAGTTAGGGGTACAATTTGGACGGTATGAAATGGAATCACTCTCATTCTAATTCCGTTCCAAAATATTTTGATTATATTTCATTCCATTCCAAATATTTTTTGGTTTAAAATTTATTCCATAATATTTCATTGAAATTTGGCTTTAAATTCTATAGTTCCAAATTTTTTAACCAAATACAATTCTAACATGTTATAATATTTTTTTTAAATTTAACAAGGAATAATCACCATTTTTTTATATATACATATTAAAAGACATAATTAAATTTTAAAAATAATAAATTAATATCACATATAACTAAAAAATTAAAATATTTAGTCTTATATGTTTATAGACAGTAGGTATACTTTACCCTTAATATTTAATAATGCAATTCATATAATTAACAGCTTAATAATTAATAATTATTATATTATTATAAAATCAACAAAAGATAATATCATTCATATTAGGATGTATCAATATATGTAGTCACCAAATCCATTAAAAAGTGCTAAATTCATAATATATATACATAAGCTTTTGTTCGTTTTCGGAAAATAACTTACCTTTGAAAAGCATTTTTCAAACGACTTATTTTTCCGTTGTTTGGTTGCAATATTGAAAATTAGTTAAAAATATTAAAATTTTTAACTTATAAAACCATAATAATAATAATAATAATAAAAATATAATAATAATAATATAAATTTTGTATTTTTAAATTTTTATTGTTAAATATGAGAATAATGCAAAAAAAATGATAAATTATGAAAGACGCTGGTGGCCAGTGTTCGTGGCTGGTGGTGAATAGTGATTGGTGGTGACTACCAATGATTAATAAATTAAAAAAAATATATGGATTTTTAGGGTTATAATAAGTTTATCAAAGTCCGAAAAATGTTTTATGCTCTTGAAAATAGGAAGTCATTTTCCTTAAAAATGACTTATGTTCTTTGACCAAAAAAATATTTTCCATTGACTTATTTTCGTGAACACCTTAAATCAATAAAAAATTGTGAAAAATATTTTCTTACAAGTTATTTTACAGAAACAAACGTAGCCTAAATATGCTAAAATATTTCAAACCATATAATCTAATAAGAAGCAAGACATTATGACTTAAAAGTGTAATTTTTAACCCAAAACAAATATGAGTGTTCGAGCACATAGAATATATTATTCATTCTGTTCTTTTTATGTAAGAACAACTAATTTTTCACCAAGATTAAGAAAGTCGTTTAACCAATTTTTTTGTCATATTTTCCTAATTTACCCCTAATATCTCATTTATTTCTCCTCTAATATCAATGCATGCTTTCAATTATGTTTCAATCTTCAATGAGGCTTTAAATGCTTTGTTGGAATGAAAATTTATGCTTTAAATTATGCTCTAAGTTGTAGAGGGAAATTCGTTTTTTGATCCTTTATTTAGGAAAGTTGTGTGGAAATATGAAAATTTATGCTCATTTAATCTTTCAACTGCCTTTGATTATTGAAGATATACTTTAAATATCGCGCAATTTTTCAAATATTCGAGCGAAATCTGTAGGGATTCTTTTCATCGTGATCAACATAAAAATTTTGTGGCATTTTTTATTCAAACTTTAGTTTAATCAGTGCTCAAATCATCCATATGAGCACATTTGTTTTTCAAAGAAAATTGATGTAAAAAATCAATTCTCCAAAATTTCTTCACATTAAATGCTCATTTATACATTTATTTGTCACTATCTTGAGAATCTCTCACAGTCAAAGCTTCACAAAGAACTAAAACAAGGGTAAAATAGACTTTTTGACATAAATAGTTTTCAAAATTATAAAATTAGGCAAAATTTTCTATATAAAAAGAACACCCAAAAAAGAAACTTTTGTTATATAAAAAAAAAAAAACGAAGGGAGTAATTACTAATTAGGGTTAAAATAATCTATTCAACTGCGTAGTTTTACAATTAAAGAGAAGTTTCTTAAAAAATATGAAGAATTAAAGATATTTTATTCTAATGTTTAATTTAATATTTTATTTTAAATATATAATTATAATTTTTTTGACTGGAATATAATTATAAAACAAAAAATAATAAAATAAAAATTTGGTATATGGATTGGAATATGAAATTTTAGTTTTAGTTTTTATTCCATATTTCATATACCAATATTTTTAAAAAATGCATTCAATTTTAAATTCCGAATTGCAAATTAACATTTGGTTTGAAATTTCGATTTGGATAGGAATGTTCCGATCCAAGTGACACCCCTATATATACTATAGAATTATAGATTATGAAGGGTCAAATGCATAAATATACCTCTCTACTTTACCAAAAAAACATTGTGGCACCCTGAACTTTGCGATTGACCTATTATATCCCTAAAGTTATGAATTTTGTTAATATTGTATCTCTCTATACTACTAATAATATTTTTTTAATGCTTTTGGTATTTATGTGTAATGTATTCACTAAATGTGTCTAGTATAATTTTTGGAACAATGAACAACTCTCTAACAAGTGTTTAATTGACATAATTTTAGAAAACTTGAGTATTTAATAAAAAATTTTTGCAAGTTGAAGTATTTAATTGATACAGTTTTATAAATTAAAGTATTCAAAACCATTAGCTACTGGTGTAACAAATATTCTTTGAAAACAAATTTCCCTTGCCAACCATTGAAATAAAAAGTAAAAAACAAAAAAGCAAAACCATTAGCTACTGGTGTAACAAATATTCTTTGAAAACAAATTTCCCTTGCCAACCATTGAAATAAAAAGTAAAAAACAAAAAAGCAAAACCATTAGCTACTGGTGTAACAAATATTCTTTGAAAACAAATTTCCCTTGCCAACCATTGAAATAAAAAGTAAAAAACAAAAAAGCAAAACCATTAGCTACTGGTGTAACAAATATTCTTTGAAAACAAATTTCCCTTGCCAACCATTGAAATAAAAAGTAAAAAACAAAAAAGAAAAAATTACAGTAAGATTCTTGTGGTTTGCGAAATATAATTCATCTATCTCTGTCTTTTAGAAAATAAACTAAAATATCTTTATAGTTTACTTCTATTGGATTATGATGTCCTTACGTCTAATTTTTGCACATTTTTCGTTAAGTACCTTATGAAATGATGGAAATAGCCTTTTGTTTTTAAAAGAGAAATTAGTTGTATTTTTCAAACCATAGAGACTGCACTGTAAATTTTTTTGTATAATATTTTAGTATCTCTCTTTTGACTTTTATGTTTTCTTATTGAGTAAATAGAAAAGATGCAAAAATTGAACAGAAGGATCTAATAGTGCAACGGAAGCATAATACAGTGACAAATTAATATATTAAAAAAAAATGAACTAATTGTATTTTACAAACCATAGGGATCGTATTATAATTTTTTCAAAAATAATAAAGTACGGCTTCAATCCATCGAGTCTACGGGCGGATTGAAGATTGAGAGTAAAAAAACAAAAAAAATTGTAAGTTGGATTATTATTTTTTAATTAAAATAACATAAAACTTATATTATAATATGATAAGACTATTATTGATACAATTATTATACTATCTATATAATTATTGATGTAATAATAAATATTAAAAAATGTAAATAATAATAATATCTATAATATATATAATTATAACAATTATTAATATATTATTTATAACTAGTTGAAAACAATTACTAACATTAATATTAACATTTTTATAAAACAATTATCGGTTAGTCCAGTGGGACTAGGCGCCAAATCTCTTAAGTAATATTTAGAGTTAAAAAAAAACTAAATCATATTCCAAGGTTAGCAAAAATCAAAATTCAAACAAAATCATTGCAGGAATAAAATCTAAAAATTAAAAAGAAACAACAAATATAACTTAAAATTGCGTGAGTTAACCTAGATTGTCTTTCAAGAAAACAAAATGCAATTTTAAAGCTAATTAAATAATAAAATTAAAAACAATCTTAAACAATCTAATCAAGTTTGTTTATGTTAGAGAATTAAAACCAAAAACTTTAAAAGAAATCACAACAAAAGCATCAGGAGATCAATTACCAATAATAAGTTTGTTAAGTATCAAATGTAAAAACATTTTAAGGGTATGTACTTCACTTACTAGTTTTCATGATTGGTTGATACATATGCCCATGCTTGAGGCTTATTAGTATATTATTCGTTAACCGCGCTTTGCGCGCGTAATATATGTATATTGTTTGAGTAATTATTGTTTTCAAAAATCTTTTAATTTACAATATTAAATTTCAGAAGATAATTAATTCTTAAACTCTCACATTATGCATAAATAAGTATAAAAATTATAATATAATCTAAAAAATTATGTACCTTAATTTTTTTTGAAAAAATAAAAAAAAAATGAATAATAGATTTTGTATAAAATACTCATTCTGTAATAAAATAAAATACATAAAAGAAAAAAGAATTCAAAATTTGAGATATAGATGTAGATAATATCGATAACTTTTTCAAATAGTTCAGTAATTTTTAAAAGAAAAGTATTAGATATAATTTTATAATATTTTAGATAATGAAATTAAATTTTAAATGATAAGATCAATATATTAAATATAAGTAATTGAGGTATCTAAAATTTTTAATATATTAAATGTTATTTTTCATTTAAATAAAAAAACAATCCTAGATTTCTTTTCATAAAAATAAATCTTTATTTATTTTAAATTTTTTTCCCGTTCTTCCAACCCTTTGATGTTGCCTTTTACATGACCGATTCTACCTATAGGAATTATTAGTTATTTGAAAGGAAAGAATTGAATATGTTTTTAAAAAGATATAAACAGCATTAATTATGGTTTACACACACATATATATGTAAATTGTGTTGCTAATTACATTTTTAGCGCCAATATCTTTCCCTCTCTCGTCTGGTTCCAACTTAGCTTGTTGGACTGATCTCCATTCCAGTACACAATCTGGAAACAAATCAGACACTCCTTGTAATGAAGTGAATCTTTTTCAAGGTGTCCTCTCTTCACTTTCATTTGTCCAGAAAAAAAATAATATTTTTATGCATTACAGAAATTCATTCTTTAATTATAGAAATATAAAGTAAATTCAAGTTCAATGGCCTAGCCTTTAGGAGTACTATAGAAAAATAGAACAGTATTTAAGTTTACTTGCATAGACTTTGGGAACTCTAGCATAAATAATTGAACTTAGCCAATTGACCAACAAAACTTTTTTTATCTCTCAAAAGAAATATTATTTCAAGCAAGACACATCAAAGGGTAAAAGGATGTCTAACCACTAAAAGATTTTCGCATGCATTCTACTTAAGGTCAAAGTTAAACCTATCATGGATAAATATAGAAAGGAGAAAATCAATTGATTGTACAGGCTAAGCACATTTAGAGAACAAAGAAACCAAACCAGCTAGATAGGGCTTAACTACATTCTCCATGGTGTTGTAACGGAAAAAGAAAAGACAAATCATGCAGGTACAAAGTAGTTTCCCTTAGAAGTTGAAACAGTAAGGTAAAATTCATGAGGTGTCTAGAAAATGAAAGGTAATATCAGTTATAATTGAAAATCTTATAATTTCACTCATTTCAAATCTTATGTCCAATTGGATAAGTATTTCAGAATCACCTAAATGGCCAGAAAAACAGCCATACACATGCAATTCCCTATTAAGCATAAAATTCCGTGGTGCCAACTTTCAAGTCCGAAGTTTATAAAGCTAGACAAAAACCATCCATCGGGCTCTTGTTGACCCTTGGCACTTATTTCACTTGCTGCAAAGTTTGCTTCACTGAATCCGATAATGACTGGACCATGGAACAGAACCATCAATACAGCGCCAGAAACACAGATGAGGGTACTTACAATCTTTGCTTGACCTTCAGTTTTAAACAAATTCATTCTTTCTCTACTGCAAGAAGTACAAGTAGGAAACTGAACACAACAACAAAATCACATACAAAATTCACAGATAAGGAGACTGTTTTGAACTTCTGTTCTGAACTTACCCCATCATCACAGCTAAAAGAAATGTAAAGACTAGAATTGAAGGCTGTATAGCAACAACATAATTTGAATTTGTATAACAAAGGCCAAGAAGAAATAGTAGCTGGTTCCCAAATATTCTATGAGACAACAAAACCAAATAGATTGAGTAATGGGAAGTTGTATCAGCATAGAGTATATTAATTTATTTTTGCAAATTAAACTATCAAATTAAAATTGAAATATACAGATAAATATAAAAATAACTTTTAATTTTAATATATGTAAAATGTAGAGGGCAACATGGAGTCTCTAATTTATAGTACCTTTACCACATCCCTGACATTGGGTCTATTATTTCCACAGGTTCCCAAAACAGCATTCCCGAATGCTTGATACTGTTCAAGGATCTATTCATCAATCAAAGAGTAAGATAATGTCAATAGCAGATAAAAAAACTCAAAGTATATTCAAGTGGAAAGCATATCAGTTATCAAACCTGACGACGGTAAGACCACTCTTTGGTTCAAAGTAAATGGCAGAATCAAAATCATAAAATATTTTTATCAATTAATTATCATCAACAGCAATAAAACAGAGGAAGGGATTTATAAAATTCAAAGAAAATGACTCAAAAGATTTTTTGCAGTTATTTTGTAGAAATAAAATCACAAACCTTCAGAAACACTACGAAAAAATTAAATAAAAAACAAAAATGATAAGAACAAAGAATAATTACCTTTGCAACTATGCTTGCTCTACTAACAATTGAATAAAGAATATCAGCCTTATTTGCAATAACAAATTTGATGGAATGAAATCTTTCAAATAGCTTTATTCTATACTTCTCAAGTTTAGAGATGAGTCTACTCTATCCTACTGAAATGACCAAAAAAATATTCAAATGGTAAAAAGTCACCTAATTCTCCTCCCGCGATGATATTAGTCATATTATAAAGAATTTGTTATATGTTTTATAGCAATCAAGATGTAGGCACCCCTTTCTCAACCTGCAACATGACCACATTATAAGTTGTCTAAATAATTTTTTTTTTAAACTTTTATAACAGAAACGCTATAAGCATGAAACAATGGTAATTACCAAAATACAAATAAAAGATTCAGGGCAAAAGATATAAAAGTTTTAATACTAAAAGAAAAGGGTAAGAATATTTCTACTTATTTTTGTATCAATAATTTATCATGTTTTTTTTTTGAAAGTCTAATTTATCAGGTTAGTTCTTAATAGTTTCTTGATGATAGAAGCAATAGTTGATATCTTTCTTTTGTGTGTGAGTGGTTGTCTGGCAACTGGCGAGGCTATGATGATATATTCTTTGAGCCTGAAAAGTTGGACTTGAGGAGAAATACTCAATTTCTCAGCGAGGCAACCTTTTGTTGTTGCAGCACTGATGTTGTGGTGTTTCTGTCCTGTCCAATTTGAAGGCATATCTGATTTGAGCCTTCTCTTTCTCTAGATTTCTCTGTTTCTATTTGGGCCTCCATCCTCTCCAATCTCTCACCCTTCATTTTCTTCGATTTTGTTCTATTATTTTTGTTCTAAAATGAAGAATTGGCAATTGCTTTTGCATGAAATATGTTTACCTTAAGATTTCTATGTGAATGGTTTAAGTACGAGGCTTTGCTCTCAGTGAGAGGCGGTTGTTTAAGAGTGGTTGACTCGGTGCTCTCTGATAGCTAGTGGAGCCGGTGACTACTGATTACGTTTCTTATGTTGGCGAACTTTGGGTGGGTGACTCGTGAGCTTCTGATTTTGAGCTATTTCATGATGTTCAATCTTCTGCTTGAAAAAGGCGAATCGGAGCCTCCCTTGTTTCTCATGTTGGCAACAACCCTTAATACCAATATATTTGCTTTCTTTCTTGTGGGTGTGAGTGGCTGTCTGGCGAACTTTGGGTGGGTGTCTTGTGAGCTTCTGATTTTTAACTCTTTTGTGATGTTCAATCCTCTGCTTGAAAAAGGCGAATTGGAGAATTTGAGCCCCCTTTTATATGCTTAAATCAAGGCTGGTTTTGGTTTGCTTTCGGTGTGTGGCTCGTGAGCTTCTGATTTTGAGCTCTTTTTTATGTTCAATCTTCCGCTTGAAAAAGGCGAATTTGAGCCTCCTTTTATATGCATAAATAAAGGTTGGGTTTAGTTTCACATTCGATGAATGTTCATATGTGAAAGGTCGGCATTGGTGAACTTTGGTAAAAGGTCACATGTGAGCTTCTGATTTTGAGCTCTTTTCCGATGTTCAATCTTTTGCTTGAAAAAGGGTATCTGAGCCTCATTTTATATGCTTCAATCAAGTCGGCTTTAGTTTTACATTCGGTGAATGTTGTTGGTATGTGAATATGGTATGTGAATAAAGTTTTGCATAATTTTAATCCTTGTTTCTCATGTTGGCAATAGACCTTATACTAATATATTTGCTTTCTTTCTTGTGTGTGTGAATGGCTATCTGGCAAACTTTGGGTGGGTGACTCGTGAGCTTCTGATTGTGAGCTCTTTTCGTATCTTCAATCTTCTGCTTGAAAAAGGTGAACCTGAGCCTCCTTTTATATGCTTAAATCAAGGCATGCTTGAGTTTACTTTGGTTGGGTGACTCGTGAGATTCTGATTTTGATCTCTTTTGTCATATTCAATCTTCTACTTGAAAAAGGCAAATCTGAGCCTCCTTTTGTACGCTTAAATCAAGGTCGAATTTAGATTGCCTTGGGAAGGTGACTCGTGAGCTTCTCATTTTGAGCTCTTTTGTTATGTTCAATCTTCTGCTTTAAAAAGGTGAATTCTGAGCCTCATTTTATATGCTTAAATCAAGGTCGGCTTTAGATTGCTTTGGGGGGTGACTCGTGAGCTTCTGATTTTGAGCTATTTTGTGATATTTAATCTTCTACTTGAAAAAGGCGAATCTAGGCCTCATTTTATATGCTTAAATCAAGGTCAGCATTAGATTGATTTGGGGGTGACTCGTGAGCCTCTGATTTTGAGCTATTTGGTGATATTCAATCTTCTACTTAAAAAAGGCGAATTTGAGCCTCCTTTTATATGATTGAATCAAGTTCAGCTTAAGTTTGCTTTGGGTACGTGACTCGTGAACTTCTGATTTTGAGCTCTTTTTTTATGTTTAGTCTTTTGCTTGAAAAAGAGGAATCTGAGCCTCCTTTTATATACTTAAATAAAGGTCGGTTTTAGTTTTACATTCGGTGAATGTTGTTCGTATCTGAACAAAGATTTGGCATAATTCTGATCTTTGTTTTTCATGTTGGCAACAACCCTTATACCAATATATCTGCTTTCTTTCTTGTGTGTGTGAGTGGCTGTCTGGAGAACTTTTGGTGGGTGACTCGTGAGCTGCTGATTTTAGCTCTTCTCTGATGTTCAATCTTCTGCTTGAAAAAGGTGAATCTGAGCCTCATTTTATATGCTTAAATCAAGGTCGGCTTTAGTTTTACATTCGGTGACCGTTGTTGGTATGTGAATGAAGTTATGCATAATTTTGATCCTTATTTCTCTATGTTGGCAACAGCCCTTATACCAATATATCTGCTTTCTTTCTTGTGTGTGTGACTGGCTGTCTAGCGAAATGTGGGTGGGTGACTCGTGAGCTTCTGATGTTGAGCTCTTTTGTGACGTTCAATCTTTTGCTTGAAAAATGTGAATCTGTGACTCTCTCAATAGGCTTAAATCAAGGTCGGCTTTGGTGAACTTTGGTTGACTGACTAGTGAGTTTCTGATTTTGTGCTCTTTTGTTATCTTCGATCTTCTGCTTGATAAAGGTGAATCCAAGCCTCCTTTTATATGCTTAAATCATGGTCGGCTTTAGTTTTACATTCGTTGAATGTTGTTGGTATGAGAACAAAGTTGGGTATAATTTTGATCTTTATTTCTCATGTTGGCAACAGCCCGTATACCAATATATCTGCTTTCTTTCTAGTGTGTGTGAGTGGCTGTCTGGCGAAATTTGGGTGGGTAACCCGTGAGCTTCTGATGTTGAGCTCTTTTGTGATGTTCAATCTTTGCTTGAAAAATGTAAATCTTTGAGTCTTTCAATATGCTTAAGTCAAGGTCAGCTCTAGTGAACTTTGGTTGGGGACTTGTGAGCTTTTGATTTTGAACTCTTTTGTGATGTTCTATCTTCTGCTTGATAAAGGTGACTCTGAGACTTATTTTATATGATTAAATCAAGGTCGGCTTTAGATTGATTTGGGGGGTGACTCGTGAGCTTCTGATTTTGAGCTATTCGGTGGTATTCAATCTTCTGCTTGAAAAGGGGGAATTTGAGCCTCCTTTTATATGCTTAAATCAAGGTTGGCTTTAGTTTGCCTTGGTTGGGTGACTCATGAGCTTCTGATTTTGAGCTCTTTTTTTATGTTCAATCTTCTACTTTAAAAAGACGAATCTGAGCCCCCTTTTATATGCTTAAATAGAGGTCAGCTTTAGTTTTACATTCAATGAATGTTGTTCATATCTAAATAAAGATTGGCATAATTTTGGTCCTTGTTTCTCTTGTTGGCAATAACCTTGATACTGATATATCTGCTTTCTTTCTTGTGCTTGTGAGTGGCTGTCTGGAGAACTTTAGGTGGGTGACTGGTGAGCTGCTGATTTTCAGCTCTTTTCTGATGTTCAATCTTCTGCTTGAAAAAGGCAAATTTGAGCCTCATTTTATATGCTTAAATCGAGGTCGGTTTTAGTTTTACATTCGGTGAACGTTGTTGGTATGTGAATAAAGTTATGCATAATTTTGATCCTTGTTTCTCATCTTGGCAACAGACTTATACCAATATATCTACTTTCTTTCTTGTGTGTGTGAGTGGCTATCTAGCGAAGTTTGGGTGGGTGACCCATGAGCTTCTGATGTTGAGCTCTTTTTGATGTTCAATCTTCTGCTTGTAAAATGTGAATCTGTGACTCTTTCAATATGCTTAAATCAAGGTCGGCTATGGTGAACTTTGCTTGGGGGACTTGTGAGCTTCTGATTTTGAGCTCGTTTGTGATGTTCAATCTTCTGCTTGATAAAGGCGAATCTGAGTCTCCTTTTATTTGCTTAAATCATGGTTGGCTTTAGTTTTATATTTGTTGAATGTTTTTGGTATGAGAACAAAGTTGGGCATAATTTTGATCCTTGTTTCTCATGTTGCAACTGCCCGTATGCCAATATATCTGCTTTCTTTCTTGTGTGTGTGAGTGGCTGTCTGGCAAACTTTTGGTGGGTGACTTGTGAGCTTCTGATTTTGAGCTCTTTTGTGATGTTCAATCTTCTGCTTGAAAATTGCGAATTTGTGCCTCCTTTTATATGCTTAAATCAAAGCTCTTTTGTGATGTTCAATCTTCTGCTTGAAAATTGCGAATTTGTGCCTCCTTTTATATGCTTAAATCAAGGTCGGCTTTAGTTTTACATTCAGTGAATGTTGTTGTCATATGAATAAAGTTTTGCATAATTTTGATCCTCGTTTCTCATGTTTGCCACAGCCCTTGTAACAGAATTTCTACTTTTTTTCTTATGTGTGAGTGGCTGTCTTTTGAACTTTTGTCGGCGACTTGTAAGCTTCTGATTTTGAGCTCGTTTTCGATATTCAATCTTCTGCTTGAAAAAGGCGAATCTGAGCCTTTTGTATGCTTAAATCAGGGTTGGCTTTAGTTTTGCATTCTGTGAGCGTTGTTGGGATGTGTATAAAGTTTTCATAATTTTGATCCTTGTTTCTCATATTGGCAACAACCCTTATACCAATATATCTGCTTTCTTTTTTTTGTGTGTGAGTGGTTGTCTGGTGAACTTTGGGTGGGTGACTTGTGCACTTCTGATTGTAAGCTCTTTTGTGATATTCAATCTTCTGCTTTTTATATGCTTAAATAAAGGCATGCTTGAGTTTACTTTGGTTAGGTGACTCATGAGCTTCTGATTTTTTGAGCTCTTTTGTGATTTTCAATCTTCTGCTTGAAAAAGGTGAATCTGAGCCTCCTTTATATGCTTAAATCAAGGTCGGCTTTAGGTTGCCTTGGGTGAGTGACTTGTGAGCTTCTGATTTTGAGCTCTTTGTGATGTTCAATCTTCTGCTTTAAAAAGGCGAATCTGAGCCTCCTTTTATATGCTTAAATCAGGGTCGGCTTTGGATTGCTTTAGGTGGTGACTCATGAGCTTCTGATTTATATCTATTTTGTGATATTCAATCTTCTACTTGAAAAAGGCAAAATATCTATTTTGTGATATTCAATCTTCTACTTGAAAAAGGCAAATTTTTGAGGCTCCTTTTATATGCTTAAATCAAGGTTGGTTATAATTTGCTTTGGGTGGGTGACTCCGTGAGTTTCTGATTTTGAGCTCTTTTTTTATGTTCAATCTTTTGCTTGAAATGCGAATCTGAACCTCCTTTTATACTCTTAATTAAAGGTAAGGCTTTAGCTTTTCATTCAGTGAATGTTGTTGGTATGTGAATAAAGTTTGGCATAATTCTGACCCTTTTTTTCATGTTGGCAACAACCCTCGTACCAATATTTTTTGCTTTCTTTCTCGTGTGTGTGAGTGGCTGTCTAGCGAACTTTGGGTGGGTGACTTGTGAGGTTTTGATTTTGAGCTCTTTTGTGATTTCAATCTTCTGCTTGAAAAAGAGGAATCTGAGCCTCCTTTTCTATGCTTAAATTAAGGTCGGCTTTAGTTTACTTTGGTTGGGTGACTTGCAAGTTTCTGATTTTAAGCTCTTTTGTGATATTAAATCTTTTGCTTGAAAAAGGCGAATTTGAGCCTCCTTTTATAGGCTTAAATCACGGTCGGCTTTAGATTGCCTTGGGTTGGTGACTCGTGAGCTTCTGATTTTGATCTCTTTTGTGATGTTAAATCTTCTGATTGAAAAAGTGGAATCTGAGTCTCCTTTTCCTATGCTTAAATCAAGTTGGGTTTAGTCTTTGGTTAGGTTACTCGTGAGCTTCTGATTTTGAGTTTTTTTGTGATGTTCAATCTTCTATTTGAAAAATGCAAATCTGAGTCTCCTTTTATAGCAACTCCAAAAAAATCTGCCATAAGTTACTGGTGTTCCTGAGACTAACCAATGCACGAGGGTCCTTGCCCAATCACGATCACAATCCATGCTTGTGAATCTTGTTGCTTCAACAACAGTCCCCGACTGTTAATTCCAGTAGAGTAATGATACCCTACACTTGTAAATGAACACCATGAAATACCACGGCTACAACAACTACCACCACAACCATGCTCTGATACCACTTGTTGGATATCAGTGCAATGATAAACTCCAAGATTGATTAATAATTTATAACACCAAAAATAATAACGGGAAAGACAACCAAAATAATACTAACACAAAGCGCCAAATAAAAATGTATTAATAAGAAGCAAACTTCCACAAAGCTTAAGGAAAGAATTACTTACTTGCTTCTTGGACTTGGGTTTTTTGCTTGGTTCTTACAAATGAGGTGAGGGGTGGTATTTATAGGCATTTCCACCTCCTCAATGTACGACTATGATTTACTTACAAAAATGTACGGTGGGGAGGATTACATGGAGCATTCTAGAGTAGGTGAGATATTTTATTAAAATCTTGTGGGGGGGTTTACTTCTAGATGTCCTTAAGGTAAAATAATTACAAACCATGTGGGGTTGAGGGCATCCATCTTTGGCTATAGGTTTTTCCGACCGTTGGGCTTGAACTTGCCAAATTTAATTTAACTATTTGTGGCTAGCCCATTTTGGTGGTTGTCTTTCTAAATTTTATCGGTGTAATTTTTATAACCTCTCAACATAGGGTTTCCACCTTTGGGCTTGAAGCTTGCCAAATATTTAACTTATTGTGGTAGCCCATTTTGGTGGTTGTCTTTTCTAAATTAATCGGTGATATTTTTATAACCTCTCCACAATCCACTCATTTTCACAACTGCTGGCTTATGCCTTCTCATTAGTGTCAATCCACGATTATATATGAAATCGTTGACTAAGAAAATGACCATGGAATCTAGAAGATAAAAAATGACTAACAGAAAGAATCATCCTCATCAAACACTATGACTTCTATGAAGAAATCATGGAAAGAATCCACAAAATTCATCCTCTAATCTGATGGGTAAAAGGAAAAAATGTACAATGAAAATAGAGGAGAGCCCTCAAATAAGTCGGTCCACAAACATCAACACCACTCTAGAAAGAAAAAAAAATCCTCCATATAATAAGAGAAAAGTGATTAAGGAAGATGTTGAGCCTATAGAAGAGGACGAGGAACAATTTGAGTTTGAGACAGAAAAAGAAGAGAGTAGCAATGATGGCTATGACAAGCACTTATTTGTTTCTCACAAAGCATAAGAGTACTATAATCAAATAGTAATGCATGAAAAAATTTTAATTGAGAAAAAGGTTGAATTTGACGATTTGAAAGTGTTAGTTTAGACTTAGATAAGTATTTTGATACTGCGCGAAGTACCACATGTCCTCTGAAGATGTCATATATCCTAGGTTGGTTAGGACTTTTATGTGAACCTATATGTGGATGAGAAGAAAGATAGGAAGAAGAGTACAATTGACCTGGTTTCTGTTGTCAATGGCTTAAAAATAGAGATAAATGAGTCCATATTACATAAAGCATTTAGGTTGCGAAATTCTAGATTTGTTTATGTTTTGAAGGACTTTGCAATCACTCCAAATTCTGATGTTAGTGAATTTGAAAAGAATGAATTGCAGAGGATTATTTGAATAAGGAAGTAATAAGAACTATAATGAAGGCGATTCATAGATTGCTCCATTTGATAATTTGTTCAAATGTGTTGCCTAAGTATGGTAGCAAAGACAATGTCACAGATGATGGGACAGTTATCTTCTGGCTATTGATGCATCGTGTTCTTTTAAATTTAGCATCCATTATTGTCAAAAATATTGCAAATAATCATAGGATTATAAGTTCTGAGAAGTGCAAGGTGAGGAAAAACTGCATTCATTTGCCATTTGCCTTATGCAAGGTTAATTTTCAAATTGATTGTCCAACATGGTGTTAAAGTGACTAGAGAACATAAAGATACAATAAAGGCAACAGAAAAAAAAATTCTAGATACCTCAAATCATGCAACATTGTTAGAACTAAAAATAGAAGATGGTCACTATTGAAATATGTGACAAATGATGATGTGCTAGAATGGGAAAGCAGAGGTGAAAAGAGAATAAAGAAGTAGGTGAGTGGTTAACTAAGAAGGACAACAAGGTGTCTAGCAAGTTTGCAGACAATACTTGCACAAGTGCTGAAACAAATTGATGAAATGAGTTATGTATTACGCATATTGATTGAAAAATCTGATAATAATAATGATAAATTAAATTAAAGGAGTTAAAACATCTATTATTGAAATAGAGATAAGCTTACAGTCTACTGGAGGTTGAATTGAGATTCTTGATACAACATGGTGAAAAACAGTTAACATATTATTGAAAAACAGGGTGAAAAAATGTAGTTGGTATATCTGAGAATGAAGATGTTCATGTTCCTGAGATGAAGGTCAAGTGGATGTCCATAATGAGGATGTTGGTGATGGAAATAAAGAAGTTGATATATATGGATGAAACCCAACCAAACTCTAATTATCCATTGATTTATAAAATATTTGAAGACTCCATAAACGCTGGGATCAATGCATTGAAAAATTCAACCATGGTGGTAGTAGACAAACTATTAGATAAAATGGAGAGGCAAGCAAAGACATCAGATGGACATTAATAATTACATTTTCTTTAAGTTTATGCATTTTTGTTTTATTTTTTATTTGCATGTTTTTGTATGTTCCTTAGGTTTAATTTTTCATTTATGTATTGGACAAGTTTGTTCCTAGATCTAATTTTCTATATTGTTAATGCAAGTTGTTAAATTGTTTGCTTTTTCCATTATTCATGTGTTGGATGTCAATATTCAATATTTTATGCTCAAGCTGATCAATATTTTCATATCTTCAATTTATGTTTAAAGTATGTCAATATTCATACTGCAATTCTTCAGTTATTTAAAATATGCTTAATTTTTTCATGCAAAGTATACAAACATAATATTTCAAGTTCTTTTAACAAATATTGCACATTTCAAATTAAGGTCAGTAATGAAAGGCATAAAACTTCATAGAGAACATATAATTTATGCTCATATACTGAAAATAAAAGTACACATATTAAAAAAACATTGCTCAGGTACAAATTGAAAAGAGTTCAATTTGCGAATATGTTTGCAACCGGACGGTTAACAGCATAAGCTACTTCCTTAATAATTTCTCAGTTGATTCAATTGTTGTTAGCAAATTGCCATTCCTCATCAAGCTATCATTTATTGTGTGCATTATTTTGTAATGGTTCCCACCAGATACTTTCCTGATTTCAACCATACAAGTGTGCAAAGTAAAAAACTTTGTTCATTGAAGAAGCTGGAAGAACTTCATATGCCCTCAAAATAATATCAACAAGCTGATCAATAGTGGCTGGAGCTTCCTTATATTTAATTGAGTCAATAGCTCTAAAAAAACTAAGATCAAGAACATTCAAATCGGGACTATTTGGTGGCTGGCATAGTAAATTGATATTTAATCCAAGTTTAATTGTAGCCTCTTTAAATTGGGTAGTGCCAACATATATATGAGGCTTGGCATTGTCTTTTTGAATGAAAATAGTGGTTGGCTGACCATTTTGTGACCATTTTTCTTTTATTGCAGGTGAAATTTTTTAAATTACTACATTATGGATTATCTTTTATTATTGACAGTACATGCTTAGTTTCCACTGTACCAGCTAAATGATTCTTGCTATTTGTTTTTGTTGGTTCAATATAAATAAAGGGCCATATACCAACCTTACATCAAACACCAAATTTGAATTTTCATGAAATCTAGGGCATTCAACAACAGTTAGGAATATAATTTTGGGTATTTAACTCTTGCTTTTGCATTTCTCAATGGTTCCTCCTCATTTGTTGCTTAATTAATTTTTGATATTTCTGTACACTTATAGAACCATTTTCATAAACGTGAACTATACCATGCATGTTTAGAAAAGATGGTTGATTGTTATGTAATGTACCTAGATTGATCATGGAGAAGCAAAATTGAATTCTTGAGGTTTTGTTTTCATTTTTGAGCAATGGTTTATAGCATTAGAATGAGGTCTGATTTCCCCACCTTTAATCCTTTTGTGCACACATGAGAGAGACATGCGCCCAATTCGTGCGCTAAAGAACGAATTGTCATGCGATGTCTAAGAGGAATATCTTTTATCCTTTCATCTGAGAATTAAACTCTTTTTATAACTCTATTCCACGGATGTTTCGTGACATTGGAGTTAATCTATGGATGAAGCTTTGCATTTTGCTAAATTTTATGAACTATCTTAATAATTGAATGTGGCCGCAAATTTTTTTAACTGCAGTTATTTAGGTTACTTTTTTGCATCTCAATTAAAAATATGGTGGTTACAAAATTTTTAATATCATCAACAATGTTTTTCTTTTTTTTTTTTTCATTTTTTAACTGTTATCTGGAACAATATTTTGGGATTGACTAATGTTAACAACAACCACAACATCTTCTTGGTCATCAACAACAACAACATCTTCTTGGTCATTAAGTAAACAGGTCAAGGGAAGTCAATACTAGCCATTAGAGCTAGATAATAAGGAATTATTGAGGTGACTTGATGGTGTACTTAAAAGGAAGAATTACTTTTTTAATGTGTTATAGATGCAATAGTGGGCAGTATTAGGAATAGAACTTGAGCGATTTTAGTGAAGGTTTGTGAATTTTTAGTGAGTAATAAAAGGAGAATATTTTAGGATTCAATGTCAAAATTTTCTAAGCATGATATTAATATTTAGCTTTTATGTCGAAATGAGTGAGAATCTGTAAAGCTTGGCTTGTAGTGTTGATTAGTTAGAATATGAACTATTTAGTTTAATAAGTGCATCTTAGATTATAAGTTAGAATTTTTACATTCATATAGAAATAATTAATTAGCTTATGGAAATGAGTTTGGATTAGATAATAACGGTACCTTTTGAGTGACAACAACCCATTAAAGGCACTCCACGAGTTTTGATTGAATTGAACTTAACTTATTTTTCTGTTATTACCCTTATATGCTCTTTATTTTTTATATCATCCCTACCGTGTTTACTTCTAAAATTCGATGACGAATTTTTATAAGGGGGGAAGATTGAAACGATCCAAAAATTCAATTTCGTAGAATTTTTATTTAAAAATTAAATTTTTATTCCAACCAATGAAATTTCAGTGGAAAAAATTTATTATTGCTAAACCAAACCTGTAAACCAGTTTGAATTTTTTTGAAAACTAAGTGAAGAACCCATAAACCAGGCAAAAATCGAGTTAAATCACTAAATTGGACCAAAGCAGTTCGAATCAAACTGGAATAATCTAGAAAAACCAAACCTGTAAACCAGTTTGAATTTTTTTGAAAACTAAGTGAAGAACCCATAAACCAGGCAAAAATCGAGTTAAATCACTAAATTGGACCAAAGCAGTTCGAATCAAACTGGAATAATCTAGAAACCAGCCTTTTTTTTCCTTTCTCTTCTTCTTTCCTCGGCTCCAGCGCAAGTCGTTCCTCCATTCCCATTTTCGACCGCCGCTAGACGAGAGCGAGGTGGCGATTGACTCCCCTAGAGCCGCTGGTCCCTTTTCGGCTTCCTTCCATGCAAGCAGAGCCTCTAGTGGCACAAATCGAGACTGTCTCCATTGACAGTTCTCGTTCTTCGATCTCTGGCGATACCAGGCAACTCCGACGATGTGAAGCTTCAAGGTGAGTCTCGATGGACTCAGCTCCTCCTCGCGAACATTTTCCATTTAAGAATCGATGGATTCGGTAGAGGGAACGGAAACCACTATGAGTGGCGGTGTGAAGATGGCTGTGGCAGTCGATCTGGCTAAACGAGCCTCAACCTCCTTAAAACGACACCATATTCAGCTTCTACAACTGATTTTGAGCATTTTAGCGTGCAGGTTGCTTGATTCTAGGTCATTTAGAAAATTTTTGCCACCGTAGACGGCGGCGTCGGCGACACTCTGGTGACCAGCCAGCGAGGCCCCAAGAGACAGGATCCTCAGCTCCTCATGTAGATTGCGATGGTATATGCCAATCATCATTCAGTACGCAATAGAACCCTTATTCGAAGTTAATTGCAATTTTATGGTTTATTTCTCTTTAGGATTTGAACTTGATCTTTGATTATTGAAATTTTAATAATGTAGTTGGTAAGTGGATCTTACATTTAAATTGGCAATATAAATTCAGGTTTGAATTAGTAGATAATATGAGTAAGTTTTCATTGAACTAAATTTTATTCGAGGTTTAAGTCTCTGACAAGATATAGCAAATTGTAAGTTGTAAATTAATTTGAATATTGTCGAATATAATTCATGAATTTTGATTATAGTTAGAAGATGTAAGTTGTAAATTAATTTGAATATTGTCGAATATAATTCATGAATTTTGATTATAGTTAGAAGATTTGATGTAGAAATGAGAATCCTTGACTATTACTTATATAAGTTAACTTAGGAATTTTTAATAAGTATTGTTAAGGGGAGTTATAATATAAGTCTTAGATAAGTTGAGTAGGATAAATATTATATATGTTAGGCTATTGATAAAATTGTGATTTTACTACTTGTTTTGTATATAAATGAATTCTTGTATAGGAGCATCTAGATCATTTACTTCTATATTGCAATTTTGTAAGTAAATCATTGAATTCCTTGATGATCAGTGAATTTGCTAGACCATGGGCTATGAGTTTATGTTAGAATTAAGGATTTCTAGGATATGACAAGTTTTACGAGATTGGCTATGTTTTACTTAGTATGAATGTTTAATCTAAGAACCTTTGAACTAGTCTTTGAAAATTTGGTCCTTGCATTGATATGGAGAAGCGGTTATGGAGAGAGAGACGTAAGGAGATATGAGAGGATGTATATAGTCTGCTTGATTTATGGAATATATTCGTATAACGTTTGTAAAGTCAGTTAATTCCAAAAGCTTGAATGTACAGTACCAATTTAAAAGATATTTAGATAAGAGTTAATGGGTGAAAAGCTCATTTAATTGCGTAGTTTGGCATATATATATATATGAAACCACTTCATCAATTGGTTCTTACCTCAGAAGATCAACATACCAAATTAAGTAATGATACGTGGCCATTGTCTATACCAAGAAGAGACTAATTAAATAGTTTGGACCAGTACCTTTGGACCAGTAGCCCGCACTTCTGGGTTTCCAGCCTATATACCAATACTTAAACAAGTACTGTTTAGATTCTTTTTAAGAAATAGTTACTATTTATCGTTTTAGTATAAACAAACAAGTACTGTTTAAATTAAACAAACAATACAAATTTCTGATGTGGAAGATCAGATTGAGCTGCATCCACAGAGCATACTTATTTTAAACAAGTAATTTTAAGCAACAATCAAATCGCAAGAACAATTTTAATTGGTTTAGGGTTCTTGCAACCTTAGCCTGGGATCCCCAGAACTAAGTCAGAGTGTGGAGGGGAGGGAGTAGAGAAGGAACGCCTTTAACAGGGCTTTTAATAATAGCAGTGTATCAAAACCAAAAATATGAAAAATTTATGTTAAGTTAACAATAGCTTGTTTTTAATCTTCAGTTTGTCAATATCTGTAAATATGTTGATAAATTAACATAAAATCTTTATATTTTTATTGTATAAATTGATACTTCTTAAATGACCTGTTGAAGGGCATCCTTCCTCTTCGCTCCCTCTAGCATCTCTGACTAGTCTCTGGCAATCCCAGGCTAGAGTTGCCACGGAACCCCTAAAGCCTTTGTGTAAAAAGTGGGTCATTGCGGTGCTCAACAAGTTTGTAATGGTGTGTATCTACAGTTATTGCTCTGTGTTGGCACTCTTGAGTCGTGATGCTTCCACATCAGAACAATAAATTGTTATATGCTTCGGTTTGATTTAAACCAGTAATCTGTTTGTTCAGTATAAAAAAGGATAAACGACTAACTATTTTCCTTAAAAGAAATAAGAACCCAGTACCCTCTCCCGCTCTTAACCTAACTCTCGCCTCCTCCTAGCGCTCGCACCCCCCCACACCACCGTCGGGCCGCACTGGCTCCTAACAGTACTATTCAATCTTTAGAACCATGCTTCTTGCTAGAGCAGGAGTGCCCAGTAATCGAACTCGCCAGCGCCCGTTATCTATCGTTCTATAAGAATGTTTCGCCTGTGAATTTTTATAAATGTTTCGATCATGATTGCTTCATTAAAAATCAGTTAGGTACATCCATTCTCATCATGCACAAATCTACACACATTCACTTAATGCACAAATTTATCCTTTTGTAAGATCTAAAATCGATTATGTTAACGGTCGCTTAATATCACACTATTAGTTGGTATCGAGAGCCAGAACGATTTAGATCTGCATAAAATTGGTATGCAATATAACAGATCTCGTTTAAGATATAATAATATCATAAGATTGTCTTAGGATAATGGTTCCAATTTAATAAGCGATCATACATCTATAGGTGTCCATTTGAGATAATCGAAAGTTGTAAATGTGGCCTATTTTTTGATACCGTGTGTAAAGACCAATAGGATGGTCCGTATTGTGTTTCTATTTTGTGTATTTGGCTAGGGCAGTTTGAAGGGTTATAATCGATTATCGGACACGTATTCTTGAATGTATCATTCAATGAACCCCAGCCGACATTAGTATCCGTTGCTATGTTAGTATAACGTGATCCTAACTAGTACAAATTAGTAATTCTGTTTACA